>BPLS01000278.1:111531-152982 GCA_019656275.1 Rhododendron kiyosumense | reverse complement strand
ACTCATCAATTTTCTCTAATGATTTCCGCGATAAATAGTATTCACAAATATTTTAAAAAATCATTTTCGAAAAGTATTAGATACATGTTCATACGTACCGAAAAATAATAATGTAGTTTTTCTACATTACCTACCATTCTGCTTTGCATTGGTAGTGTTTTTCTTCTTCCTTCCCGTATTGTTTGTCTATATTGTCCCTTATGTTTTACTTTCGAAATTACTTCACTTTAAAAAGTTATGTGCTATTTAAAATGAAATTATTCTTAATATTTTTGAAAAAAGTCAAGGGCGATCCGGACCGTCCAAACGTGTTTCGGATAGCCCACCACTATCTCCTCTTTTCCTCTCTCTAAAATCTGGACCGTCTAAAACACGTTTGGACGGTTCGGATAGCCGATGGGATAGTATCTCCTTTTTTTTTAGTCATACGGTACACATCAGCGGGATTAGAAAAGTTAGTAAATAAGCAAGTTAGTCCACATAGGGTCTAGAGTGTATCTATAGCCCTGAATCCCAAACGCACTCCCTGCAAAACTAGAACCTACGCCTCCGCTGGGGAGGTTTGATGATTTTGTGATCAGATGCAGGGCCGAGTGGGTGAGGTGTGGGGGGATGATTATTAATTGGTGATGGGAACTCTTATCTTACTTAAGCCTGCAGGCCCTAGCTAGGCTTATATCCTTATCCTGTTTTTGTAGGGTTGGGCTTCGAATGCAATTCTTTTGGAACTTGGGCTGGTAATGTAAATAGTACTCCCAGTCCAACTAATTTTTACAAATTAGGTTCAATTGCTCTTTTGACGTCCGTCTAGTCCAGTTGTTTTGGTGGAGTCTAAAATAGGTCTGGCTAACTCCGCCCACTTAGAGCATCCGCAATGGGAATAATCAAAACCAATAACCAAAATGTGTCACGTCAGCATTTGATTATCCATTTAGTTCATAATCAAACTTAACAACTTCTACCTCCACATTGGTTATTTTTGCATCCCGAACAAAACAAATCCCCATAATACACAATGCACATATGTCCAATCGCAAACGAGTTTCAATCACGCACCCGACCACACCAAATTATTCGTCTCGATGAGACGATTCCAATGTGGGGTGTTTTTGAATTATTGAGTTTGGTTATTGAGTTTTGATTATTGATAAAAGTTGTTAAATTTGATTATGGAATGAATGAAATTTGATTATTTGCTAAAAGACTTGTAACTTTGCTTATTACAATGTGGAATATTTTTTGAGTATTGTTTTTAAGTTTGCTTATTTATAATCATTTGCTTATTACAATGCGGATGCTCTTAGCGAACAATTCCAAACAAGTTCATATTAATACATTTTTTACTGATATTAATACACTTTTATAAATATCAATTTATTTTTTTTGGATATCAATACATTTTTTACGTATTATCTCCTGTCTTAAGGGCGAAGTTTAGCATTTTCCAAAAACTAATAGGTGCTGAGAAAACGCTCTATCATTAGAGTAATTATTCAGCGATCTTTGGAGCACCGTCATGTGTGCCCTAATAGCCTTATCACCACACACTTTGGCACGATCGATACGTTTAGTAATGGACTCCATAAAAATGTCTGGTAGATAAGAGTGTTGTGACACTTTTCGACGGTGTCCCAAAATCACCAAACAAGTTTTCCTATTATTATATAGCACTTGTATTATCTATGTTTGGACCCCACATACAAGTTTAGTGTGTGTGGACTGTGGACTCCAAATTTTCGAGGAAATTAGATACAAGATTATTCATAAAAGCTCCTGTGTACTTCTTCTTGTGTGGTACTTGATTTAAGGAGGTTCCTGCGTCAGCTGAGTTGGCTCTCACATTGGGAATTTGGGTATTGTGTGTGTATTTAAAGGATCCATTATGCCTCTCCTTAGTCAACAATTGCCTAGATGAGTTGGTATGTAAAATTACCCTCTTACCTTTCTTCAAAAAATCTAAAGAGGTCTACAAATATAATTTGTTGCTGATATAATAAAAATATGTGTTTTCCATGCCTTGCATAGCACGGTTTTGCTGCTAGTACATGTGAATCTCAATTCATGGGAGGAGACTTCTACAAAGAACTGTCTGTTTGTATCAAAATTCTTTGCCGTGTTCATATGTTATGGGAGGAGACTTTTACAAAGAACTGTCTGTTTGTATCAAAATTCTTTGCCGTGTTCATATGTTATGAGTACAAAGCATTTTGCTTATATGAATGAGTCGTAAATCCAAACATCTTGAGTTTGAATATTGACAATCTTTTGAGGCTAGAGTGCAAGAGAAAAATTTCTTGTGAATCCCCGAGTCTCAGCGTGTATGACTTTGCTTTTGATTGAACCAAGAAAGGGAACAATTGAAATGCGTGCAAGCTGGTTTAGGTATCCCTATTTGTCGAACCAAAAAGAACTAAAAAATCAATTTTCTTGTTACTAGTCCAAAGAGATTAATAGTCCGTTTCAGAACACCTTCTTAAAAAATACATATTTATTTCACATTTTCAAACTCAAAAATAATTTTTTGATTTTTTTTTTTGCACTGTATTAAAGATCTCAATGAGATATTTTATTCAAAATCCATATTGCATATTTTTAGATTGTTTGAATTTGAAATTGCCTTATTAAAAAATAGGTACTTATTTGGCATTCGGGAATGGAGCCAAATAAGTAATCTTAAGATACCATCACGCATAACCAATCATGCAGTCCCAGCTTGCCGCGCAGGAGTGGGAGGCAGGGGAGTTGCTGTATCTTTAAGGGGCAACAACTTGCTATCCCGGGCTAGCGAGGCTCATTCCGATAATCAAAAACGTTCATTTCATAGAGCTCGTCGAGTAAAACAAATGTAACAAAAATTAGTTCAATCATATGTCATTAAATTTATATTTTTCACCACACCACACAAGACAATTTTTGACTGCAATAACACTAGGGATACAACACTCCATCGCAAAACCAAGAACACTTAAGGGGAGGCGGGGGAGCTGCTGTCCCGATCGCTCCGGGCTCGCTTCGATGATCGAAAAAGTTCGCTTCGTAAAACTCGTCGAGTAGAATAAGTTTACCAAAAATTAACTCAATCGGATATCATTAAGTACCTGATAAACTTAATGATATCCAATCAAATTAATTTTCGATACACTTGATTTACTCGATGAACTCTACGAAACGAACGTTTTTATCATCGAGAGCGAGCCCCGCTCGGCCGGGACAACAGCTCCCCCGCCTCCCGGAAGTGCTATTGGAGTAAAAATTGACCCGTGTGGTGTGGTGAAAAAAATTGACATGTATCACATGGGTCGTAGGACCATTAATTAAGCCCTGTCACATGTGTCGTGGTGACTTTGACCATTCGGATCCGTTTCTACCGCTCTCTCTCTCTCTCTCTCTCTCCCGGATCTCTCTAGGCCCTAGGGTTGCTCTCTCTCTCTCTCTCTCTCTCTCTCTCTCTCTCTCCAAAATAACAAGAAGGCAAGGGGAAAAAAAGCACGCAGAAAATGCAAAAACCAAGCCGTTTTGATCCCCCCTCTGCAACTGCCGAATCTCAAGCCCTCACCCGGTAACGGCATTGTCGCGTCACCGCCTCTGTGTGCGCCACCGTACTCGCAAACCACCAGCGACGACGACAATGGCGGATTCGGTCGGAATGAGCGCATTGCCGGCGGCGAATGGCGGGAGCTGTTCGTGGTGATTCGACAAAGAATTTCGGTTAATAAGTTTTACGTAGAGTATGTCTGATTTGGTGGCCCGGACCGGTCGGCATCAGCAGCGCTACGAGGCCGGTTGTCGCCTCGTCGCAGGGTAATTCCATTCCCCTTTCCATAATTTACAATCTGATACATACATCTAGATATGTGTGTGTATTTATATGCTAGAAGCTTGGGCACACGCGGTGTGTGCGCAAGTTGTGTTATGCGAAAGATATATAATCATATAATGGAATTTGGGATGCGAAAGTAGAAAAGAGGGGAGAAATAAACACGGGGAGACATTTTTTCCCTTTCTATACGGAGTTCGTGCACTCGAGTAAATCCGTCATGTTTCTAGTTCCTTGTGCTTCATTATGCAATGACCCGCGGCGGACGCAGAAACTTTGTCGAGCAGGGGGCCGAACCATAGTGTATTTTCATGTTGAAGAGATAATATTGTGTGTATGTGCGTCAACACCATTTGACTCGCAAGCTAAAAATTGATTGATAACTTGAAATTTTATGAACTTTTACCCCACATACATAGAAAGATATTTTTTTTTACGCAAGGGACTTGCAGGGGCAAATTTCACAGAAATTTTTCTTAATTAACCTGAAAATTAGACGAGAATATTTGAAGTTGTGCAAGGGCCGACGTCCCCCCTTGGGACCGCCCCTGGCAATGACAATATATGTGTAGCTCAGTGATACATGAGTATGAACGCCTCGTGTGTTTATACATGTATGATGTGCATGGCATTGTTGGAGTCGGGGGAATAAGGTGCTTATTGTTCTCTGAAAGGAGAGAGCTGGAAAAGACCTGGATTTTGGCATTGGAAATTTGGAAGGTTTGTGGTTGTGGTGATAAGTTGCAATTCTTTTTGCACCTCTTGGCTCTACGAGGGGTTCCAACTTTTGCATAAACTGGACTCTGGACGTAGCAGATTGACAGTGATAGAAATTTTACTAGTTCATGTGGATCTATTAACACTGTCACAGTCCTGCTTTAAAAATTCCAAGGTACTGTCTATGTTTCGAAGTCATGCTGGAATTCTGGCTAGAAGAGACATTTGAGGGTCATACCAAAAGCATTACCTATGGATTGTTTGGAGAGTTTTTTGGGAAGAAGGCTACAGTTCGGAATAATATGCACACCTGCGATGCCGTAGGGAAGTTAGGACTTAGATTGCCAATGAAGTGCTTGTACATTGGCCTTTGCCCTTAGAAAATTTGCTTTGATGCCTGTTATATCATAAAGGAGTCGGAAAATTCTGTGTATGAGGTGCTTCATGTGTGTCCATCTCAAATTCATGTCAGTTGGTAATGAATTATGTCCTGGAAATCTGAACTGATTATCTTTGAGTCATGGTTGTTCTGATTGCTTTAATTATTTTATTTTACTTGTTTCACTGTCGTGGAAAATGGAAATTGGGCAAGTGGTAAACAATATAAGAAATAAAGAGTGAATCTTATGCTTGAAGGGGGACTGTTTTCGATCCCTTGACCAATTTTTAGATTGGTTTGAGCTTTACTATTCTTTCGGCATTGTATGGGGCCTTTTTGTCTTGTGGCCTTCTCTTGTATTCGGGTGGCATTCCCTTTATGCCTTCTTCTTAATATAACTATTTATTTATCAAAAAAGAAAAATGAAATCTTATGCCTGAAGGGAGGCTTTTGCTTAGATAAGTACAATTGAAGTTACCTATGTTTAAGTTGTTAAGCCTGAACTTTCCTCAAGCCTATACTGGTGCAAAACTCCATAAACATGAAATCAACATATACACACATACTGAAACAAGGGTTTACAGGTTCATTCCTGAAGGGGAGAAATCTTGTGGAAGATAACAATCTTGTCATGGAGATGCTTGCCCTCTCCCTGTATATGCGGGGACACTGCAAAATATGTTAGCTTTGAAAGTCGTATTTGTTGTAAAACCCTGAATTCACTTTTATAGCATGCTTTCTGATCAATCCCTAAATTTGCTTTTATTTCTTTGTACCATGCATAATACCAGTATCTATTTGTTCAGGTGTATTCCATACAAGTATAGGGATTCTGGTGAAAGTAGTGACGAGAACTTGGAGAGGATTGTTGAGGTTCTTATGATCAACACACCCAGTGGACCGGGTCTTTTATTTCCCAAGGTATTGAGTCTATAAGATATTCATCTAATTGACGCCAAATGCGGTCAGCTAAAGCATTCATCATCGGTGGTTAACTTTTCCTTCGATGATCATCATTTGTTTCACCATTAGCCAAAATAAGTATTATTTTCTTTCAGCAGTGCTGGATTTATCTGTTTTCTGTTTGAACATCCTTAAAAACAAACATGGCTAGCTATGATGCACGGACACTGAAACGGACACCGGGACACGGGAATTCTAAAAAAATGGGGACACGGACACGGCGGGGGACACAGCACGTGTATATTTATTTATTTATAAATAAATAAATAAATAAATAAATAAATAAATAATTATAGTTTAACACCCACAAATTTGAAAAAAATTATAATTTGGCCCCAAATTTTTTTTAAAAAATTACAGTTTGACCCTCATTTTTTTCAAAAATTACATTTTGGCCCCCAAAATTTAAAAAAAATTCAGTTTGGCCCCTGCGGTGTCTCCATCGGTGTCCCCACCGTGTCCCCAATGGTGCCCCCCTCAAAATTTAATATTAAAATATGGGACACACCACGTGGCGTGTCCCAGACGTATCTCCGCAGTGTCCCTATGTCCTGACACTGCGATTCTTCAACTTCTAGAGGTGTCGGTGCTTCATAGATGACTAGTGATCTGATTCACGTTTCAGTTAATTGATAGATCCAAGTTTTTACTTCTTGAAATTATTCTTCACATAGCCTGTGTTGAAGGTATAAATAATAAAGTTGCCTCTCTCTAACAGCTTAAACTTTTAGATGAGTTGGTGGTTAACAATCTAATATAGTATCAGAGCAGACAATAGATCCTGTGTTCGAATCCCACCGCCTACCTAATGTTAAAAAATTTACACGTGTTTAGCCTGCTCATGGAGGAGAGCCTTGCTACATGTGAGGGGGCGTGTTGAAGGTATAAATAATAAAGTTGCCTCTCTCTCTCTAACAGTTTAAGATTTTAGATGAGTTGGTGATTAACAATCTAATAGCCTGCATCTGTAAGTTTGAATACAGATTTTTGACACTTAGTACCTTGATGCAGTTGAGGAATAGGAGGCATTGCTCTTTTCAGTTTTTTGTTAGGCTCTGATAAGTTTACCCAGCCATCATTGCTTCTGAACTCTGAAGGTCATCCAATTCTCGCGGTTGGTTACTCTGTGGGCCCATGAATGGTTTAAACCCTACTTACTGTCATGAGTGGGAGGGCTTCTTATTTCTCACGGCAAACGTCAGCATGGAAATTCTGTTGTGTGAAGCAAGTTTGCCATTAAAAAAGCTCCCTTCTCATTGCAACATCAAGCAGTACTAAAAGAGCTTTCTCTGTGTCTGGAATTATTTATGTGTTTTGGTGAACCATTTAAAATTTGATGAGCAATAAAGCCTAAAATAAAAATCATTTCTCTTTCTTTTTGACAATTTTCTGAAATTTATTTATAGGTATTGACGTGTGGATCATGGTATTAATTCTCTCTTAGTAAAGGTGTTGAGAACTATTTTGCTTTCTGCTTCCAGGGAGGCTGGGAGAATGATGAAACTGTTGAGGAGGCAGCTGTACGAGAAGCTATTGAAGAAGCTGGAGTTCGAGGGGACTTGATGGTGAGGATGCAGTTTGTTACTGTGATACAAGATTACTCCTTTTTTCCCTTCCGCTCTTTTATTCATTCCCTTAACGTACATTCCCACCAATCGAAATCGAAAGCCTGCATAACAATAACAAAGATATATTTGCAACTGTGAGTTTTATTGGGTTACGCCTATTACTTGGTTCAGTGCACCCATTGTTTAGAAACATCTTAGAGACATGTAGGGTCACCTGGTCACGTAGGTCAGTGATTTCAATACACTGAAGTACTGATGAAATTGCCACGAGTGCTTAATTCTTGATTAAGTATCTAGTTCTTATATCTTCTGTGTTCATAAGTTGATGCGTTTGATTTTATTTAATTTGGATGCACTCTTTTTATTCACTTCCTCTTTGATGAGCTGGTTTATCTTTTTTCATTTGTCAAGTATTTTGTAATTTTAATCACTATGCATCTAGTAATTAAAGCCATTCTGGATGTGCTTGCTTCACAGTGATGGTCCATGCCCTTTGGCTGCTTCTTGATATTGTGGTATGTGTAATAAATTAGCTCCATACTCCATAAAGTTGGCTGAACCATTGTTCTTTGTATCAAGACTCCTTGCTTGGATTATGCTGTAGTGCTGTACTAATCAAATGTTTGTTTATATCAACTTATGATGCTTAAAATTTATATTTGCTTGAATTAGTTGCAGATTTGGAACAGGAGTGGGACACAACACTAAGCAGATATGATGAGGGGCTTGGGTGCCCCATTATCATGTTATGTGGAGTTTAAAGATAGTTGTGTTACTTTTACGATAACATGGTGCATCAGTGTGTTCCTCATAAAGTATTCCAATTTTGTTCATCACGAGGAACAGAGCCATTACAAAAACAGCTTCTTCGACATGATGTTTTCATCAAAGTTAATGTTTTGTTTCTTCGAGGTTCATTCAAGATAACAAGAGCACATAATAATTTGAACACTTTGATGGATAGTGAATCCCATATATCTAACGTGACATTGGAAAACAAACCTACCCCTACTTTCCATTTTGCTACAGGTTTTCACTTCTTTATCCGTAATTCCTATGCTACTTATTCTTCTGTACATTAATAAATTGCTTAAGTTACGACTAAGCAACTCTGAAATCTACCACCGCATCATCGCTAAATAAGAGCCTTTGTTTTCTTTTATGCTAATCACTTAATGTCTCTATAGTTTCTCTCGTGTTCTTTCGTTCCTTTATTTTATAATCCGCTGCCGCATGCTAATGCACTTGCTTGCACATGCTCCACTCCTAGTTTAGATGGTAAAACATAAAGGAGAGAAGGTAAACAGGTAACATGTGATTTTCTTACAAAGAGAAGTATAAATTCAAAGTAACATGTGATTTTCTTACAAAGAGAAGTATACATTCAAAGTTTTAGTTACAAATGTCCACTACAGCCTACAACAGGTTTAGCTTAGTAAAAAAATTCCATGACTTGGATGATGAAGAAGATTGAAAACCCAGTTGTGACTATGGTTACTTGCGTTTGTATTCTAACTTAGACATCTTGTCTTGATATATTTTCGGTCTTGGGCTGTAATTTATTGGTTACCATACTGATCATTCCCTTACTATCTCTAACAAAGGGAATCCATGTTTGATTAACTGTTCCAGGATTTTCTGGGAGAATATGACTTCAGGAGTAAAACCCACCAAGATGAGTTTAGCCCAGAAGGCTTATGTAGAGCTTCAATGTTTGCTTTGCTTGTAAAGGAGGAGCTTGAATCATGGCCAGAGCAGAGCACCCGAAGTAGAACATGGCTCACCATACCTGAAGCGGCAGAGAGCTGCCGGCATGCATGGATGAGAGAAGCTCTGTTACAAGGCTTCTCCAAGTGGCATGACCAGAAAATGGAGAATACAGGGGAAGAATTCCCGGATGAAGACTAATTTGTGAAGTGCAAAAGCACTATTTCGCGGGAGATTTGTAGGCCTAGGGGCTAGCATCTCTGCTGGAAACTGTTTTCAGGTCAATCTTTTTCTTTTTCCATTAGTTCGTGAAGCGGAAGAAATGGTATTTAGTAATGTTTGACCTAGTTCCTTGCATACCTAGTTTACCTGGCTCACTTTTACACTTTACAAGTCGTTTTCTTTTGACTGACCTCTCTCTGACGTATTTTAATTGGGAGAGGAGCAACTTGCATAAACTCCTTCTAGCCTCATATAGAACTGATACAATCATTTGCTGTAAGACCATTTTTAACCTTCATTCTCAATGAGCAGATCGATGATTGCATTTATGGTTTCGTGTAAACTTGTGAGACTTCTTGAGTACTTGCTCGTGTAGGACAGTGGAACATTATACTTGGTGCTGAACTGACATTTTTTGTGGATTGCAGACCTGAATTTGACTTGATTAGATACGGCGTGGTAGAGTCCCTTCCAATCCTGCAAAATTCCAGCAGTACATAGGTTCTGGGCTATGGCTTGCCGTATTTCCAAATAATTCCCGAAAATGTACCGGGCGAGGTGGGCTGAGCTTGACGGCCCACCACCAGCCCAAGCCTAGCTGGCCGTGGCTGGGCTTCACCAAGCCACAGCCATTGGGCAATTTACTTTGTTTAAGTTTGAGAATCATCCCTTGCCCTTCCCTTTTCCACATTTACAAATCCCGGAAACAACCACCCAGGTAAATGACCTTCACATTTCTGCAGATGACTCTTTTTTGAACTGCATTTCTGCAGATACTGGAACGTTGAAGAAAAGCAGTAACAGAAATAGATATGGACCTTTCGACCTCCATTGAAATATGCTAGGGTGCAACCTGGTTCAGTATGATAAAAATGAGAGAAATAAAGGCAAGAGGCTTTTAGCCCAACAGCACAAGTGCACTCAAGTACTAGGAAAAAAGGAGATCAAGAGTTCAACTATTTTTTGAAGGTGCTAATCTAACTATTCTAACAATGCTGTCATGCTGACTTTTGCCAATAAAATTAAAAAAAAAAAAGAAACCCAGCAAAACTTAAACATTGCAATTTGATAAAGACTGTTGGAGAAAAAATAACCAGCAAATTTTGGTTCACATTTCTTTCATTGTCGTCTATCAGACTGTCATTTCCAATCACATCCCAATATAAATCAAGAAAACATAAGCAAAATACAGGCAATCAGTACAACAACATGAAGACCGCAGACCCCTCCAAAAGTCAACTATCTCACAAGATACAAAAGAGTCGAATTTGTACAACAGTAAATAAAATAACCACCATAGATCTATATTATGTACTTGGACTCACCTCCGCTAGCAACATTATCTTCGAACTACAAACAGCTTACGGCTGCATTTCTCTTGGCTCCTCTCGTATTCTCATATGTACTCTCTAATATATGTACAAAAGGTCAACCAGCTCCTGACCCCTTTGTCTGCCTCTTTCCATCTCTCTCCTCTTTGGCTTCGCGAAAATGGATGCATCCGACCATCAATCAACAGTACTTAAGTTTCAAGCGAATTTAATCCCCATTTTGGAGCGGCAGCAGCACCAGCTGCAGATTCCACCTCACCATTGAAATAAGAAGCCGAAGCACATAGAGGCTGTTGAGTAAACTGCAAACAATTTGGCTGTTGAAATTTCATCCAGCACGATACTGATCATGTGAGCTCTCATCAAGAACAATATCAGCCGGATCTCCAATCCATGGCCTCCCCTCTCTCCATTGGAACTTAATCCTCAACTTCCCATTTGCATCCACACCAACCACCCTACCTTTGCTCGCATGTGTCTCCATTCCCCACCCCCACCGAGGCGTCACAAGCCCTTCTCGGATCCTCACCTTGTCTCCTACCCCAAATGGCCTCACCCTCTCCATTTCCCACACTTTGCAAAGCCACAGCCTCTCCATAAAGCAGAAAGCAACCCATAGCTCCCCATCTTCTAGTCTGTGCACCACTCCAATGCTTGAATGACTCACCTCCCCCCATTGATGAGTTGGGGTCGAAACTGATGCTCTAACCTTAACCCAATCCCCAATGTGAATCTCCTCTTTCTCCACCACCTCCACTTCTGATGGATCTAACATCCAAGCTTTTGAGCCAGCAGGTGTGTATATTCTAAGCTTTCCATCCCCGTCAATTGCTGAAATGGTCCCCAAACTTGCATGGTTGTGGCCCGACCACCCAAATCGTGGTTGCTTCACATGACTTTTTACTTTAACCTTCTGCCCAACAATGAGCTTATCAACCCTTTCAAGCTGGGAACATGGCCCCACCCATCCTTCTTGTTCCCCACAAAATCCCACACAGATACTCTCATCCCATTCGTCCCCTTCGTACACATATCCTTGCACAACGCCAACACTACCCGGTCCAACGGATTTCCAATCACTTGCGTCACTTCTAATCCTAACCCAATCTCCCACTTCACACATCTGGTCTATCTCCAGATCGGCGGGGTCCCCTCTCCACAACCCTGGCAAACCAAAGAATGCCACTCTAACTTCTCCATCTGCATTAACACTGATGATGACACCTCGCGAGTTAGACTGGGCCCCTCTCCATCCCCACCTGGGCTCAACAACTCCAACCCGGAAGTGAACATGCTGCCCAATTTTGAACCTTGCAATCTTTTCGATATCCTGATGATGAGTGATCCACCTTCCTTTGCGAAAACAGCATGCTAATTCTAAGTAACCATTGTCTTGTACACTATGCACCACTGCTACACTTTCTTTGCCAATACTGTTCCAGTCATAACTTGGTCTGGTCCCCAGGTTTGGCCTTGAACGTACCCAGTCACCAACTTCAAATCCTGAAAGCCAGTCTGCATCTCCTGGGGATACTTTCCACCAGCTAAGTCTGCCAGCAACTTTAGCCTACACGGGAATAACAGAAAGCCAATTTTGTAAACAGTTCGAATGTTTCGGAAAAAACGAGGCCTTTAAGTAGCTCATGAAATTGAAGAATGTACTGAATGTGTCACAGATACTACCATGAGCCAAACCCGTATAATAGTTGGTAGTCACACCTACGATTGTAGAAGTATATTATATCTGAAACTACAATTTTGGCTAAATCTGGCAACAGCTACAATGCTAGTCAAATAACGCATGCACCTTTTGATTATGACTCTCTTGGGTAGCCCTATCCAAAGTCACTGCGATGAAAGAACCCTTCTAGAACATTTCTAGTAGACAGTTAGGATGGAAACGGAAGATAAACTAGTAAAATAGGATGATTTGATAAACTCAAACGAGAAGGGTGTACTATACCAATACATGGTTGTTACTTAATGCTTTCTATGGTATGTGGATGTTCTCTCTTTTTAAATATGCAGGTATCCTACACGTCCAATACTCCGACTTACGGAATTTGGTCAAATCATAATTTCCCTTTTCATATAACTGGGATCCTTATTCATGATTCGACATCCACCAGAAAAGAAGGATAACAAATCGCTTCTAATTGTTGATTCTGCAATTAGCTTCTATCTAACAATAAAAAGCCACTACAACTCAAGACATCTCAATTTGTGAGGGGGAAAACAGAGGTATTTTCGAGGAAACATTTTGACAACTGGGTGGCATAATATGAAAAAGCTAATGACAATTGCGTAACTATTCAAGCAAAAGAAAACAGCAAGGGATGAGCACACTTACATTTAAAGTCCCATCCATGTCAATTCTCGTGATTTTACCAACAGTAGCCGGAGTTTCATCTGCCCACCCAAGCCGTGGCTGAGAAATAGATGGCATCACATGAATCTCTTGTCCCACTTCAAAAGGAAGCACCTTCTCCATGTCTGTGACGGAACAAGAGAAAGGCTTGCTCCTGAAGCAAAAGGCAACTCCCATATCACCATCCTCCTCCAAACTGTGGATTATCCCAATACTGTTCTTTGTGACATCTTCCCATCCATATTTTGGGGAGGACACCGTACCTTTTACTCTAACCCAGTCCCCAACCTGCCCATGTAGAGAATCAAAGAGAGCAATGATGAAGTCGTGCCACAATGTACATGCATCTGAATTGCCACCATACATTTATCAAATTACTCCATTCAGAAAATCAGAAAACAATTACCTTAAAATCCTCCACCTTTTCCATGTCAGAGGGATCGGCCTGCCATGGTATAGGCCGATTTGGAATTTCAATTATTAGGAGACCATCACTCTCGATGTCACTTATTCTCCCAACGCTATGATGGGTTTCACCACCCCAAGCATATCTTGGTTCAGCAACAGAGCGCTTCACACAAACCCGGTCACCAACCTGTAAAAGGGGATAAGATTAGGGTCGAAGAAATACAGAAATGTGAGAAGTGAGTATTTTTCTTACCTCAAATGGAATGACAGGCTCAACCTCTTCCGGTTCACAATGCCATGGATTTGGAAGATAACTTAAATCCAACAATAGACTGTTATCCGGTCGAATACAGTAAACTATACCAATGCTTCCTGGAATTACAGAACCTAACCCATGCTTAGCGGTAGTAAGAGTCGAGCGGATTTGCACCCAGTCCCCAACCTTAAATTCTTCAACCCTTTCCATTTCTGCTGGATCAGCTTTCCATCCTCTGGATGCTCCAGGAAATCCAACACGCAGAATCCCATCATCATCAACACATAGAACGGTTCCAATGCTATCACGTGATTGACCACGCCAACCAAACCTGACAATAAGATAATCATGTACCGGAAGTGAGAATCCCAAAGATGAAAACGATGCAGCATGCCACGTAAGGAAACAACTCAGAAAGGTATATGCACCAATTCAATCCAAGGTTCTGTGTTTGAAGGAAAAACAAAAACTCATGCAGGCACGGACAAAACAGGTTAGCAGCACACACACAGAAAATTGTGTGAACGGTCTCCTGGATGAGAACAGATAGAAGAGCATGTCCAAGACACTTCCTAATCTATTTATCACTTCCTTGTTTTTAAATCATTCATACAGGAGGGGTACAGTAATGATTTCTCCTTGAAAAGAATTCCAAGATCTAGCAAGGATCTAAAAGCATGAAAAACAGCTTGTAAACTGCCCTTGAGCTGAAGGTCCTGTCATTCATTACTCGTCCCTTGAACAGATGCATTATCAGTTTCAACGTAATTTTTCATCCACACTTGGACAGATAACACACATATACAACCCTGATACACTAGGCAACCAGCATAAAACTAGGTTACAATAATCTCGTGAATCCTAGGTTATTGTATCCAGACTTATAACAGCATTATCGCATTAGGCTGCATAAGGTTAACAGCTTCCTAGGGATAGTGTATGGTTGGGAGAAGTAGGGCAGGCTAGCAAGGATTTCAAGCCTTCTCATGCTAGTGTTAATAATGAAACAAAGTCAACAAGAAAGAACTCAAATGCAAGCGTACAAGCTGATTGGCGTGGAAAGGCGAATGCAGGATATTATCACAGTACAACCAACAGTAAGGGGAGAAATAGACACATGAACTTCAAATCAGAAGCAACAAATGTCTACACACTATTTTCTCTTTAGGTTGGCCATAAACTAACATTGTAACGTATTAGAGCGAAAAGTTTGCAGTCTAATTGTCAAGCATACAATCAAATTGGCCCTCCTTGAGGTGTGACAAGAATGTAATCTCAAACTAATTAGAACCAATCATATAAGCAGCTTATAACTAAAAAATGTCTTAGCAAAACATAAAACCAAACCTTGGCTCTTTGACATCTGGTTTTAGTTGCACATGTTGTCCCCTGTCTAATGGAATCACCTTTACAACATCATTTGCCAGTACACGAGCTTCTCCAGTACAAAATGATACAATGAGATTGTCCTTGTCTGGCACGCATTGCACAAAACCAACACTCCTATGTTTTGCACCTTGCCATCCATAAGTGGGAGTCCTGATACTTCGTTTAAACTTCACCCAGTCCCCAACTTGGTAACTGAAAATCATTTGAAATAAAACACAAATGATAATAAATCCAAGAAGACATTCCAAAGAAGGTATAAAGGTTGAAAGCAAGGGGATACACAATGGATAATATTTTCTCACATTGTAGAAGACAAATAAACTCCCTTATTAATGAGAGCCTCCATCAGATCTTCAGAAATCCATTCACGGGGCAGGGCCTCCAAGAAGTCACGTAATGTCCTGCCACTGCTATCCCTCATAAATACATCAGTATAGAAAATCCAAAGGCACATCTTAGAGCATCTTTGGAAAAATATTTTCAAAGAAGAACATCTTGCTGTTCCCTTGATAGTGTAAGCCAATGCAGGTGAATATACAGTTGTACAAATTTGTTCTTACCTGTGATTCCTAACGTCAACAGCAGCGTCTGGATACCTAAGCATCACAATAATCCATTCAAGATTCTCACGTATCATTTTTGCTGCTTCAGCAGCTATATGGAAAGCATTGTCGCCTTCATCATCCTGATAATACGACCAAATGATGAAAATAAGAGGAAACCAAATGAATGCCTACAGAACATTTGGCGAACACGAAAATTAAAACAAATTCTGAAATCGTGAACACTTGTCATTGCATAAACCAAATGACTAAATTTCTGCTGAGCAGAACAAGAAAATATCCATTAGCTAAAAGGAAAGGCACAGCAATTGTCATCTTCCTTCACTTGCCTGGTATGAACATAATATCATTCCGAACATAATATTATTCCAACAGCAGTATAGCGTGGACTGAGGATATATTGCTGAGCAATTTATCTGAACATATGGTTTTCTAATTTTTTATATTTATTGGCCGTATAGTTTTCTAAGTTGCAGATATGTAACACAACGTAGTACCTCTTTAATCCAAAAACACAACAAAACACCCGCAAATTGAAATTTCAGTCATTCTGCCCATCTCTATGCAGTGTTTAAGCCTAACCATACACTCCCGAAACGTAATAAAAGTGCTTGATCACATGGAGGACATCTATGAAACTTCCATTTTGCGTAAAAGTTACTTCTCTTTCCATCAAATGTAAGATGTATTTTCAAATTTTATAAGAATTGTTCTTTGCATTAAAAAGATAATAAATCCACATAAGTCACATGGCTGGCTACAATGGTACGAGGACTGGATCTGCTGTACTTCCCCGTATGCATATGCATAGATTTCTGAAGAAAATTCCCGGACAAGGTGGAAAACAGTTTCAGCATGAACTTAAAAGTTCATATCATCTCCTTCCTGTCACAGCATTGTATAGGGGGTGAACTAAACCAAAAATGCGATAAAAACTACTTGCTTAAATTACTAAATAAGAAAGAAACATAGGCCGCCCGCACCTAAGAAACCCTAGGGATCCACACCCAAGGGGAAGTAATGGCCTCCACACCAATACTAAAGAAAGCTTAATTTATCTTGTCAATTATGCAAACTCCATCAAAAGAATACTTTAAATGGGCTCTTCGCAAGAACAAGCAGATACAGGATAAGCAATGATAATTTCTAAAACAACACCAAGGTGAATCCTAGTTATCAAACAAATCCAATGAAATCCCCATCCAATCTTCCCGTTAGCCATCAGATAGGTACATGTGCTTTACCAACTATTTTTTGGAAGTTCATTCATCCTAAATCAAATAAAATTACAGGCATCAAAAACCCTTAAAGGCTTAAAGCATAACTATATGAGAACACTCCTTGAAAGTCACATTGTGCCACCGTGGTAAAAATAACGCAGTTAATATTATCCCCAAAGCATAAAAACCTAACAACTAATATGGGGCAATTTCGTTTCAAGAAATACTCATTAACTCCACTAAATGCATCAGCTTAACATCACACATGGGGCAGTGATAACAAGCATGTTTTTATGGAGATATTCTGTTCTCCAAGAGCAATGCTCCTCCCTCTCACAAAAGTGTGTGGGGACCACACATTTTTTTGAGGGAGGAGCATTGTTCCTGGAGCACAGAATAATTTTTCACTTTTATGAGATAGCCATTTATCTTCCACCAGCTCACCTTCTCATGCTTACTACAAAGATTTACACCTTTGCTCAATAATTTGTTTATAAGGAAAGTTTCATTCAAGAAATGCACCAAAGAGGATGTTCTTTACATACAACTCAAACAAAACCTATCTGTGCACATTCTTGTATATCAACATCAAGTAAGCGGGTGTGTTCCACTAACTATAAGTACTTATTTTTCATGATTCCTCTCTTGTCATGCAGCAAAAGCAAGTCTCTTTGGTTCGTAAGCTCCCTCTGACAGCCATCCATAGTATAAAACTATGCATGTAAATATCTTTTGAGGACCAAACAACCTTGTGCCAGGGAACTATAGCATAGTGAATCCTAAAAGCATTCCAAGCATCAGAGGCCTTATACTTGGATAAAGAAGAGCCAGCCCAAATGAATGAGTCAGGAACATTGGGATGAGGCATGAAATCAGGACAAGAGAGAGAAAAGGCCAAGTCCAGATATCATTATATATAATGCAAGAAACTTTTTTTTTTTAATTGAAGGTGATGTATTGTGAGAGAATGACCTGTCTCGTAAAGCGGGAAACCTTAGCAGAACAGGGCCTAAATTGAATTTTTGTGGAATCCTAAAATTGTTCAAGAGACCTTGACTCCAAATAGAAAAAAAGCTGAAAAGGTATTTTTCTATGCGACGAATCTTCCACCACCCTAATGAAGATCTTCAATTCCATTATCCCCAAATAAGGCATGTCACGTACAGCAAGGCTTCGCCTAATGAAAAATGGCTAAGACTAAGAGTTTTATAGTCAAGTAAAACAATCAAATCAAGGTATTATTTCTAAAAGTTTTTGCTTGATTTCCTGAGGAACTAAAATGTAATTTGGACAACATGATATATTAAGCAGCATAAAGTGAGTCTTAGGCTCTTAGCAGCCCCACAGGAAACTCAGCATTTACAAGACTACAATGACATTATGTACATAAGAGACAAGGAATAAACCTGTAAATTACAATTCGCTCCAGCCGATAAAAGCAGTCCAACACATGATTTGGCACCTCGGGCCAGTGCCACATGTAGAGGTATTGTATTATGCACATTCCTGATATTCACATCAACCCCAACATCTAGAATAATCTGCACACCAATTTGCAATACAAGTGTCAGACACAAGTCAAAAGAAATAAAGAAACAAGTAACTTCTATAAGCGTTGAAAGTAAAACACACCAAATGTACCGGGGTTACTAAAACATGATTTTACCTACAGGTGTTGCATGTTGAGATCACACCAAATGCAATTGAAAACATGGTTTACCTAAAAACATTACACGGACATGAATCAAGTACTGGGGAAGCTGTTTAACATACCTTGACCAACTCAACATCATTGGCCATGGCCGCAGTATGCAGCGCAGTTCGACCATGCTGGGTATCCTGGGCACTAGGATCTGCTCCAGCAGCAAGCAGGAGTCGAACCAGTTCTCGCCCCTCTACAAGAAAATAAATTGGTGAAATTACTGAAAGTGAAAGCTTTATGCAACAAAATAAAGAAAAAGAAAAGGGTGGATAGATAAAATGCAAGGCCAACAAATGTTCAGTTACAATTATATTTCTACACAGAACAATTAAATCACAGACATCTGAGGATCCAAGTTTTACCAGCTTCATGATCTTTCTTTAAGGCAGCTGCCATGCACAATGCAGTGCCGACTGGGCTAGGTATATCAATAGCATTTGCAATTTCCTCAAGGGATGCGAATTCCACCCACCTTTGGACAACAGTCACATTCCACGTTGCCATGCACAGGTGGAGAGGGCTGCGACATTTCAATGATCAGCACCTTACAGTCATGAAGATGGGACGATAAGAAATTATATAGAATCAAAATTGCGAGGGCACTGTACCAGGGCCTAATAGAACAGTGTTCCCAAAAGGCTATTTGAAAGCTATAAATAGTAACTTGGTTGGCCCCAATAGAAGAAGAGAGGAAAAAAGAATCCAGGAATCTCACTAAGAACTTAAATCACTCCCCAAGGTTTAGGTTGCCAAACATATTACTCTCCAATTCTTTCGTGCTCAACTCCAGTTAAATTGAAATCATCCACAGTTTTTATAGGCTCCTAAAGTTCACCAACTCATGCTCGGAGTAAGACTTGAAGAAGAACACTCTTTCGACTCTTTGACTACTAAGTTTATCGAACAAAACCAGTAGATACAATAGTACAAACCTGTTGAACCATGACCACAATGCATTCCAACTCCAGCAATTACCAAGATAGACGATCATAAAACAAAGTAATGGAAGCAGCAGCATAGTGTTCTAAAGAGGCTCAAAAAGCTACCACGAACACTTTCTTTTGACCAAAAGTCTTGAGTGGCGTCGTGCAAAGAAATTTTATTTAAGGCTTCCTAACTGGACATGCCTTATCTAACAAATTGACTGCTAATGGAAGAATTGTACTTTCAGAGAAACTTTTTAGTATACCAGGGATACCAACGCCCTTGGTATCCCCTTCGGTCCATTTTTAATTTTTCGACCATTTTCCAATCACACTTGGATGATCGACTCCGTTCATTTTGTAGAGTTTGACGAGAACCACAATCGTACCAATATTCGTATTCATCGGACTTTAATAGATACATGATCTACACACGTGAAAATTGAAGAAAAAACAAAACTGGGTTATGATTCAGTGTGGTTTTGGATTCAATTTTGGTTTTCTTCAAATTTCATGTGTGCCGATCATGTATTTACAAAAATCTGATGAATACAATTTTTGGTATGTTTAAGGTTCTCGCCAAACTCTACAAAATGAATGAAATCAATCATCCAAGTGTGATAAAAAAATGGCCGAAAAATAAAAAACGGACCGAAGGGGATACCAAAGGCGTTGGTATCCCCGGTATACAAAAAAGTTTCTCGTACTTTCAATATGCCATTGCAAAATATGACATACATATTACAAATGAAAGATTTACAAAATCCTTCTCCATCCTTGGCATAATGTTCATCAGATATAACCCAAAAACATGAACAAAATCTAAGAAAAAATATAAATAAATTGGAGACAGATACAAGAAGATATTGTAAAATAAAAACGACAGGTACCGATAAGTCATGGACACGGTAGAAACAATGATAAATAAAAAGTGTACTTAGGAATGGCATTCTTATAATGGTAAGTTCTATCTATTTTCAATTTATTCGTCCACAGAATAACAACAAAGTTAAGACATAAATCAAAATAATAACAAATAGTCCATTAAATATACATTTATCAACTGGAAAAGTAGACATAGGAAACCCTCCAAATATCTTACTTTTCAAAAACCAAAGTATGCACAAAATATAGACATATCTCCCTCAGTACAAGTGCACGCATGAATAAATGATCTTAGTAAGTGGGCGGTGGTATAACGATCGAAATTCATTATTATTACACCAACCCCGAGATTATGTATTCTATTAATATCCTTGTATCTCCGAACTAAACAATGGGACCAGTCAGACATAAATAGCTTGACTTCCTTACCAATCATCGAAACATAGGTGGAATATGTATCGCCCTAGGTCCCAAAAGGGTATTACAAGTGGGATGAACTAAAATCTCATCTAGAATGGAAGGAAACGGCTCCCGTCCCATGTGTAGACGAAAGCAATGAAGTTGCTTAAACTACACAACCATGCCTTCTTGTTGAAGCAAATTGGATGATCAGGCTGAGGTTGCCCCCTCTTTCTGACATGACAGTAGAGCTAAATGCATCTCTCTAGAGTTCGAAGAGTTTGCCACTCCAAAACAATTCAAGGAAAAGGAAAAACTTGACAATGCATGTTTAACCTGCATTAGAGTATGTCTAACATGTATTGGAGATAAGCACAACACCCTAGGACGTATGTTTGTGCTTCCTAGCCAAAAAGAAAATTAAAAATTACTGAAAATAAAGAAAATGACACTATGACTAACATATTATTAATGAAATGAGTACCGATGAATTACCAAATAGAATTACCAAAATAGTCTTTCAAGCGCAAAAATGAACACTTCTTTGTCAGTGAAACTGTTCTACCAAGCAAGCATTCTTACCATCACTAATAGAAATCTTTAAAGTTGGATTTAGCAAATTATATACAAAATAGCAGTTCAAATTATCTTTTAAGGACTAGTGTCATTGGAGCTCCCTTTCCTCAAACTAAATTGCCCAAATTTCTCGTAGAAAAACATCCCTATTGGGTAGCTCATTCAACAACCAAAATTGAATTCAAGGTTTACCTCCATAAATTGGCCTAAGCTAGTTCCATACAAATTTAAATACAAAATTTGACATGATTTATTTCAAAGTTATGGTTTTCAAAACTGAACTATGAAAGTGCATTCCAACATAAAAATTCAAACTTGGATTCTGAAAATTTATCCACAAATTATTTTCAATCGACACTCTTATAAATATTCAGCTTCCATCAAATAAAGAATGATAAACTATCCAGCTCCCATCAAATAAACCATAATAAACTAGCTAACATACTTACACCTGTAACATCCTACAACCAAAATCAAGAATAGAAGAGTAAACAGCCGTTGGATACAGCTTCCGTCCTACACTCTTACCTTGCCTTAAAGAAATGGTTGTTTTGTTCCAACGGGCTCTTTCATTCTTCTCTTCTCTTCAGGAAATTGTACTTGGTGGAAACAACAAGGAGGCATTTATATGTTTTTTTTTTATTTAATTAAGAAATTTATTGAAAAGAAATGGTTTTTTTATTTGGTAACTATTGAAAAGCAATGTTTCTTAGGATTTGGTGAATTGTACGTTTGGTAGACATCTGGGGTGGGGGGGGGGGGGGTGCGGGGTGTAGGAGAGAGAGTCACTAGTTGTGCACCTAGCGGCCAACTAGTTGGCTGCTGAGGCCGATTGAATACTAGTTTATCAAATCTGTAAAACAAATGACTTTAATGAAGTGAATCTCGCAAGGACTCATCATAAGTAAAAAAAAAGTTTCTATGATACAACTCCAGTAAGAGAACCCTATAATAAAAGCTTTCCAATCAATCCATTAAAATTATTTCCATTTTAATCTTCAAATTCTAACTTAGATGATTCATCTAATGAGTAATTACAGTTAGTAACATCTATAAGGTCCATATGCCGCGGTCTCTCTTTGTTGGCAATTTCATGACAAAACACACCTTTGTGTGTATCCCGTTTATCAAGTTGTAATTTATTTTCCATTTTAGTTTTAGAATGTCTATTTAGGAAGTGGAAGGAAATCAATGTTATTTTGTTTTGAGAGGTAGAGTTTCAGGCACAAGTCACGGGATTCGATATGCAGTGCGCTTTCTATGCATTTTCAGCAGTGATGCTCAAACAACTTGGACAGTCTACACGGACAGGGTACAGAAGTTGCTCGAGCAACTCGGACAGATTCTGCAGCTTGTAAATATGTGGCATTACTAGGGTTTTGGACCACCCGAATAGATTATAGCTGCCCCCATGCACTTCAAAATCCTAGAAAACATCCAAGGGGGTCTTTGCTTTGTTTCTTGAAGTAAACACATGATCATCGTATCATCGAGCTACAAGATTAACTTCAAGAAGTTTCTTCCAATCTTTGATGTCGCTTTTCCAGTGGAATTCTATAAGTATCCTAGAGGGCTTGAGGATTCAAGGCGTTCTGCAATCAAACACTTAGGTGCGGTGTACGAGGATTCGGCAAATCGACCTTAGGTCAGTCGGTGAGGATTCACGACTGTTTTAATCAAGGTTGTTTGTAACTGCACGATGATATTATAAGTGTTTTGATTCCTTCCCGTGGTTTTTACCCTTTTGGGGGTTTCCATGTAAATCTTTGTGTTCATCATTTATTGCTTTTTGTTTCTTGATCTGCTTGAGATATTGATTTGTGGGCTTATTACTAGGAGAGATAGAAACACGGCAATCCTTAAACCTAGGCGATCTAGGGTTTTTTCACATCTTTCCAAACCAAAAATACATCGTCCAGGGTCATTAAATAAGTTAACTTGCTAATTTAATAACAAAATTTACGCATACACTAGAATTTTTACTAGACTCTTGTATAAGTGCCATTAGTATCCCAAACAAAGGTGCTTGCTTAGGCATTGAAAGCAGCTTTACCATTGAAAGAACATTCTCTAGGGTGCATCAAGGCACAATCACCAATTTAATAGCTCAATGCAATTGCATGCAAAGGTTTAAACACTAATAGCATTTAAATAAAATGCTAAATTGGAATGTGACACATCAACAACAAAGAAAATAGTAGCAAAAAATGGAAATGGCAGTTTTGGGTCTTAGCTCCTTTTAGAGCATAGTATAGATTATCATTTTCAAAAAAGAGAGCTTGGGGTTTACTTATATAGCTCCTACTTTTTCTTTCTTTTTGAAATTGGATAATAGCTCCTACTTAAAAACAAGTTTATTGTTAAAAGAACTTGTAGTTGAAATGAGATCTAAGTATTTGGATTTTCTGTCCCTTTATTTGTCTTAGATCACTACATATTTTAATATATTTTCTACAACTATGGATCAAATGAATGACTACTATTCCATGTTGGCAGTATGGCTAACCAAAATTGATCTCATGTCAAATTCAGATCCATATGATTATTCTTAGATTGATTAGCTTAGTAATAATGTATACTACTCTCTAAGTGAGCTATCGTGGTAAAAATTCAAAAAGCCACAAGGGTTGTTCATGAATAGTAAATATTGCCTTATTGGGTCGTCACGTGCACTCAGCAGCAGCAGCTTGTCAAAACCCAAAAAGAAAGAAGATGATGATGAATGTTCACTTGTAAGAAATTTCAAGTTGCCAGGAGGTTTCCTAGTCTGCAATTGTACAGAACTAATAAGTGAACATTATCATCAGAAATTTTCTGTACAAGTGCAGACTAGGAAACCTACTGCCAACTTGGAATTGTCTTAGGGGTAACTTTATGCACTAAGGGTTCCTAGCATGCAATACTATGCCCTTACTCTCAAGCCTTGCTTTTAACAAAATAAGGCAAACTCTCAAAGCTCTTGTCAAACAATCCTCATAGGTGTTTCAATGAGTCACGATGTGTTTCAGAAAATATTAGACTTTCAACTCTCGACTCATCTTTTGGTCCATGTTTACTTTTTGCAACCAAAACGGTTTATGTTTTGCAGACTAAACGAAATTTTGTTCCCCAGTTAGGCATCAGTTGACTAAGTTCTCCTTGTCAAACCACTTAGTCATGGGTTTAGAGGGCTGTGCATGTGAAGCGAAGTCCCACATTGCCTGGGTTCCAAAGTAATATGAAGATTGAAGAATATAAGCATGAGGGCACCCTCAAGTCAATCAATAGCCAGGTTTTGAGATTGAGTTCTACCCAATACCGTGTAACATAGTATCAAATCTAGGTACCATAGATGGGTAGGGTGCGTGTCTCTGGCCTACACACGACAAGTGCTGCCAAGTGAGCACACTGCGCGTGAGGTAAGGTGTGCAGCAAAGTCCTACATCCCCTGGGTACCTAAGTAATATAAAAAAATATTTTTTATAAGCGCGAGGACACCCTCACTTCAATAGCTGCTTTTGTGGTTGAGTTCTAACGAAGACCGTGTAACAGTGCAAGCATTACAGCTACGCCAGCACAGATGGTAGCACCTTTGTGTATTATATGAAGAACTTAGAAGGAACAGAACAGGTGCATCTTCTTCTTTACCTTCATTTTCCAACGAAAAACAGGTGCAAGTTTAAGGATACAAAAATACTGGTCCATAAGCTCTCAAAAAATGGTGTCAAAATCACCACAATTTGGATGTCTAACTTCTTTTTCTTCAATAATATACCAATATGTATAAGACCTTACAAATATGAAATATGTAAGGTTTTATTGATTCAAATGAGCTATTTTTTACTTTTTCTATTGATTCCACTCACCACATTCAATAAACAACGGGTAGCTACGCCCTGTCCAGGAAATTTTCAGCTCAGTTCCCCAGCGATCTATCACTCTCAAACTAAGTTAACAGCCCATCCAAAAGCTCTACAGCCAATTCACAGCTTCAACAAGAAATTGAACCTAAACGTTGCTCACGTTTTATTTTACATTAATCCAAACACCATTCACCAATAAATCGACATCTGCTTTCAAAAATGTGATAGCTTATATGAGTATATCAAAGCCATCATCCTCTAACTATGATAGATTCTATCTAAAAGTCCTGCCAACTTTCATTAATCCTCATAAATCTTACTCCTACAGATATTCAGAAACTTGCCAACCAAATACTGAACAGTGGCAGGTTTGTTATTATCTCGTAATGACAACTAAAATTTTGTTATGCTTCAGCAAGAAATTGACCCAGACCGTTGGGCTTTTTTACTGTATAAACTAGAACTAGATCATTCATCCATAATACAACACATCTTTTCAAAACTGCCATATAAATGACTTAGTAGTGGTATAAAATGTTTTAACTGCTTACTGCATTCATATCCCTCCTACTTCCCCCATAGAGGGAATGGGGCAAAAATAAATAAAAAATAACAGTACACAGTTCATTTGGATTAATGGCGGGGAACAAAAAAAGAAAAGAAAAGACATTTGTACTTACGTCAATTTTTTTGGATTCAAGATAGCCATTGATTTACAACCCCCATGTTCCAATATGACAACAGCACATTCCGTATATTTCTTGGAAACTGCTCTATGTAGTACAGATTCACCTTCATCATCCACTGCATTAGGATCAGCTCCAGCCAATAGTAACTCCTGTTGCCATAAAAATGTCCAAAAGAGAACGTACAGGAAAGAATCAAGAAAGACACAATAGATACAAAACAATTGACTTCTGTGCCTGTGAAATGCTTTCCATCAGGGCAGTAAGCATGTGGCTTTGAGATTTCCTCTCGCTAAACACTACATCATTACCCTCTTTAACCAATATCATACTTTCTACCGTGAAACTTTACAGTCTCTTAACCAATATGATGACTATTAGCATACACATATATTCAAATACATCCAAGTTTGACAGAAAACATACACGCATGCAATCTGGTTGACCATGGTATGCACAAACATGAGCAACAGATGGCCCAAAACCTTCCCTCAACCTAGATCTGACATTCGCGTGTCTTTTGATGAGAGCACGAACACAATCTGGGGATCCAGCTGCCAAAGCAAACACGAGAGGAGGATCACCATCTTTGTCTAAGACATCCACATTTGCATCTTTATACCCCAAAATAACCTCAACAAGTTCAGCACTTCCTCGCCTACAAGCCAAGTGGAGAGCAGTCTGGCCATCAGCATTTTGTGCTTCTAATAATGAGCAAAGCAAAGTGCCACTCTTTTCTAGTGCAGCCTTTGCAAGCAACTCACTGCATAGGAACAGAATATAAGTTACAGAGATCTAGTTCCCTCTAAATATTTACGGAAGGTCTACTAACAAAGGCTAACCTAACACCATTCACATTGCCTTCAGACACAAGTCGATGCAGAAGAATGGGATTATTTGGGAAAACCTCCAAATCAGATGGAGGAGATGGCTCTGTCACACTTGTTGCAGTAAATTTAGCCAAATCACTGTATTTCACAAAGAACATTGTGTAAACACATCTTCAGAAACCAATCATGCACAGGATAAAGGATCAGAATAAAACTGCTACAAATATGACACCAAAAGGCAATAAGCATGAAGAGAATTAAGTTCCCACTTTTCAGGGCTGGCAGGAGGGCTGCGAGGAATCTCTTGCAAGTGTCGAAGGAATATTGCTAGCATAGCACTGAATGTTGGTCTTTTGGATGCCTTGAACTGTAGGCACTCGCCAATAATCTTCCACAATTCCCTAGGTATTCCTACACCAACTACACTAGCATATTGTGGAGGTTGTCTTCGGGCCTTCACAACGGCTCTATAGATCTCCTCTGTACTTAATCCAGCCCACCTGCACAAGGAATGTCAACAGATATAATCCAGCCCATCTCGGAGGGGGGTATTCAAACTAGCAATAGTAAACTTTCAACTACTACACATACGGAACAGAACCAGTGCACATTTCCACTAACGTACACCCAAAGCTCCATGCATCTGACTCTGCAGATATCCCAATGGCGTCCTCCCAAAAAAGATTTAATGACTTCTTCACAGGTTCCCATGCCTCCGGAGCTGTGTAGTTTGGGCTGAGCATTGTACAATCCATGCATGAATGAATTCTTGAGGAATCACACTCTAATCGAGCTTTTCGGCACGCAGATTTTTTCAAAATTGCTGGCAGTCCATAATCAGAAACCACAGCATGGCCATTTGCATCTAAAAGAAGATTGGATGGCTTTAGGTTCATACAAACAATGCCTGCAGCATGCAGTTCAGCCACCCCTCGAGCAATATCAGCCCCGTACCTATATTAGAACAAAAAATGTTCGATCAAAAAATGAGGTTTTACAGAAGTAAAATCAAACCTAGTTAAAGGCTTGCAGCCGGTTCAAAGGAATTAAATCAGATATCAGACCCTCGAAAACAGTGACTTCTCTTTTTTCCTTTCTGAAAGAGTTTGGAACTCAAACAGATGTTAATATTCCAAGTACAGTTTCTTGTTCACACAATAGAAAGTAAAAACCGCACGGAGAGGTAAACAAAGGTTCAACTGATATCCCAAATCCCAACAAATATTATGTGTTCTTCCGATGGATCAAATGTTTTTCCTTTCCCCTTCTCTCAGTCTACTACCCAGCTATTAAGTTCAGCTCTCTACAATGAACTGAAATTTTCGACCAAATAAATGCACAGAAAATGGAAACTAACCCCATGTCCTCACCTAGTGCGCAAATCTTTTCAGGTAGCATATCCAAACCCCACAACCATAAGATCCTCACATCCACAGCCCGACTCGATACTACAAATCTTCTCAATTTTCTTCTTCTTTGACGAAATTGGGATCTCACGCAACCAATTACAAGAAACTTAGCTCCATATAGAAACTCTAACAAAAAATGAAGGCATGGGTGTATTGGACCTCTTGGTTAGCCCCCATATCATTGCGTTGATCATTTTTTATTTGTTTCCAGTCCACTCTCCACCTATTCTCAACATTTACCTACTTATTTTCAAGACACAGATCATAAGGGTTAGTGTAACTGTGTAACACAGTGGAACAAGCTGAAATGAATAAACACTGACGAAATAAATAGATTCATTGTGTTCCACTAATCATGCGTGTTATAGCTTGTCTCACATTGATTCATAATTACATTCCAAAATAATATTTTATACGTCTGGCCGTTCTCTCCACTCACTACAAATTGGTTTTGAGCTGAATGTTTTAACATGGTATCATAACTAGACTTTTGGAGACTTTGCACAAGACTTTCTTTATTGACTGTCCCGTTATTT
This sequence comes from Rhododendron kiyosumense, assembly GCA_019656275.1. Taxonomy (NCBI): domain Eukaryota; kingdom Viridiplantae; phylum Streptophyta; class Magnoliopsida; order Ericales; family Ericaceae; genus Rhododendron; species Rhododendron kiyosumense. The sequence continues at coordinate 124,286 of BPLS01000278.1, read as the reverse complement.
CTGGGTTAAGTGATCCTTTCTTCCTTGTGAACCTTATTGATCCTTTCTATACCTCTCCACATGCAAGTCACTAATCACCCAAGTGGGGGAGTGTTTAAGGCTGCAAATGAGCCGAGCTTTGTCAAGCTCAAGCTTGGCTCGTTCCCTAAACGAATCAAAAACTTGAGCTCAAGCTTGGCTCGAACCTTAACGAACTGAGCTTAGTCATTTACTAAACAAGCCTCTTTAATCGAGCCAAGCCTCCCATAACGAGCTGAGCTTTTTTCAAATGAACCAAGCTCTCCTCGGCTTATTTAGTAAACGAGCCGATCTGAGCACAAGTTGCTCGGTTCATTTGTAGCCCTAGGAGTGTTAGATCTTCTCCCACAAATTAATTACCTCCAAACTAGTATATGAATTGGAAGTCTGGAACCACCTCTCCAATCATTGCCAATAGATTTTGAGTTAGATGCTTTAACAATGTGGTAATGGGAAGTTGAGAACTTGAGACACGGTGTAAAAGAATATAGATGCATTATGCTCAAGCAAATCCTAAAGCATATTGATACTAGCTTAAAGTTCTTTCTCAGCATTAAGACTAGTGCAAAACATTGAACACATAATGAATTAGAGGAGTTTGAATACGGCATAGAATTACCCAGGAATAACCATTAAGCAAACTCAATGAGAAGATACCCATTTCAGATCACCTGCTCAATGCATAAGAGCAAATAAACCTATGTCGTGCTTAAATCCCACGTTCCGTGATCCAATGTCCAATTTTTGAGACTCATGGTTCGATGTCTAGTTCTATCCAATTCGAGGTTTCAGTTTTGAAACACGAGCAAAAAGCTTGGAACACATCAACACAACAATATAGTTATTCGGATCAAGTTACGTACGAATCATAGGTCAATTTGTCGAAATGAGAGATAAAGTGAGTGTTTAGGCCTTAGGGTAGCTGAAATTGTGAAAAAAGGCTTATCATTAGCAGGCGGAAGTCGAACATTGTTAGATAGCTTGGTATACATTATTAGGCTCATTTCTTTACAACTTTAGCTTTTGGGACAATTGGTAACTTAACATGGACCACATGGTATCAGAGTTTAGATTGGGAGAGGTCTTCACCCTGTTTGCATTTGTTTCCTGTTTTATGCTTCTCCCTATGCATTCTTTCACATGTATGGATGCCTGTATATCCACTTCCAAGACAGGGGTTGCATGTGAGAGACAGTGTTAGATAGCTCAATGTATGTTGTTTGGTCCATTTTCTAACCGCTTAATCTTTTGGGACAGTTGCTAACTTAACAAACATCACAATAGAGCTTCTCAAAAACCAGTGTTTCTTTTTTTCAGCTTTTTAACTGTTTTTTGACTCATAAGCAGAAGAAAGGACTTTTTTTTTTTTCATGACTAATAAATTTATTGCAAATGCATCAAGAATGCAGCCCATGTACAAATCAGGACGAAGAACAAAAGCCCAAAAGTTGGCAATCCAAAAAGAGACCAAGCAATAAAAAGAATCTATAATGATCAAAAAAATAAAAAGAATCTATACACCTCTCTAAACGCCGAAAACATCTAACGTGTCAAGAAATTGATCAAGAAAACGATAAATGAAATCAAGATAAAGGGACGTTTTGCTACGGAATCATTCCCCCAAAATCAAAGCCGAAGGTCTAGAGACCCAAATCAATTTAATTTCTGTGTACATTACCATGTTTCCTTCATTCACAGTCCAAACCATCGGAAATCACACATAAATACAATCTAGATAACGCAGAAAAAAAGTTCTGCCATACCTAAGGATTTGTTCAAGAGTGAGGCGCCCTTCATTCCGCTGCATCTCGGTCTGCACAGACCCATTACACAAATCCATAACAATAGAAAGACACCCCTCCACTTTCCTAACCCCGTGAAAGGCACACACATTCCTGCACCACATGGACGCCCTCCTCAGCCCCTCCAGTTGCCCCTGCACCCAAACCAAGTCCGTCCCCTCCCCGACCGCTGCCTCCGCCAGCTTCTTCACCGCCACCCGGTGCCGGCACCGCCGCCCCTTCCCACCCGAAACCGCCGCCGCCCACATCTCCACCCCGGCCCGCCGCCCCTCCCCTATCCTCCTAACCAGCTTCAGCTCCCCATGCAACCCTAGCTCGATCACCGCGCCACACCCCGAGCTGCTCGACGCCCCGCTCCGGCTGCACCGCCGCCGCTCCTCCTCCCCGTCTTCCTCCAGCTCGTTATCTTCGTCGGTGAGATCTGCGTCGGGGGCCGGGGAGGAGAGGATTAGAGCGAGCACGGCGTAGTTCTTTTTCAGGGCTTGGACGGAGTTGCCGACGAGGGTGACGTGGCGGCAGCGGGGGCAGGGGAGGGTGGTGTCGGTGGGCGCGGCGGAGAACATCTTGGAGAGGCAGTCCTTGCAGAAGCCGTGGCCGCATTGGAGGAGGAGCGGGCAGCGGTCGCCCTCGTTGTAGCGGGTTTGGCAGACGGAGCAGCAAGGGATCTTCATTTTTACCCCCTTGAGGAGAGATATTGGGTTGGGTTTTTGTGAAGGTTTTAGAGAGAGAAAATTTAGACTGGGGAAGGAGAAATGGTAGATCAGAGTTGGTGAGGTGGGGATTGAAGATGGGGAATTTGGGATGAGGATTGTTTAAGAGAGAAAAAAGGGAGAGGGGGCTTTAGAGAGAGGAAGAGTGTGATGACAGAGATGAAATGGAAGAACCTTTTCTTTCCAGAGAAAACTAGTAAAACAAATCTTCAGACAGGACAACTACTCTTGGGGGTTCTTCTTTGGACACAACACACAACAAGAATCACTGGATGTAAAAGCAACTTATGAGCCGTTTGAAACACATGAATTTATAGACATTGTTGTGTGTTGAAATTGTATTTTAGATTTGTATTGTGGTGGGAGGTTACGTGGTTTTTAAATGGGGCTATCAAGTGGGGCGGTGAGGGACATTCGGTCGTTTATCATGACACGAATAATTCAAATTGAATCTACGTGCATACAAATTTAAACCATTTATTACTCAATTAAGATCAGAGCGATCGATTGCTGAGATGAACAACCTCTCAGCACCTGCTTGATGGTGCTTGCCAATGTCTTCCATTCCTATTTTTCTTTCTTCACCGCTGGGCCTGCTTTCCCAAAAAGTTTCTTCTGCTGGTAAGAAACCTCCCAAGGGAAAAAAAAAAGTGACCGGAAATTTCTTTACTATATAATTTAATTGGATTAGTAAATTTGTTCATTCAAACTATTTCACGTGTTTTATTATTAGTTTAAAAAATGAATGTATATAGGTCGAACTCGGAAAAATAAAATAAGTTGAACATCTATTTATGTTAATGTTTTTTTTTTTCCAGTGTATTTTGTTTCTTTCACTTGGTGGTGCCGAGCGACCCACTTGGTGGTGCTTGGCAGTATCTCTCATTTCCTTTTTTCTTCACCCTTGTTGGTAATGTCGCTGCGCTACCTGTTTTTCCAAAAAAAATCTTCTGCTGGTACAAAACCTTTCATGGGAAAAAAAAAATAAAAAATGACCTAACCTTTCTTACTATATAATTTAATTGGATTAGTAAAATTGTTCATTCAAACTATTTCAAGTGTTTTATTAGTTTCAAAAATGAATGTACATAAGTCGAACTTGGAAAAATAAAATAAGTTGAATATCTATCTATGTTAATTTTTTTTTCAGTGTATTTTGTTTCTTCCGCTTGTAATAAACCTTCCAAAAAGATTTGTGATGCGAAGAATCACAATCATTAATTTTATACTCCGTATTGTCTAGCTTTGCTTTTACTTTAGTTTATGTCAATTATTATAGCATTTGTTTTTATTCCAACTATTTGCAACTTTTTATTCATCTCAGAGAGAAATTAATAAAAACGGAAGTACATACGTCGAACTCAAAAACATTAATGTTGATTTTTTTTGGTTAAAGTGTTTTCTTTTAAATACGTAATCTCGGTTTTTAACATTTTCAATTCATAAAAGAAATATAAGAGCTTAAAAAACATTACTTAACACGGAGCTGCCAAAAGTTTTACAACATATAAACATATCAATTTAAAGAAAGCCAAGGCAAACAAATACTCCACCTAAATATGTTTATTAAGGTGTGTTTTATTAATACAAAAAAATAAACGACCAGTGCGTACAGGACTTCGAATTAATTAGCAAGAAACGCGTAGAACTTTCCCATGAGTTCAAAGTAGAGATAACTCATCAAAATGTAAAATCCCACAATTTCAAAGAAAAAGGAAATAGTATATAAGATAACACTGACTAGCTACTATTAATCTGAGGCTAATTTTTTGACCTGTTGGCGGGGCGTGGATCGTTACGCAAAATTACTCGTAAAAATGAATGGATCAAACTCCAGTCCTTTTCTCTCTATTAATCTCTTGTTTCGTCGCCGCAGTTGAAGACCGCAACAACACTCTTTCTTACCGAAAATAATCTATTAACACGACAAAGGCCACAAATGAGTAATAATTTTGGAGCGCTCCTCTATCTGCAGCAATTTCAATGGATAAGAGGGGAAAGAACAGAACTTAACCAGAGTTCAATGGCAGTACAACGTGAAGTGTCTCAAATCCTTGTGTTCAAAGATGCATCCCAACTGTATAATTCTTCCTTCCAAGTAACAGATAAAAACACAACTTCTAATTCAATCCATAAGGAGACACGACACTGCTCGGCTAAAGTTGCAGAAGGTGTTTAACGGGCTGGGGGGGTTCGCTCTTCTTGTGGTCCCAGTCCAATAGATTTCTGTGCATTTGCGATACCATCAGGATCTGCCACAAGAAAAGGAAAAAAAAAGTACCTCTATAAAATTAGGGGAAAAGATAAAATCAAAGGATGGATAAACTAACGACAAAAATTATCATCTAATGCATGTGGGTCGAGAAGAAAACAACGGGGAAGTGGCCAGTAGACGGCCTGATTTTCATAGCTTGACTTCACTCTATGTTTGAAAAAGATTCCAAGCTGATGTATTTTACACAACCGGCAAAGTAGCTCCATAACTTCAGGCTAAGGGGTGCCCATTCCATGCCTCATTTCACAGGGAACCTCGACCGGCGATACGATATGCTTTTATTCTATTCATTCCTTGAAATCAGTTCATCGAATGGATGATAAAATCTAATTCATCAAAAATCTCCCATTCAATAGCCCAAAGCTCCTTGTGTACCTGTGTGAGAGAGAGAGAGAGAGAGAGAGAGAGAGAGAGAGATGGGAACTGGTGTTCATACTCCACTTTCAGTCTCTAACATTCCCTCTCCCTTGCCGATCAGAAAAAACACTCCCACTCCCTCTCCCTCTTGAGGACTAAAAGAAAAAAGAAAGGTAGAAGCTTCAAGTGCAGTGCACATACCAATTTCCTTAATCAAATTTTGCGTAAATTTTATGGGGAAAAAGGTTGTCGGAAACGAAATCGTTAATTAACATGGAATAACTGAATCAAAGATAAACTGAGCCTACAGTGGGAGGAGGCTCTTAATTCAATTGAGTGCAAGTCTACATATTTATTGAGTCATTGACTTACCAAAAAACTGCGTGAAGATACGAGTGAAGAAGTTCCAGTTGCGGGTAATATTGTACCCCATCGCAGGAGGGAGAGGCTTCACAATAGTGTCAAAGCTGAATACCTTTTGAAGAAACTGCAGTTTCACCAAAGAATTACAGTTCTCACCAAGTACCAACATATTTCATAACCATGACACTTTATCCACAACAATACAGGACATTAATAAGAAAGTTGAAGCTGCATAAAAAACTCCGACGGCAATGTAGACTGTAGTATTACGCAGAATGCAGAGGAAGAGCATTGCAAATGTGCAACTTCAATACAATAGGAAAAGAAGCGCCACCAACTTCTACAAAGAGAGAATATCCCAAAATTTATGCTATTTGTTAGTATCAGCTATCAACTTTCTCGATTACCTTGAAAACATAATATTTTACATCTTACATAACATTCAAGACTTAAAGCTTCTGCGTCCTTTGACCTTTAAAGGCTTTAAACAATCCAACAGGCATTGAACAAATTTTGACGAACAGATGCACCCCTAATCCAACCATGAAGCATGAGTCCCTAAACATGTTCATGAGAGTACTGGCAACGCAAAACATTTACCACAATTTCGCATTGCTTATGCTTAGTAGCAAGCACCAAAGAAGAAAGGTCATATGTGTAAGTCTGATTCAATTCCTGGTTGTTCATCCATATAAAGTAGAACATTAGAGAATAAGGCAGGGGTGCCTCCACTATAGAATCAGAGGGTTTATCTGAACCTGCTGGAGTCTGAAGATACACTGCTACTGTGCTACAGCATTGAAAATTTCAGCCTGACAAGTCACTAAATCAGTTTTAGGAATCCTCTCAAAATAAGGTTGAACCCTCCTGCATTTGACCATCATTGTTTTCCTGAGACTCTACTTACCACATCGGAATTTTAGACCACCAAACCCTGTCACTTTATCTCTCTCTAGTCTCCAATCATCTCAAACTCTGTAGAGGCTTCTAAATTCACTTTCCAAAATTCTCGTTATACTCACCATCGTATTTGAAACTCAAACATTTTTTGCTTGGAAGGCAACAAGGTAGAAACATGCAAGTTCTCTATTTACTCATGATCTGGGACATTTTTTTTGGTTGCCTTTCTACTGAAAATTAAGGATAAACATTGTCCAATATGATCTGTTGTGTTTGGTTTGGTTTTTGAAATTTTTTTTGAAAAATAGTTGGGGTAACAAGTAGAGAGAGATAGAGAAATGTTGGAAGTAAGGAGAATTTAGAGGGAATCTAGAGTGTATTTTTTGAAAAATTCTTTTTGAAAAGTGAAGAGAACATTGGTTTTTTCAATAGAAATTCTTAATCATATGTTAATATTCCCAGAGCTGCCATTGGAATAAGGTAATGCTGAATGCTAATCCACTCCTCATCAATCCGGTTTGATTAATCTGATCCCTTCCATATTACTGAAGCCTATCAAAGATGACCTAGATGCACAAAATCAGGCCCCCCAAAAATGAAGAACTAGATCAACCCTAATATGCAGCAATAAAACCATAGAGCAAGGTACGGATCAAGGGAGGTGCAAGCGGGGGCCCGGGCCCCTACACTCCTTCCAATTATCCCATTATTTCTAGTATATTTTTTGGTTTTGTTTGTAAAAATGAAGAAAGGTCCCCTCAAAATTGTGTTATTAGCAATTTAGGATATTAGGATAGCATTTTGTTGTTAATTTATGAATACATGTGATTTGCTCCCCCGCATTAACAATCCTGCGTCTGCCACTGCATAGAGCAACCAACTAAAACGGGATCCAAGAAGCCCCTTAAAAAGAACAGATAATCATCTTCAAAGATTAACATCCAATTCCCAAATGAAACAACACATTAGGTAAAGTTGAGCCAACGATTCTCAAACAAATTTAAGGCACATTAGAACTTTTTTTTATCAGCGAAAAAAAGGAATTCCATTAATCTTTGGAAACCAGTTACAAAGATTGAAAGGATCCTAAGCATGACCGCATCACAACGGAGCACAAACATCCCAGCTACGTCGGAACCCCCACACCCCGACAATCGTATTAGATACAAACATATTTTTACATACATGTGTGTGTATAAATCGATCGATCGAGAGAGAGAGAGAGACCTGGCAGTTACGCTGGAAGCTGTAGCGGAATTCGGGATCGATCGTGAAGCGATAATCGTCGCCGTCGGAGAAGGGTTTGTCAGAGGGCTTGTTGTAGTGCATAGTGGGAGTGGACCCTGGCTGGCTGGTCACACTCACCTTTGCGTCTTTGAACTTATCTTCTTCGACGTTATCTTCGCCTCTCCATGGCGCCGACGACAACAGCTCTTTCTTCTTCGCCTTCACCATCTTCACACCCTATTATCTCTCTCTCTCTCTCCGCTCTCAAAAGACGAGGGAGACTCGAGATAAGCCACCACAAGGGAGAAACACCAACACCCCATAAGTATAGGATAATTATACTGAAGTCCCTTGTCTTCTAATTTACTCTGTATTATCCGGGAAGAAATTCTATTCACACCCCCTATTTTTCTCCCTACCCACGCCATATTAAAAAATACTGTATATATTCATAAGCTCTCAAACTATCCTATTTTTTCTCACTACCTATCCCATACGTGTAATTTTAAACCCTTGCCACATCCACCACCATCTACCCTAGAACCACTTTAACTCAACATCAACTATAATGTACCATTTCTATTACTCATAAGATGCCTTAACCTTACAATCTGATCAACCAACCATGTACCCTCCACTACAACTACTATCCAGTAATTAAAAACCACCATCTCCTAATTTTACTCATTTTCAGAGGTAGTTAGTACTATAAAAAAAAAAAATTAACTTTGGTCAATTTTACTCATTTTCGGAGGTAGGTAGTACCATAAAAAAAAAAAAAAATTGACTTCGTTCATCATTTTTATGACATCATTCCTTTTCAATTTTATAATTCAGAATAAACTAAAATTGTTTTGAGGACAAAATTTAAACAATAAAAAATAGTTCAGACACTTAGATATGGACGATCTGAATACTTCATACGTGAATTTTGAAAGATAAAATTCGAGCAATTTGAATTAGTTTGGACATTGAGATCCGAACAATATAATCTGAAGTGGATAAGAAACAAATTGGGTCCATTCGAGTGAACAATTTGAATTAGTTTGAACAATCTGAAGTGGATAAGAAACAAATTGGGTCCATTCGAGTGAACAATTTGAATTAGTTTGGACATTGAGATCCGAACAATCTGAAGTGGATAAGAAACAAATTGGATCTATTCAAGTGAACAATTTGAATAAGTTTGGACATTGAGATGCAAACAATCTGAAGTGGATAAGAAACAAATTAGCTCTATTCAAGTTTGATGTATGGCCTCAAATTGTCATTTTGCATAGCCACAAATTAGGGATTGAAGAAACTTTTTGCATCAATTTTCTGAAAACTGACTGAATTAAGAAGGTGAGTAATTAACGATCCTCTATATGTGTCCACTGCCCACACGCCGCAGAACACACACAGCCTTTTGGGCCTAAAGTTTTGATTAGTACATATCCAGAATTATTTGCTTCGTGTACTTTGTGTGGTGGTTCTTGCACAGTCCTTAATCACTTCAAAATGAGTACCTTTGGATAGAGCCGCCCAAGTTATCAGTCCCACCCAAAATTTGTTGGGTAAATTTAAATGCTTGATTGGGATCTTTTCAACATGCCACTTGAAGTAGTTGCGTTATAATCACCAACTCATTCATCAGATGAAATTTAATGTGGCATTACTACGTTGGTTGAATAAAATTCAATTTTAAAAGATTACCTGATAATGCATCGATCGAATGGTGCCAAAAAATATATGGTACTCAAATGTGATTACGTAAAGGACCTCCGAACATAATCGATCACATATTGAAAACATGATATATAGAGAAACATCATAGATACAAGAGTGGTCAAGATATGAATCATACAAAGATCATTACAAAAGATGATTTGTTCTGAACTATAGATAATTAATTAAGGATCTCCCATTGAATGGGACCGTACGTACAAAAATTTACACTGCTCCATACTCTCCAAGAATACCATATTTAAACTCAAAACCCTGATCACATATCAGATTTGATGACGGAAACATCCCAAGAAACCCCCCTTGAGCATTAGAGTTCATCAACAAATCATCAAACGACGGTTCCAACTCCAAGTAAGAATCCGAGCTCGTCGTCGTCGAATCCGACACGGGATCGCCGACGGAATTCGATACTCCTCTATCGACAACTCCACCTTGTGAATGATCATCATGGTAATAAGAACCATTATTAGCCTCCACGTACCGCGACACGTCGGAGTCACGCCCGGTGAGCTCCTGCACCAGGGCCCTGAATCTCGAGGCGCTGGTCTTCACCTTCACCGGGCTTGATATGTACACGACCTTAACTCTCTCTCTCCTCCCTTTTCTCTTTCTAGAGTTCTTCATGTCATGAACGCTTCTGGGCGGCTCCATATCTCGTGAAAGAAAGGCTCAAAGGGTTGTGTGATAAGCAGTGGTAGATAATTTGGTTGTGGATTTGTGGGAAGATTAGTACGTGCGGGGACAGGGTTATATAAGAGGGGTTTAAGGCTGCTTCTTGGAAAGAGATAAGGTTGGAAAAAGGGGGTGTGCTTGTGGAAAGTTTAATTTGACAGGGAAATGGGAAGGAGAGAGGAAATTATAAAGAGATCTAGTTGGTGGGTTTTGGGAATGGAAGATTCTGTAGAGAGAACGAGGTTACGTAAGCTTGCGTTTATAGGACTCTGAGTTACATAATGCGCATGTACGTGTGAAAGCGAAATCTGGAACATGAGCTTCTTTAGCGTCTTTTAAAAACATCGAAAATCATGAAATTTGTAAGGGTGGATTGCAAAAACATGAGCATAGAGTAAAGATTGAGAGCAAGAACGAAAATTGCTACGGAAGAATTATGTAGTAACATAAGTGTTCGGTCAAATGGTCAAGTTCGGATCTTTACGGTCCATTCAGGTCTGCACGATAATCCGAATCGTTCATCTTGTTGGTCCTTCAAAAAAAATCCTTCCTACATAAAACTAGGATTGGTTGATTGTAGATGATTACGTGAACAAATATGTATATGCAAGAAAAATTGAATTAGTTTAACTTTCAAGTCATATTCTCGACTATATTTCTTCAGAAATGTTTATTGTTTATGCAGCTACTAATGTTTTTCTAAGATGATCTTTTTTGCGAGATCGTCGTAACGAACGATTCCGATCATTATTATGAACCAAAAAAGAGTCCGTAAAAATGTAAGTCGGACCGAACTGAACACAAAGAAAACCGGACGCGAGCTCGGTCCCCGGGTAAAGGTGCTTGGATGACCCGTAAACTCAATGGTGTTTTCATGTGATAGAAGGTTTAACGGTGACTTAGATAATAATTGGATCCATTCATTGTACGAACAGAGGAAATATACCCACGTGCGCAGCCTCCCTTGACTATTGGTAAAGGAATCAAGACTCCCCCCACAAGCTGCCACAGATTCTCACATATATGTGGCTTGATATCATTCGTTTCGGATTACTATCCTCGGATTTATAAATATAAAATTCGGATTCAAATCGGATTCAAGCAGTTCCGGATTGGGATTGAATTAAGATCTTGTTGGATTCGAATTCAATTCGGTTCATTGGCAGACCTAGTTTGGACAATTTTGTTCGTCGTTAAAAGAAAGTAAACGCTATCTGTTCTCTTATTGGTTGAAATGTTGTAGGTCTTATCTCTGCAATGCACTTTTTGATAAGCATGATATAACTTTGTGGTGAAATTCGCATCGTTTCAACCAATAAAAAGACGGGTAATGTTCACCCTCAACAAAATTAAATTCAAGTTGGAGTGTTGTCTGCTGCTATGGAGGAGGTTGAATCAAAGTTAAATGAGATTTGTTTTGAGAAGCTGAGTGTACATCAAATTTTAAGTAAACAATCATTATCCCAGAGCCATGTAAAATAAAAATAAAAATAAAAAATACATTATCCAAGAGGAGAAAGCTTTCCTGCAGTTTTTCTTCCCGGCGACAGGGGTGCAGTTTGCTAATTTTAGGGTCTTTGGGGGGGGCCGTCTTACAAATTTGAACCGTTTATTTTGTAAATCTCGTTTAGAAGCTTCATTGTAATGAAAATCATGCTCATCGGATGCCGATTATTACATGATCCGAAGCCATTTCTTTCTGAAAGATGGGCTCTGATGACTTCTACAGGTGGAACCCCTATGTTGCACAAAAACACCTTCTAGTCATTCAATGATCGATATCCGATAAATATGATTTCCAATGAAACTATGAGTCTCAGCGAGATTTACGAAATGAACTCTTCAGATTGGTGCGATAGGCCCAAAGAAGTTCCCAAAAATTAGCAAACTCCACCCTGCAGTTGGGAAGAAAAACTAGTACAAGGAAGCTATCTCCTATCCAGAAAGTGCATATGGCCACGTTTGATAAGCAGATTCAATCAATTAGCGCTAAAATTGAGATTGCGTCATAATTTAGGTTAAATTTTGCTTAAGTTCATTATCTTTTCATTAATGTTTTTTGATTTTTTAGTCAAATTTTTTTAAAACTAATCTTTTTTCTTCACGATAAGAATCTAAAAATGCAAAATACTATAACCGAACCCGAGAAAAATTCACTAAAAATGAAAAAGAATAAAAAAAAAATGCAAATTTCACATCTTTGTTTGTTCATTCGAGGAATGATTAATTTCAAATATTCTGAAAAATAATAATTACTTAATTATCAAAAACACTCATTGCCTTAAACAATAATAAAAAATTTAGTTCAAACTCTTAGTCAAGTTGGTTGTTTGTAGAACTCCACCAGAAAGTCCGAGTAAAAATACAAAAAGAGCTATTCATATAGTGGATGTGGCCAAAGCTAGGCCTCACATTAGCTTTGACTAATATAGGCCATACACTAGGTTATTTAGGATTGAATTGAATGATGATCAAAAACGATTGAATTGAACTAATTAATTAGGCTTAATTGCAAGAACATTGACAACTTCACCCCCATGACTGCCAAACTCCCCAACCACCACCCCCACCCCCACCCCCAAACTATCAAATTCGAGCAATTTCACCTCTTCCCCCATATTCCGTCCAATTCTGTTAGGAATTTGGATGAAAAATGGCAAAGTTGGATGGAAAATTAATTCAACATACCAAAATGCCCTTTTG
>BPLS01000278.1:0-101531 GCA_019656275.1 Rhododendron kiyosumense | reverse complement strand
ATAAGCATGAAAAAAGGGCAGGATGAATTCTTACATGACATGAATAAGGAGGATGAATATTTAAATATTCCTTAAATTATCTACTCATCAATATTAGATCGATCTGACTATTGCGTGAATGATTGATGTGTCTCAAGCTGGAAAATAGACGTCTTGGATTTCTCTCAAAATAGGTTTTGGAGCCACATGTTAATGAAGTGTGTTCGAAATAGTACCAAGGCGCTCAATGCGTATAAGCGATAAATTGGACCACACAATTTTTGTTAAATTGGACGCTTTCCAATTTTTATTTGATGATCGGAATAGTTTATTTTGCAAGTACTTGTTAAAAATTATTAGAATGCTCAAAATCATGTAGGTGTGAATGTAAATATAAGTTCAAAAATACATTTACCTTAAAGAAAATAAGTCAAAACATATTTATTACTAACACATAAAAATGTTCCGATGATTAGCTTTCCAATATCTGATGAATTTGACTTTTTACATGGTTAAACTCCTCAATGAGTTCTCCAAAATATGTGATTTTGATAATTAAAGTCAGCCTAAGAATATCTGAAAATATGTATTTTATTTTCACACCCTGCGCTGTTTTTGAAGTAGCCATGAGATTAAATATTTTCTACTTTGAAATCTTGTTATGATATAACAATGTAATTTTATTTTCAAACTATAAGACTTCACAAGGTTTCTATATTTTCTACGTGATACTTTTCCAATATTTGTTTGTTATAGTGTTTTCTACTCATTAGAAAATAATTACTCGTAAATACCTATTGTCAAAAATCTCGAATTCGAAACTACAAAATAAGAAGATAAAAAATTTAAATCAGTCTAACCCTTTTTTTTTTTGGGGTAAAGACATTAGTCTAAACCTTCTAATTGTTACTCCTATAATAATAAAGCATTAGAAAATTTTGGATATAAAATTTTGCACCTCTTCACAATAATAAGATTCATGTTTATTAAAATTAAAGATATGATGGGAAGTGAGGGCAATGATAATAATTCTAGAGCTCTCCCTCCTTATGAGAATTTTATAGAGTTTGGATCCTCTCATGTGACAAGCTTGTGCTAACACCTTGCCCACTTAGCTAATTCAAACTTTCTATGTCTTATGTCTATCACGATCTTTGTCATATCATATACGTATACAAGTAGCTAAATTGGTCAGGTTCGGAAAGAAAGGCACTACTATATTCCCTCATTTCTTATGGAGGAAGAAAGTCTCCGTCCTATTAGAGATTCATATTGATCAATTGATCTCCGCATCGGCTCCTCATGTGATCCTCTCTCATGTGACAAACTGAATAACGATTTAGAAAATTTTAAGGACCCAATAAGTATTATTGATACATTACGAATGAATTAGGTAAAATGGAATAGTTGAGGGGAAAAAAGTGGAATTTACCTTTAATACTACTCCATTCGCTAAACCCTGTAATCGTCTCCTCCCTTCAAACCCCAAGTCCTCTCTCTCTAGATGTCATTTCTCAGAGCCATTTGCAGGTCTAAAACTCCATTACCTGCTCCCTCAATCCTCCTCCATGACTTACTCAGAATACCCACAACCACAACCACAATCAAAGACTCTTCTCCTTCCTCTTCCTCTTCTTCAACACCACAATTTACAAATTCACCCTCGTTCACGAGCGGTATCAGCTTCTGCCACTTCCACGACGGGAGGCCCAGAGGACCCCTGTGGAGGGGCAAGAAAATGATCGGCAAAGAAGCCCTTTTCGCGATATCGGGTTTGAAGAGATACAAGGATGATGAAGAGAAGCTTGAAAAATTCATCAAAACCCACGTCTCTAGGCTCTTGAAAATGGATATGATTGCTGTGCTTGTTGAACTAGAACGCCAAGATGAGGTCACTTTAGCCCTTAAGGTCTTTCTCTCGGCCCTATTCCTGTTTTTGTCTTTCTCCCCATGTGTAATATTTCATGATTCAAGCACATATATATTCGTGTATGTAGGGCCCGGAGTGCCTACATATATTTGGCTACACAATGTCAATGTCACTCCCTACAATCACTCTAAAAACTAAAAACAAACTTCCGGGTGCGATGTCGAATGCCATAAAAGACTTAGGTTGCGTTTCCGCTATATTATTGGACTACATGACAATGGTCAAGTTGTTTTTGTTAAATGATATTTTAGTTGTTGTATGGGAGGAGAATGACCAATCTAGAAATCCGTGAAAACATGGCTTTAGTCCATTAAGTTTAGCAGAAACGCCCCCTTAATGGAAGCTTTCCATGACACCAATTGGTTTTGGGAGAGATGGTTAGGTTATGTTCATTAAAACCCACGTTTCTAGGCTCTTGAAATTGGACATGATTGTTGTTCTTTCTGAACTCGATCTCCGAGACGAGGGGTCACTTTAGCCCTCAAGGTCTTTCTCTATTCCTGTTTTCGTTTTTCTCCCCATGCCCATGTGTAATATTTCATGATTCAAGCACATATTTATTTGTGTGTTTGTATGCAATGCAAGGATGGTTTCACTTAGGATTGGTGGATTTAGTCATTCTTTGTTTCCCAATTTCTTAGTCTTCTTGATTTTGTCTCCATTGTTGAAAACATGAAGTTTAGGTTAATTTTATCAAAGCCCACGTTTCTAGGCTCTTGAAATCGGACATGATTGTTGTTCTTTGTGAACTTGAACGCCGAGATGAGGGGGCACTTTAGCCCTCAAGGTCTTTCTCTATTCCTGTTTTGTTTTTCTATGTGTGATGTTTCGTGATTCAAGCACATATTTATTCTTGTATTTGTACGCGATGATGGTTTCACGCAGGTATGTTGGATTGAGTCATTTTTGTCTCCCAATTTCTGAGTCTAGGTAGTTTTATCTCACTTGTTGAAAACATGAAGTATAGGCAGGTCAAAGTTAAAACCTCAATTTTCAGAAGTTATTGTTTTGTGTCCCTTAGTGATCTTCGGACATTATTGGAAATCCCTTCTGTATATTTGTGAACTATATACAAATTCATATGTTGGGTGTTTTGGATTTTTTTTCGTGTATTTGAATTACACATCTTGTTGTCCTACCAATGTTACCCACTTTGTGCTTGATATGTAAGTCAGGACTAAACTGAAACTTTCTTTTCTTTTATTGGTTAAATTGAACGTAAAGCGAAAATGGAGTTCATTGAAACTCTTACATGAGTACAGGTGAGAGAAGTTCATGGGCTGATGCCAAATTCTGTGCATAACTTGGGCTTTATACTGTCAAATGCCTTGTATTGTTGGAAGTTTTACTGACAACTTGTCTCTCTAAATATTTCCTCACTGGGATTATACTCTTTGCACTCACGACCTACTTGTGTTGTCAGATCTTCAGGATGATTCAAAAAGAAGACTGGTATAAGCCCGATAAATTCCTCTATAAGGACCTAATTATGGCATTAGCAAAATGTAAGAAAATGGATGATGCCATGCAATTGTGGGAAACCATGAGAAAGGAGGATCTATTTCCTGATTCTCAAACATACACTGAAGTAATTCGGGGCTTCTTGAGGTGTGGGTCTCCTGGAGATGCCATGAACATTTATGAGGACATGAAGCAATCTCCGGATCCACCGGAGGAGTTGCCATTTAGGATATTGTTGAAGGGACTTCTGCCACATCCACTCTTGAGAAACAGAGTAAAGCAAGATTTTGAGGAAATTTTTCCTGACAGCAGTTCTTATGATCCTCCAGAAGAGATATTTGGGTTACGATAAGGTATGAATTTTGCCCTTTTGCTGTATTTTGCTCTTTTGCTGTATTTTGTTCTTTTGCTTTGTATGCACTTCTAATAGTTCTTGCACGGTTGCACCTTTGATGTCATGAAGATAAGTACTGGCTTGCTTAGGGGTGATTTATTTCACTCTTTTAGAAGCATTGAGTTATGCCCAACTCAGGTTTCATTAATCTGGAAACGATGTCTTTGAGCTGACAGAAGGGAAGGAACTATCTCGCAGAATCGTTTAGGTTCCCCTGTTCTTTAGCGACACTGGAATTAATCTGTGATGGTCTTTATGCCTAGCTACTGCAATCATACCCGTCTTTTAGGGCTCCACCTGGTTGAACCTATGTGGGATTTCTGATTAGAAAACTCTCGCAGAAAGAATATTGAAGGCAAGATCTTTTATTCCTGTCACTGCACCGGATGCCTTGACTGTTGAATATTTTTTGAAATATATTTCAAAAAAGGTTTCTACAGATTTCTGCTTCTGTACCGTTGGTATTGCTTAACACATTTGATCCTAGAAGGATCCATTGGATATGGACAACATGAAGGTAAGCTCAATGCTGTACTCTGTAGAATATAGAGTTGGTACTGGGAGAAATGTTGGTGTTTACTTGGAGCTTGAATCCACTTGGAGCATAGAGGGAAGTGGGGAGGCTCATGAACTTCTAGGGGACCTTGAATGCACTAGAGACGAGGTGAAGGGAAGGGAGTAGATGGAGCCATAACTCTGAGAACCCAGAGTTTTCTATCTTTATCTCTCTTAATCGATACACTGGTCCTTTTTCATAGGCTCCTTGAAATCCTAGGTTTAAAATTACAAAGTCCATTGTGGATTATTACATTGACATATCGGGTCATCAATCCTCTTGTTCATTTCGTAATAGTTCCATATAAAAATCTTTTTTGCTGCTGCGATTGCTTAAAAAGTGTCTTTTGGGGTGACAGATCAGGTGGATAATCTGCGACAACAAACACTGCAATAATTGCACCCTGTGTTGACTACCCAGCAATCAGCTTGTGCAATCCTTGCTATTCATGATGACTATTCGTGCTACGAGCTCCCTTTGGCTTGCTTGTCGAAGAGATTGACATTACCACCAACTTCTCCACCCAATTTCTTCCGACATTTCTGCATGGTGGAAAAGTTTGGATGGCTCAATTTAGGCTCAAGTGATGTCTATTATGTTCTTCTGTCTAGATGATGTAGGTATACCAGTCTGTTTATCCATCCATATGAACTATGCATCCAGTGTGAAGCACGTTCTGCAGTCATACTGTAATGGAGTTTTCATCTCTTTATTCATTCAAGGAATACTGCTGCAAAATACCCATTTGTATGTCTGTTTCGCTTCATCGTTTTTAATTGCTGTCAAACAGATGATTTTTTTCCCTATGGAAGGCGAGTTGAATTGTCCATTTGATTCTGTATAGTGCACCAACTTGCATTTGATTAGTTATGGTGGTAGTTGTGGTTGCTAGGGGAGGTGTCGGTTTGTTGTCTGGATTTTGTTGGTGCATTGTACCATGGCATGGAGGTGAGGGTTTCCATCTTGGTGAAGTTCTCGTGCTATGAGGATGTAGCCTAGTTGGTAAGCTAGCTGAAGGAGTGACGGTAGGAGTTCTAGGAGTAGTTCTTTTGGACATAGGCACTGTGGGTAGGTGAGGAATATATTTTTGGCTTGATATCTGAAGGGGGTTTGGCGAGGCAGTGTTTAATTGTTTTTTGTTGGAAAGGGGGTACTCACTCCAATGGTACAATCCCAAAACTTCTTTAAAAAACTGGAGTGAATGGACACGTGTATGATAATCGTCAAAAGGCAGTCACACCCGGGCCCACAAAGTGAATGGAGTGACCTATTTTTCTACATTTGATTATTCTTTATAAAATAAATTACACATGTCCATCGTATATATAACAAAACATAGTGGCAAAGTAAATAGTAAAACAAAAGGGGGAAAGTAAAGTTTTGAATAGTAATTTTGAAAGTGGAATCTTCGGAGGGAAGTTTTGGGATTGTGTGGTATATATTTCGTGGCTAAAATACCTGTGTTTAAAAAAATATGCTTTCTGGTATCTTGCCTCTGCCCTTCCTTTTTGCCTGTTATTTTTGATAATATTGGCACACAATGTCATACTGCTTAGAAGACTTTCCCACGAATTCCGGGCAGCAATGGCAGTATGGAGATTGAAGATGGAGGAGCGGGGATTGGTGGTGCGAACAAAAATTTCCCTTGCTTATGATTTTTACTTTGCAGGCACTCTTCAAATCATGTGAGCCGCCATTTCGTAACAAGTAATTTCCCATTTTCCAAAACCACCACGATATTCCTGGAGTATAACTCAAGGTGCCGCTGTTCGCTTCGCCCATCCTCGGCCCCTCAAAAGAAGGTGGGAACAAAATCGAACATCTGAGTTCCACTCTTGCTGGTGCAGCTAAACATGAGTGGCTGGGAATAAACATAGGTCGTGAATGACGAAACAAGTGGAGCCTAACTAAGAGAACTCAGTTGAATGACTGTTAGGGAACAACCTCATTACAAGTTAGGTAATCATCATCAGCTTTGTTGTGCATCACAGAGAGCAAAAATGGTGAGAGTCATCTAAAATTTGAAACTTGTGGGAATCTCGAAATAGAATACAGTGATTCTTATATCTCCTGATTCACTTGTAAAGCTCGTCTTTACATCTCTCCACATTCAGCAATAACGCAAGCCATTTTAGGCCGGTTGTTTTGACCGATTGGCACCATTTCAATCTTCCTGAGAACCAGAAGTCCATCTCCAAGTACTCTCTGCATAGGTGTTAAGATCAAAGATTACTTGACATATGGACAGAAGTTTGTATCTCAAAAGCAAGGCTAGTAAAATGATCTTCTTCCCAAAATAGAATCAACATAGACAGGGAACACAAAAAGGCAATTTGGTCTATTTGAGTCAAACAAAAAAGAAAAAACCTAGGCAGTCATGAATACAAATCTCTACACACATGTAATTGGGCGTGGGTTATTCATAATCCAAACAAAATGCATTGACTAGATCGTACGCAAAGAATGCCAAACTAGATTAAAACATAGGGTCCGGTGTTTGACCCCTTGGTTGAGCCCAAGGGAAATGGTTTTGCCATTGGAAGGTGGTAGGACCGATACCAAATCCCTCGTAGCATTACTGGAAGATGTCAACCCAGCCAAAGAAGTCTTTGATCAAGTAGATTGCCAGATATAAAGGATGTAACATATATCTATGGAATCCAGAATGGGAAAGAAGATAAAACATACCCCGAAGACAACATGCTTATTGTCAAGCCAGTCGCACTTCGCACATGTGAGAAAAAACTGCCAAGAAAGAGGATAACTATTAAAGATAAGTAGTATAAAACTTGCTTCCAAGAACAAAACAACTTGAGGGCAGTTTGTGATAGTATGAAGGTCAATCAAACTAAATTTCATGTCGGTGGATGAAAACGGCGCAAGCAAAGATGATTCAAAAGCAGAGGAAAGACAGATATGCCTTCTTAAATTTTAGGAGATGTTCTCTTATTCGGTAGAAATGTAAATTACATACACCAATGGGAAAAGGAGGAAGGCAATCAGTGCTCTTTTTTTTCAAAAGGATTTGAAAATTAACTACAATGACGGAAAAGAGTCACAAAAGATGGATGGCCTTCTATAACTTGTAGGCCGGGTTTCCTTTTTTGGTAGAAAATGACAATTAACTGCAACATTAGTACATCACCATAATCGACCTGCAAATTCTCTTCTTCCAACACACTCTTCTCCTTCCTTCCGCCAAGAAAAGGGAAAATATTTGCACCAACATGATAGAAAAAGGAAGTTCGTATAATCCTCATTCAAGAGAGGCAACACAAACAGTGAGCTTCCAATAATGGGTGATCTCCAACAATTGAACACAGGATTCGGTTTAATATATTAAACGTTTTTCTTCCCTCTTTCTTATAGATAAGGAAAAAAAAAACTCAAAATGAACTAAATTGAGTATTGCTGCCATATAATCTTTCTGTTACCTGGGATCCGTTAGTATTTGGTCCACTATTTGCCTGCAAAATAAGGAACATTATTACTAAAAGGGAAAATATGATTTCAATGCTGTACTCAAGACTTAAAACAACTTCACAAAGGGTCAAACAACTTCTCACAAGTTTTTGGTAATGACAATGAAAAAATCCCCAAAACTAAGGGTGCACCAAAACTATATAGGCCATTCAAATTTGGGAAAATATCTTACGATATTAAGTTTTCCGTAGCCAGTGACTGATCATGCTGTGTTTGGTTTGGTATTTGAAAAGTTTTTTGAAAAATAGTAAGGGTAATAAGTGGAGAGAGATAGAGAGAGAAATGTTGAAAGTAGGGGGAATCTAGGGAGAATCTAGGGGAAATTTTTTGAAAAATGCTTTTTGAAAAGGGAAGAGAACGAGCAATTTCAACAAGATTCCTGCCATGGGTTTACCAATCGGAATTCATAAAGATAAAAGAACTTCTAGCCACTTTTCATAAGGTCTCATTTGATGGTGAACTGGATGGGGTAATGGGTGAAATCTTTTCACAGTTGCAGGAAATAAAGGAAAAGACTGCAGGACACCCGATGCAAACAACTAGTAAACTATACAGAAAACAAATACTCCCTCCGTCCCAATTTACTTGTCACAGTTCTATTCCAACCGGAAAAAAGAATTAGTTATATCTTTAAATTGGTAATGAATTTTATATCCAATATGGATCTTATTTGATACATCTCGATTTGTTCTATAATACAATGTTTTCAAAATCGCCTAAAATATTATAAATTACAAGATATAATCAATTGAAAAGTGGCACGAACTCCAAAAAGTGACAAGTAAATTGGGACGGAGGGAGTACACCACAGGACACCTAACACATGTATTATGCAGGCTGATGATGAACTGGAGGTGGTACTAGGTGAAATCTTTTCAAAGATGCAGGAAATGAAGGAAAAGACTGCAGCGTGCAGGACACCTCATGCAAAAAAACTAGTAAACTATACAGAAAACAAATGGACAGTGTCACAGCAGGACACCTAACACATATGTATGATGCGGTAGTTCATTTCTTTGATTGCAGATTTAACCCCACGTGCAACTTCAAAAATTCCGGCAACAATAGCAAAACCAACGTTCAATAGAAAATCACCTTCAGTTTACACAATAGACATCATAATTGTTTTGATCAAATTTTAAAGAAACACTGAAATTTCGTGAATGTCAACAGAAAGCGCTACGGAACCTCAAAGGTAGCACGAGAGAAACTTTCCATGTTTACGAAATTAATTACCATTGATAATAAACCAGGACCAGTGTGCTTGGCGATAAAATTTTCATCCTCAAAATTACTTCCATAAATAGATACACATCCACTACCATCACCCTGAAAAACAAAGATAAACAGTCAAAAGGCAAGAGGAGGAGATAACAAGCATGGAAAGCACAAGAATGCTAAATTCCGAATTGCACATTGATTTAGCGAGGGCCTTATAAACCAGCCATACCGTCCCTAACACTAGCCCTGCGCTTCGAAATGAAATAGGAAGCCCTGAATTCACCATTATGCAGAGAAATCCAGTCAATTTCTCAGCAAATTCTGCAACCTCGCACTTGAGAAATCAACTCAATTTCACCCTATTGTCCTTCTTCTTCTCTTCCCCCACGCACCAGTGCAAACACCCTCTTCCTATCTCTTCTGGTATGAGTATCGGGTGAAGGTGCAGGTGTGTCCAAGCGTCAGACCTTCCTAACCTTAAATCTTAAGATATTGGGATGTGTCCAAAAGTTGAGTATGACCGTATGAGTATGCAGACACTTCTTAAACGCCTCTCTCTCATCCTTGAGGAAGGCTGAAAATGTTTCTTTTCCAACTCATTGCTTGTTTCTCAACTGGGTACGCATTTCTCACACATACATCCCATGCCCTAATTTTTTAGAGAGAGAGAGAGAGAGAGAGAGAGAGAGAGCAACCTTCAAAAAATCACCAGCTTGAATCATGAAATCCTTAATCACCCTATGGAACTGGCATCCCTTGTAACCAACAGGTAATCCTGCCTTCCTGAAAAAAAAGAAATCAAGTACAGGAATAGATAAGGAGAGAGAAATTCTTCATGAGAATAAATCTAAAAGTGACTTAAAGAAATTTGGCAGCTGACAACAGTTTTTTATGCATGATTTTAAAAGCTTCGCCATTGAACATGAAGTTCTAGCCACAATCCATGGATTGACGCAGCAAAGTATATACACAGACACTAATGTTCATGGCTACTTCATTTAAATGGAAGAAGAAGACGAAGAAACACTAATGTATAGTTGCTGAGAGGAGCTAGTTTTTGGTGGCCAGTTACATAGACACAAACACTTATCTGCTAGAAATTTAAGTATATACCTTCTGGAATCCTCTTTTCAAAAAAATAAAAACCCTTCTAATGAAACCATAAAACTTCAATGACAAATATAAAGACGGCTAACATTATAATTTAAAACTCTTTCCAAAGTTTTAAGAAACGTGATAAGAACTGAATAAAGGTTTATGTTCAACAAGTGTAGTCATATTTCTTAAAATTCCTTCCAAAGCTCGTTCAATGTTTCCCAAACCTCATGCTTTGTTCTGCCATGAGTGAAAATATCTTTTCTATCTATGTTTCTTACAAGGTTTCAACATTTTTTTCCCCAAAAAGAAATGGCCAAAGAATTTGTAGTCCTTGAATCATGCAACTTATGCTTCTGACACATCATCATCACTCCAACTGCGAACTTGATCGATAACCACCTTGAAATTCTGGACAAAGGACCCACATCTTCCCCTTATGTTTCCAATACCGTTTTGCACTCCTCTACCAGATGTATGAACTGCAAGAACTAAATTAACATTGCAAAGACAGAGATGTGCTTCATTCAACATTTAAGTCGAAGCTAAAAAGTTTATTCAGAGTGTTCAACGAATCTGAAGGAGAATTATACCTAAACAAGAATACTATGCTTAACAGTGTGCAGCCAATAATTGATATTCCTTACTCTAGTGATTCCAATGTGTATTAACTATTACGAAATAAAAGGAGATTCCATGTAGAAGCCATCAACAAGTAAAATATAGAAAGCGGAAGCCAGAGTATCTACCAACCTGTACTCGCCTGTGCAGAACTGCCTGCCAAATTTACATCACAGAAAGAGGAAGTTAAAGTACTAGTAGAATTTCCAGCACTACAATTGTACAGAAACATAAAAAAATGAAATTTTGAACATAGCAAGTCAAAACAGCCATAAGAAATAGATTGTGGATACAAACTCCTAGAAAAAAAAACAAAAACAAAACAGAGATGCATAATTGATTGACGTCCTTTCTAACATGTGGAAGACCAGCTTATTCACCTCACCATGGGGAACGTCCGCTAGTTATAAAGCGAAAAAACACATTATGGCATCAACAAAGAAGTATTTGCACCCAAGACTTACAAGTAGAGTAACTAGTATAGGCAAAGCTCGAAAGTGAAGCATACACATCAAAAGGCAAAAAAAGTTTGGTGTCATGATTCCATGAGTACGGTAATAAACAATTAATCTCGACATCAAGCTAAGACAACAGGTATCCTCATCAACAGAGAGACAGATAAAAAGCTGGGCTATGGGAGCCAGGCTACCCCCAATTCGAAAACCCCTATAATGTTAGGCCCCACAATATGTCACATACAAAAGAATTTTAAAAGGAGTAACAAACTTGGACCACTTTCTCTCAGACTCGCGGAAAGAAAAATTCACCAATTACCTCAATTTCTCTCTCTACCTTGTATTGATTAACATTAACCTTTTTTTATACTCCTGAACCATAAGTAGTAATTTTTGGGTTGCCTTGTGGCCTGCCCTGCCCAACCCAACGTATATGAAATCCTGGTTCGGTCCCTGCTTACAAAGCTGCAAAAAAGCCCCCTTTTGCCTTATCAGTGCAAACGAGGCCGACACTGACTATCAGACTATGTACATGTTGGGTTCTAGCAGTACACGAGAACACTGAAGAGAATCATACATACACACATACAAAGCTCGCTTCTAAGTTCTAATGCTTACAATATACATGTATATATGTTTACAACCAGATAGAGAGAGAGAGAGAGAGAGAGAGAGAGAGAGAGAGGTTAGACCTGAAATTTTCGGCGGTTTTGGGGACGATGTCGGCGAAGAGCTCCATCTTGATACGACCAGCGGGGATACCGCCCATTGTTACGTCGAAGAACACGATTGGGTTCTTAGGGTTTGGAGGCCTCTGGTGCCACTCCACCACTGGTGCTGCTGCTGCTGCTGCTGCTGTACTCCCTCCTCCGGACGCCATTGCTGTCTTGTCGCACAAACTAAAAAACACGAGACCTTCTTTGGGCCTTCTAGAGCTGATGCTATATATATATAGACCGATTTTTATACAGAACAACCGCGAATTACTCAGCACACCAACCGGGCCTTCCAAAAGGGCCAATGGGCTAGCCCGCTTTAGAGGGTTCGGGTTCGGGTTCGGAAATCGACTACTAGGCAAGGTAAAATCTCCAACCCTTACCCATTTTTCAACCCAAATTTGGATCAAAAATTCTATTTGGATGTGTCATCTCTAATACTATACTCAATATTTTTTTTACCCAAATCTAGTGTTTTCTAGGCTTTCCCTCCAAAATGTGAATCAAAATGGCACATTGGTAAATGTTACTCCCTCCTTTCTAATTGAGTCTCTTTTGGAAATTTCAACTAGTATTTAAGGGGACATGTGATAATTATGCCTACTTTCAAATTTAATGCTTATTATTTTTCTATTATCCATTTATTCTACCTACTTTATAACACTTATATTCACTTATGAGGACATTTTTGAAAAATCACCAAATTTCTCTTTTCATTTTTCGGAAAGGACAATCATTTTGGAACAATCCAAATTGAAATAATAAACTCTCAATTAGGAACAGAGAGAATAAGGAGTAAAAAGAAGTGTTGAGAAAAAAGGATATGGGTTTAGGTCTCCCCCAATTTGGGTAAGGACAAAAGTGAATCTCAAAATAGGTGGGAAAATGGGTACGATGAGTTTTAAGTGTTTTTATCCAAATTTTGGGTTTGGGTAGGAAAATCGGCAAGGATTAGAGATGTAATGTTACAGTGGCGGTTTATGCTTAATAGACATGTTTGTAGATGGTTTTGGAACTAGTCCTCTAATTAAATATTTTGGGCGCTACTATTCGCAGCCATTTATTTTCTCCCATAGCCCTTTAAAAATTTTCAATTATACTCAACAATTTGCCGAAATTGAGATACATTTTCAGCATCCAATTACCGAAATATAATATTTTTTTCAACAGCTATTTACCGAAAATGTATGTTCGGCAATTGTTTATCGAAAGTTAAACATATTTTCGACATGTAGTTACCGAAATATAATCTTATTTTTAACAGCTATTTACCGAAATGTTATTTATGATTTTCAACAACTACTTACCGAAATATAATAGGTTATGGGAGAAAATAAAGGGCTGCGAATAGTCGTGCCCAATATTTTTAACCAGGTGACCTTCCGGTTTTCTATTTCATTGTGTGATGGTTTATTTTGGGCAAACTTCACTTGCACCCCAGTGGTTTTGTCAATATGCGGATGAATTCCCTGAACTTTAATTTGTAGAACATTACTCCTTTTGTGGTTTGTGTACTGCAAGCACAGATAAGTTTTCCGTTAAAGTTAGCAGAAAACTGGAGAATTTTAGTTCGGTCGCTCTTGAACTTTAATTTGTGGAACATTACTCCTTTGTGGTTTGTGTCACTATTACATTGTGATGATGGTGGCTGAGACGATGTGGTTCAGGCGGCCAATGACAAGTGGTGGGTAGGGATAGGCTGCCAATTAGGATTGAAGTGTCAAGACGACGACAGAGAAAGAAAAAAGACGACCATAGAGAAAAAAAATGTGGGTTTTGCATGGTCTGATTCAATTTTCTTTTTCCACAAACAAAAAAAAAAAAATGTCCACATTGTGGTAAAAAAAAAAAAAAACCTTGGACAGGAATGATAACTGTGCTGTTTGTCCTTTTTTTTGTTGTTGTTAGAAGCGTAAGAAACTTCATTGATAGTAAGAAAAGTACAATTGTGTTATCGCCATAAGATAGAGTGCCGGCGACAAGCGAAGATCAACAAAGGCCTAAGGAATAAAGCACTGTGCACTGATCCACAAAATACAAAGGATGCAAAAACTATGTTATCGCCAGTAGATACGAGGGCATCGACAACAAACGAAGGCAAAAAAAAGGCCTACAGAACAGAACATAATGCGAACATGTGTATGCGACAAGATCGAAAAACAACTGAAGAAACATACAACCGAAACAGAATAAACTAAAATTAAGCTGCGTGCATCCAAAACAAAAGAGCCGCAACTGTTGTGCATTTTGTCCTTGTGATGTGCTAGTTTAGTAATGGCAGGAAGCCAATCTGCACCAACAATATTTAAAATAAAATAAAAATTGGCAGTAACCAATTCGCAGCGAGTCCAAACCACGTACTATTTTGGTATATTGTTTCCATACGGCAAATGAAAAATCTAATAAACTTTGCAAG
The DNA here is from genome assembly GCA_019656275.1 of Rhododendron kiyosumense. Lineage (NCBI taxonomy): Eukaryota > Viridiplantae > Streptophyta > Magnoliopsida > Ericales > Ericaceae > Rhododendron > Rhododendron kiyosumense. The sequence goes on along the minus strand of BPLS01000278.1, from coordinate 87,204 downwards.
AGATTGGTGGTGTTTACAACCGCTACAACGATGGGAATATGAGCAACATAAATCACTTCTACCACGGCAAAGGTAAATGATACAACAACAAAAAATTGGGAAAATAGAAAGAAACCACAATATTTCCAGGAAGAAAATAAATGAACTACATCCTAACAAGGTGATTTTTTCCTGCAATTACAAAGTTTGGTATCTCTTGCATGCTCCCGTAATTTCTTTACCTTCTGCGAATTCCATGTTACTGCACTAAGCAGCGGATTTGGGTATCTTGAACTGTTTCTTGAGGAATTGAGAAGCCTCTGAGTCGCTCCTATGACATAGTATCCTCAATAGGGTATTGGTATCAGCACCCAGTTTGCTTCTGCCACTCTGCATTCCTACCCCACTGGTGGATTTTATGTCCTCGATCAATTCCCTCGTCTGCAACCAAATAGAGATGAAGAATCGACATCATCACATTGCATTGACAAATAATGGTGAAAATGATTTAACTACATTAACGGAATGAAGATGCGGAATCTTGTAGTTTTAATCATTAATAATTGGTACACATGTTCCTTATAATCTCTAGCCTAAGCTTGTGGACACTTGAGTCAGCTACATTAATGAAAACAAGGATAATTTATTTTCACCATACAAAAATAGGGCATATCTGCAACTTAGAAATCCTCTAAACAGGGGCAATCTATATTTACCAATTCAATTTTTTTTTTCCCTGTATTTTTCCCAAGATAGTTCACAAGACTAACCTCATAACCATGCAACTTGACCACCTGCCGAACACGTGCTACTTGATTTTCCACTACTCCACGAGGAAGCCCATCTCCTCCAGAAATAAAGAACTCCTGAGAAACGCAATCAAAGTTGCATAAAACATATCACAAACAAATCGTAGTGATTCTGCACTAACCTTTTTATTACTGCACTCTTCTTTTTTCTTTTTTTTTTGTCCTTGTGCATGTGAATTTACCAACATTACCCTTTCCTTTGGTAATTTGTTCACACATGAAAGGGCAAATCCACATCAACGAAAACAAGAAAATGAAATTCACATGAATAAAGCCAAGGAGTGGATAGAGTAAAAAGGGAGTGCGAAAACCAAGTACCATATAAATGAAGAATAGATACAATAATCCTAAGACACAAAGCGAGCAGATTTTAATAGCCAATGTTCATTAGACGTGTGTTCCCCATGTCTACAAGTAACTTGATGATATCAGCTACCTAACAAATTACAAATAGTCAACGGAAATAGAGATACATCTGTTACCTTTAGTACTTCTATATCTTCTTCCAAAAGTTTAGCATCGCCTGGGGAGAAAACACGTGATGGGCCTCCGTCAAGTATAACTCGGAGTAAGCCATCCTGGAAAAGGTTAAGTCAACACTAACTTGAGAAATCTTTATGTATATGCAAAGACTCTTGTATGAAGGTACAAGGCACCGACCAATGATGCTTGAAGGAGACCAGTCACCACGCGATCCCTTAGTGCCTCGACAATTATATCACATAGTTGATTCAGTGCCTGTAGAGGTTGACAAAGAAGTCAAACCAAACTACATTATTCACAAAAGCAAGTCAACTACAATGTCTTTTTTTGATAAAGTCAACTGCAAGGTCATTCCATTATCCATGAATGCTATTCCATCAAACATAGGAAAAGGATATTCAAGAAAATCAGAATTAAATTGAGAACCAACATTGCACATAACAGTTTGATAATAACAGTCACAGACGCCTTCATTGATGGGTAAAACAATCATCCACATAGTCTAAGGTAAAACGAGGAATAAGGTTTCATGGCTTCTTCCTTCCCTTTTTTCCTTTTCTATTAGAACAGACACTCACGGCTTATTTGACTTGCCATATTCAGTAACCACCAGAGCATATGATCAAACACTACACTAGATAAGTGGTAATTCGCTAAGAAGCACGGACACTTCTTCCAAGGAGCTATGGCCAGTTGGCCCAATTCGACTACGAGACTTGTATGTGTCACATGCAATTTCTTGAAATTAGGCCAAGACTTCTTTAATGTGTCATTTTTTACTGTAGAGTTTTACAGCATTGGTAATTTCCACGACACTTCATGGAAGCTTCGGCAAAATTTGCTGAACCCTCCTGGACAATGCATAGGAATCACTTTAGTATCAAATGTATTGAATCCTTGGGGCGCAACTTATGCATCCGAAATGTGTCTTGAAACATTTCTGCACCACATACATCGTGTACCTAATTATATCACTCCAATTTCATCGGATGTCCCCAAAGGGACATCTACATAATTTAATACCATTGGCAACATCTAACATATGGGTTAAAATATATTATGAAGGATTTTAGGTTTTCAAAAATGTGGGAGATGGCCCAGTGGTAAAGCTGCCCCATGTGGCCTAAAGGCACGGGTTCGATTCCCGGTTCGCCCTTTTTGGTATAAAAACTGTAGAAACAAATCAAGCAGTAGAGGATGAACTGTATAATCTAGTAATTTTCGACCATTGTGATTCTTAAGTAGAAATGTAAGAATTACCTTTTTGGTGATATAAGAACACGCATAGGAGCTACATAGACATATTAATGTGGTGTGGTGTGGTGTCATTGTGTATTATTGTAAGCCGCTACCAGCCAAAAGAATGCATGTGGCAGCAAGTTTTGAACAGTCCACCATGATTGAACAGTTTAAGTTGTAAATATACTATGCAGGTTAATAGCTTGTTTATGTCATGGAAGAAACAAGTAGAGAGCTATTAGCCATAGAGAATCTTTGACCTCAAGTGTGGAACTAACGCATGAAATGAGATATTCGTTTGCCGTCCTCACCAAATAAGTTCCCAGCCAGAAACCAGTAGTATTTAAAAGTAAAATAAAATGGGGAATCCTTCATGGAACATGGCTTTCCATTGAAATCATACCATATCAAGAGGTTCAATTAGCCCTTCCATCCTGGACTGGGGAACACTGGGTTTATACAGGTTGTCAATGAACAGCTCCCTCAGATCCCAGAAAACAATCTTTGTTCCTGAATATGAAAACCAAATATCAATTAGTGGTCAATTCACCTTGATCCGACATGTTCAGGGCCTTCAGGCACAGCAATGCTCACCTGTGAACTCACAGATACGGTCAATAGCTGCATTAAAATCTTTCCTACTTCCATCAAATGTGTCCTTTTGCATGGAACTTCTTGAATTCTCATCAATGGATCTTTCTACAGATGCAAGCGAAAAATGGATTAATCAAAAACTGAAACACTTTGTTGACTCCACAAAAAAGAAAAATTTAGAGGATATATCACGAAAGGAGAACTATCATGAATAGTAGGTCCAGGCCACATTTGGGTGTGAAGAGAACCATCAATCCCCAACATCAGAGTTAGGCATCTGGAAGCCCAAAGAACAGTTGAAAGGAATCATGAACCATGATAGTCCGAGGATGTACTATCTGAGACCCAGATTACGGCAGTCAAGGAGATGTGCTGACAAGAAACATGAACATTTGGAGTTTGACCAAGGGTAGAGCTTTCTTAGTAAACACAGCCCCAAACAGCTGACTGGAGAGGATTAGGATTGACACGTATACAATTGAATAACTTCCATCATAAAAACAGACATTCTTGTGTATGGGGAACAAAAAAAAGAAAAAGTAAGGTAAAACACTTAAATACTGTTAATCAAATCCATCTGCACTTCTAGTAAACAGCGTCAATTAATCTCAGTTTTCATATGCAGCAATCATAAGATTCCCAATGTTCATAGAAGACAAAACAAACTGCTAGCCGCTAGGTTAAGGTTTTGGTACTAAGAGCTTGCAGAGAAAGGGTTTACAGGAATTTAGGTTGGGCTAAGCTAAGGAAAAAAGCACAATATGAATTCTTGCAACTGTCTCCGTTAGGATCAGACCCAAAAACCCTCAATCCTGATCAGACCTATCTATTAGGTCACCGCTTGTCCATTATATGTTCCTCAAACAAGTTAAATGTGTTGGAAATTGCAAAATGATCTGTGAAAAAGCAGCTTTCCTTTTCTCCTTTAACAGAGAGGGAACGTCATATTTTAATGGCAAGTAATCTGTCATGATGACTAGTGATTAGAGTACAGCTTGCAACTAATTTCACAAAAATCAACACTAAGGTAAACATTGAACGATCATATACGTACTGACTAACTTTTCTTGTGTTCTTTTTCTTGTCCACCGATCCCAAATGCTATCTTCCAACTTATTCAGTTGACTAATGCCATACTGCCAATAGCAAAAAAGCCTGTGTTAGATACATATTCACATCATCTACTATTTCCCGACAACTGAGGCAGGTAATAGAAGTTAAAGATAACACAGTTAAAGAGTCTTCAGCAAACAGTTTATGATTAACATAATTATAGAAGACAACATTGAAGTAACACAGTAGGTCCTCTCCCAATAGCTTGGGTTAAAAGTATCAAAAAACAAATCTAATCTCACGACCTAGTTTCATGGGGATGCCAGGGCAGGTCTTCCCTAGGGAATGTTCTCAGAAGGCAATTACTGCGGCAACAAAAATCATCAAAAGAACCGTGATAAGTACTTTTTTGGTCTAGAGTTAGCAATCACTGGGAATGGGACTTGCAAGCTGCTTCTATTCATACATGCACTAAAGGACAATCTTCCCAGCTCTTCTTTAAACTACATTATGATATCCCCCCGATTGCAGACCAATTCTAATAGTTTTCTTCCATCTAGTGTACAAAGATAACCATCCAGAACGATTGCCAGCCTCCGAAATTGTACAAACTTTTTTGCTTTACACTGAGCTGAACTGACTTGGTTCTCAGTTTCCGAAAACTAATCAATATGCCGTCCAATGGGAGCTTTCTTACATTGTCAGAAACCATGTTTGTCAGTGTACTTACTACAGCTTATTTGATTGGCCAAGCGTTGGCACAACAGACAAAGGAGTATTTGTGTGAACTTTCAATTATTTTGTATAATTCAGACGCAGAATGAAAAGGATACCTATAAATATGCTTAATGTAAACAGACTGCTAGAAACGGCAAGAGTCAAGAAGGACATGATGACTTACAACTTACAGTAAGAGTAATACAATGTACATACAGTCACATTTAAAGTGTAACACAGTCCAGGTAATAAAAAATTGATTCTACAACTGGCATAGAATAGGGCATATCTAAAGTCATGACAACTAGCAAAAGAAAATTACAGTTCTGCAGAAAAAACAACGAACTAGAGTCGAGGAAAATGGAGTGAAAAAAAGTTGAACTCGAAAGGAATGAACGTACATGAAGTGTATTCAACTGGACACAAAGGGTCGGTGTCGTCAGAATAGTAATTTCAGTAGACGTTCTCACATCAGGGAGCCTGGGATCATGTAATTCCCTCTTTACAAAGGCTTTAATTCCAAGTTCCTTTTTGTGTCGCGTAAGGATAGGTACTGGTGGGATTAAATCCTCTTTGCTAGCTGTGTATTAAATCAACAAGCTTCAGTTGGGGAATAAGCATATAGCATTTATGAGGACATAGAGTACTAGACTTTGGATTTTGAAAGATAAGTCAACAGAAGAGATCATATAGTTGACGCAGTTTCATGGAAACAGGCAATCCAAAGTCTAGTATCTTATATAACAAGAAGAACAGGAAAATTAGACAAAAGTCATTCATGCTTCCGAGCCTATGAGATACTTGTCTAACTTTCTCTAGGTAGCTTATCAGTTTACTCATAAACAATGACAACCATGATCCTTGAAGCAAGAATATACAAGTGCGCCTATAAAGCCAGGGTATACCTATTTTGTCAACAACATGTTTTGCATAAACTTGAAATGCATTGTCAATACCACGAAAGAGGCTATTCATTTCCCCCAACCTCATTGGGACCTTCAGAGCAAAAAATTGATCAACTGTCTGCAGAAACGAAAAATTAAGAAAACGACATAAATAATTAACAAGTCAATCTCTACCCATAAAAGCTAAGCATGGTGAGCACATATGCAATATGATTTTACAATTATTTGTTACTAGACTAATGCAACATCTGTTAGGGTCATTTAACCCAGGGTTGGGGGAGAAATGAGGGCCAGGTGGGAGATTGTTAATGAGTTCCAAAATTAAATCTTTTTAAGTGTAACAGCATCTTCGAGATAAGGGGGGGTGGGGGGGGATGGTGGGGGCAACCTCATGGATGGTATTTCCTTTACACTAAATCATCCCATTACCCTTTGCAGAAAAACAATTTACAAAGGATAGGTAAAGAGCTCATCACCAAATGAGATAACTATCTTCGTGTAGAAGTCAACTAGCACCCCTGTTACATGGAATAGGGTAAAACCGTAAAAGTATCAGGAGTGGTGCATGTTCAACCATCACACCTCTCTAAACCCTAACTCTTACGGTACCATGGAGATCTTCAATAGCGTCCAAAAGTAGGGTATGTCCTGGATATTCATAACTGAAACTTAAAGTATTGCATGTAGTACAGTAATAAAGCGGAATAGACAACCTTAAAGAGATGGATATGAAATAAATCAAAATAAGGGCCCATTTTTAAGTTAAATATATATTACTGGATGTTGGAGATTGACCGTCGATGTCAGCTGCATATTACGTATTACTATTAAGAATTTTTGAATTGATTTTTTTTCTCAATCCGGTGGCTTCTACATATTTCTCTTGCTTTGTAGCCTTTGATTTTCTGGTTGTTGGTTTGGGGTTATACATTTGAGAGCGCCCCCCCCAAACCCAACTGAGAGTGCAGTTCTTTCATCATGTGAGTGAGACTCTAACTAGATTCTTGCTATGAATTGCGGAATCAAGATTTTAAAGCAGAGTCATCCACACTTGCTGAGTGACTCTGGAGGCATTTCAGATTGCAGGCTAAAGAAAAAGGGTTGACTGGCGTTACTGAGAGAGACACACAAAGGTCTTGTAATAGAAAACAAGACAAATTCTATTAGATTTCATTACATCCTCACAATACCCTCATGGAATGACAGGAAGAGACTTCAGGCCTACTGTCTACAGATTCGATTACTTCCTTGGCAAATTCCTAACAAAAGGTCAGGAAACTTCGGGACAACAGTTCGAGGGTTGCATTTATGGAATGAGGTACAAGATAACCTCAGACCACCAGATTTCCAAAATTATTCCTTCTCTTATCCCTGTCATAATGATGAAGAGAAACCTTAACCAGTATGCCATTTCCAAACCAACAACAGCATCCCTCTAGTCCCACCTCCCCAACCATCAACTCAAATTAAATAACAGTGCAACAAGGGATTCTGTGATATTAGAGAGCCAGACATTAGAGATCTCATGTTAGAAGTAGGAATCCACTAATACACTTTGACCATCATTGAGCTTATTAATTTAGTATTTCATTCTTCTTAATTTCACCGTCATTGAGCTTATTAATTTAGTATTTCATTCTTCTTAATTTTTTAAATACTGGATGAAAGGCGTAGACCATATGCATTAGATGCTATCTTCTCTTTATGACAAAACCTGAAGATATAAGAAGCAAAGTATGCCACCAAATGTAGATTCTGATGGCATTCGTACCTCTTCCACAATCCTATAAACTTCAACAATTGAACTTCCATGTCGCTGCTGAGGTGATACTGGGTCCCAATGCTGTATAATACAACATGCATCAATCCATATACAGCATAAAAGTAACTTAAATGATGTAAAATGAGAAGCGAGAAGCTAAACAGACAGCCTGATAAACAAATATGATAATCCTGTATAGGCATTGTTTTAGACATGTTAACAAATAGGACTTCTGAAAGACTATGACAGTAGAACGTTAAGAGAACAGTAAATAGCACCATGTTTTTTCAGAATAGAAAATCACGAAGACTGTCCATAATGAAATTAATAGAATGGAAGTCAATGAACTATAGATTGGATAGGGGCAAATATCTACCACTCAAAAACCTCAGACTCATCTACAAGCCTACAGTTTTTCTGGCTAGATAAGGAGGGGAGAATGCTTCTGGTCCTTCGCTCAAAAAATGCCTAACACAATAGGAAAGCCATCCTACACTCTATCATTGCAACTCCGTCATCTTCCTCCATACAAAGATAGTTTCAAATGGCCAGATGTTCCACATACAAACTGGAGAATGTGCCAGTGAACCCGTAAAGTCTAATAGCAATATAGTCCACATATATATGCAACAGTTGCACATGCATACCATACGATGCACAGCGTAGTATGGTACATACCATATAACCTGTATCTAAAACAAAGCCTGAATTCATGGTGGATAAAACCGAAAATTACTATAGAAAATGGTAAATCTTTATGATACATGGAATTCAAAGAAGAAAGAAGCATGCTTAAGCAATAGTGGAAGTTGAGGCAGTAGAAATACCCAGGCATGATAATGGCGAGTGGCAAACAACAAAATAGAGGGCAATGTTCATTAATTTAAGCATGCTTTCCCAATACTAAATAATAAGCAATCAGGAAAGTATTGTGAGAATCATAGTAGAAAAAGGTGATGTGGAGACAGAAAATGCAGAAACAGTGTTGGAGCCATAGTGACAGATAGGCGTGCACTGGAGGAGGATACAATAGACAAGCAAGTACAATAGCAAAGTCACTATACCACTACCATTTCTCTGCAAATTCTATAAAGTGGACAAACCAGAAGTTTCTAAGATAACTAAAATAAACATCACCAATTACCTCCTGTTGAATAGCTCGCTCAACCCAACCTAGAATTCTTCCGAGCTGGGCATTGACCCAGCGCAACACTAGCGTTCCAGATACGGTTTCAATCTAAGCAGAACAGGAAAAATGTGAAGAGATATCTAAGATGAAGTTAAATTTTTTTTTACAAAAATATCACAACCCAAAGATGACAGTTCATCATAATAGAAAGCGAGAACCAAAAAGTAAAAAGTACATAGCCAGTCACCTATGGACAGGCAAACAACAAAAGCTATACAAAAAACACACCCCATATAAAGATAAGCAATCAACAAAAGAGTAGCATTGAATTTCTTTTTGAAACGAAAACAGATGAAGAGCATTAACCATAGCATGCTTTCTGAAATTTCCTTTGTACTACATGACCAGAAAGGATATACGTAGTAATGGGAAAATGAGGAGAAACAAGCAATAATGAAAGATTCAACACTCGATTAACATTTATGCCGTTGTTTATTTAGTTACATGTCGGGAGATCTTGATTCATTGGCTCATGGTTGGCCTTACATTGATTAATCTGTAGTGCTTGATTCTGAATGCTTATAATAAAGCCACTATCGCATATACAGTTGACATGACTTGGTGCGGCATAACAAGATAAACTTAATGAAGCAAAGAGTTCCAAGTGAAAAAGTTGAAAAAAAGTTTTCGTTAACCACAACCACCATAGCTGAGATCAGTATCAGAATAGAGTAGTGCTATAGGTACCGACGCCCGGTGTATATATACTCGAAAAATAGGGTGTTTAGATCAAGCACCCTAGACACATCGGATGCCGTTGATTCCTGTGTGGGCCCCCTTGTTTTTTTTTTTATAGATTTTTGGACAGCTCAGATCGGCCATCCGGTGGCCGGAGACGGCCCGGCGCGGCCGTCGGTACGATTTCCCTGCGGGGGCGTCAGTACTCATATAATTTTCGATCAGAATAACCTGTTATTTAAATTTCCATATTCAGCAAGTAGAGCATTTCCAATATCTATGCACCCATAACGGGAAATGTCAGCAAGAAATACATTCTCAGAGAGCACATTCAGTTTTTTCCTATACTGTTTCACTGATGTATGCTATCTACAGAAACCAAAGAAAGATCCTAAGACCCCTTTATGAATCACCCGACTCACACACGGCACTCTTTCTCCTTCTCCTTCCATCCAATCATTCTTCTCTTTCGAGCTTATACTAGCATACCAAAAACTCAAACTACTTCCCTTTACCACTTAACGCTGAAAGGAAGAGAAAAACCAAAAAAAAATTGATGTGACCACCATTTGGCAGTTTGCAAGAAACATGTGGCCCGAGTTTCGGGTCTGCATTTGGATTTGGTGCAGTTTGCAAGAAACATGTGGCCCGAATTTCAGGTCTGCATTTGGATTTGGTAAACTCTTAACCAGGGAATTAATAGATCTGATCAACAGGAAGGTCTCCAGATTCCCGAACATGTCATTATGACACCACTTTAGCAGGTGCCCCCTTTCATCATGTACAACAAGTGAAAAGCGTGCAACTAAAAACAAAACTCAAGCATTGAACAGAAGTCAAATGAACTAAACTTTCCATCACTTCCCTCGGACCTCATTATGAGAACTTAAAGAGTCCTAGGAGGTAAACCTAGAGGAATCCGTTCAATAACAAAAGTACTGCATAATGACAAGTTGCATTTCGTTATGTCCATTGCCTCCTAGAATTAATCCCGGTAGACTTGATATCTTTATAACTTTATCCCACATGCCCGCTCCAAACACAGACTAAATGCATCTCCATTGTGCAGAAGAAAGTTTACATTCCTTTGTCGATAGAAGGTATATAAAGAGCATATGTCAAATCACTCACCTTGTATAGAGTCAGTTTCCTGAAGTGGGTCTCTGCAGTTGTCTCTTCATAGACAGACATGATGAGTGTCATTACATGCTGCTCAAGGCTGTCAGCAGCCGGAAATACCGATACAACATCCTCAGTAAGATGTTCAGCACCATTGATGAAAGGTTTCTGAACAAATGAAGTTTACTTCAGCTGCCACACTTCCTTAAAAGCATTTCAAACACACACAGTTTGCAAAACTAGAGTAATGTAAGTTGACAGCCCAACCAACTTAGTATAGGCTTACCAACTTGTTCCCATAAAGTCTGTGAAGAAGAGATGCTGAAACAACAATAGCTTGTGGATGCCTCTGAGATAAGATTGGCATGAACATGGTTGCCTCTTTCTGTAAAAGTTTCTTGCTCTGTTCAGCAAGTAATGCAAGAGGATGTTCATTTGTTGCATCAGCTACTGTCTCAACCTCATGCAACGCCTGTAAAATAGAAGTCCAGATCAATCATATAATTACATTGATGGACAAACCAAATCCAATCAATATTGACACATTGAGACAATTATAATCTATTGACTACCAAAACCAGCCTCAAACAAACAACAATATAGTAATGTACTCTATTTTATGGGTATAGAAAAAATTGAAAGAATAATGATATATGCTTCGCCCTTGTCCAATATAGTAAGCGGCTATCAAACTTCCATGATATATAACATTTCGAATTAAAAGAGAAAACTAAATCTAGCTGCTTTGTTCAGCCTGATATCTTCCTTTTCCTCAGGGGACAATCTGGCAGTTGAGTAACATCGACGCTGGTCTCTCATACTAACAGACTGAAAATTCCTGCCCCTTACCAAGTTTTCTATTTTAATCCTTGACTACTTACTAAGGTTATGGAAATTTTAGATCCAGATTCCGGCCCCCAAAAGCTTAAGCTATTAGGTGGAGATATCCCTCGTGTATATTGAGTGAACACTGATTCCAACATCAAGAAATGTGGGACAAATATTTTCTAACACCCCGCTCTCCCTCACGTGTGGCCACTTTTTTTTAGGTGTGGCACGTGTGGCCATTTTTAGTGACTTAAGGCTCGGTTCGGTTTGGTTTGGTTTGGTTTGGCTTATGTGTAGCTATTTTTTGATCTATCATCATACAGCCTTTTTGGAGGGTATGTCATCAAGGGGTGTGGGCTGCTTCTTTTTTTTTTTTGTTTAAAAAGGGTGGATATTGTGGAATGGACCCAACTTTGATACCATGTAGAAACTTTGAATCCAACCAAAAAGCTAAAGCTATTACGTGGAGAGGTCCCTCACGAATATTAGCATATCGCCCATTTCACACCCAAGCAATGTGGGAGGTCTAGCACGTGTGGCAATATTTAGGGACTTAAGGCTTGATTTGGTTTGGTTTGGTTTGGCTTATGTGTAGATAATTTTTTTTATCTATCATCATGCAGCCTTTTTGAAGGGTATGTCATCAGAGGGTGTGGGCTGCTTTTTTTTTATTTTTAACAAGGGTGGATACCGTGGAATGGAACCCACTTTGATACTGTGTAGAGAATTTGGATCCAACCAAAAAGCTAAAGCTATTACGTGGAGAGGTCCCTCACGAATATTAGCAGATTGCCCATTTCTATCCCAAGCAATGTGGGACATTTTCTCTAACGATAAAAAAAAGTGGCACTTGCAACAGTTCTCTTCCACCATGACTCACTTAAATGTACTTATTTGATTTCCTTTCCTCCGGATTTCTTTCTAAAGCTTAAGCTTCAAATTAATGGTGTGAGTCGCCCACATAACGAGAGGATCAACAAATGGGAAAGGCAAGAAGACTAAGTGCCAATGAGGGGTGAATTGAAACATAATTCTATTGTAGAGAATGAAATGTAATCCAATATGTACTTTTACATACCTAACAACAGAAAGTATTATACTCTTCTCTGTGCATAACCACGGAAAGTATGAGTATCCTTTTCTATTTACATGTATCTTTCAAACTACTTCGTGCTTTTTAAGTGTTGTTTAAAGCTGGTGTGCATCTTGTGCTTCCAATATTTTCACTTCATAGTTATACATTCTATCATTTAGGGTAAACGGATGTATGTGCACTTGAGAATGAGTCCCATAACCTAAGGAATCTACGGAACTACATGTAGTACACAGGTGACAAACCACTAAAGCACTTGATCTACTCCTTCTCAACGGGAATGAAATAAGAAATTCCAGCAATACATCACACCAAACCATCAAACCACCATTAATTCTTCCCTTCCTCTTCTTTGCTCCTCCTGATTGCTTTTTCTTTTGACTGATTTGATGTGGAGTAGCTTGAATAGGCAATGTAGGAGTCTTTTTTGTGTGTTTGGCAAAGAAGTTGTACACCAAGAATAGACAACAAATCCCGAGTGAAACAACAATCATAGGTTTACCTAGGCCTAATGAGGCATTAAGACCCAAAGCTGATAACACTTCTAAAACTCCACAAGTGTCAAATCCACCGAAGATGTGCAGACTAAATAAGTCCAATGATGGCCAACGATGGAGGCCCATCACACCGCTCATTCAAATCGTTCAATGTGTGAAAGAGGTTCTCTATGGGTGGTCAGAGTTCCCTTTCCCACAAACCAGAAGGTTTAGGTTTAAAGAAAAAGGTAGTGAATGTGGATGAGCTAAAAAACTTCGGTCGGAATGGGAAGAGTGCTCAATCCCCCATTGGCAATAATAAAAGATTAAATGAAGAGGAGGGGTTATGGATGAGCTCATAAGCTACCTGAACAACAACCCAGTGACCATCTCTGAGCTCCAGCTAGGATTCAAACCGTTTCAAGTCCAACAAATGGCCCGCAAATAGGTATTTGATCATATGACTGCATTACTTAAACTATTCAAAAATGGAAAGAAGTTCAAGCTTAGCCTCCCTTCGCGCGGAAGGATAATTTAGTGTTTGAACCCATGATTAATCAATACGTACTTGGTGAAAAAATGTTTACCCGCACCTATAAAACACTCTAAACACTTTGATTACTCTACCAAACAATATGGTATCAAAGCTAGGCTTCCGGAAGATTTTGGATGGTTGGTTCCTCCTTTGTTTGTCATTGATGTAGATCGTTGTTGTACGTGTTGAGTCGTGTTTGTTAAAGCATCCAACTCATAACCAATTGGCAATGAGTGGAGAGGTCGCTCAGGTTCCTATACTAATAACATCAACAAGGGTTTTCACCGAGTGACATCAATAGTTCTTCCCCCTATAGTTGCACTTCAACTTGATTTTACATGAACCTAATTTATGATAAACAAAAAAACAAGTCAAATGCAACACAATGCTTTTGACAGAGCTCAATCAAGAAAAAGGATTCATGTAGCCAACCCCAATTGATTGGGACTTAAGGCTCAGTTTGGTTTGGTATGCTAACATATAGAGACAGGCATGAACCATACTAAAACCATTGATGAGCTTCCCTTACCCTCGTGAATGCAGTCTTAAGGGACAGTGATATATATGTTTCTATCTGATCTTTGTCCGTGACAGATTGCTGCGCCTGCAGGAAAAAAAGAAGACAAGAAGAAGCAAATCTATGATATGATTGCTATAATTCCCATGCACAAAATAAAAGAAGTCAGCATGCTAACAATAACCCAAAGGGACAGTCTTAAATCAATTTCTTAGTGTTCTTATCTTGAGAATCAGGACCAAGGTGTAGTATAAAATATAGTTCACAATGTCAAACCTATAACTAACTAGTGCATTTAGACAAAACATAGTAAATCATTTAAGTAAATGGTAGTTCATGCATACCATTTCCGGTTCTTCAAGAAGCAGTCTCCGAGAAAGCATCGAAACAGCTACAATACCTTCCATCAATGCTGAATCCTACAAGTTGCAGGAGAGTAATAGGAGAGAAATGATGGTTAGTTGCAACAGTGGCAAAATTGAATCAGAAAAAAAGTCACACTAAAAAGCTGAGCAGTCACAGCAACAAATACGATTATGCGTTGTTTATATATGCACAGCACCTTAAAAAGTTCTAAATGTATCCACAAATGCATAAAGGTAGACAATGGTTCAACTTCCAGGCTTCAAAGCAATATCCAACTCAGTCAATCCGCATTAACATACAACACACAGAAGATGGGGCGGCTTTTGAACATGACCAGGAAAACAAACACAATGTATCCATGCTTGCTTAGGCTGTGCTGGGGAAAATATTAGGACTCAATATTGACTCCCTACGGGCCAGGTGTTTACCCTGGGGGTTGCAAGAACAGTTATTTGAAGTTGAATCCCAGGGACCCCATTTCTGACTATTCAGGTCAACCATTAACTTCTGCCTTCCAGTCACCCTTCCGCCGACTTAACTTTCAGACGCTCTAAATTCATACATCCAACAGTCTTTCCAAATGAGACAGACATTATGTGAATTCAAACATGGTATACGTGGAGTGTAGAATGTGCCCCAAGCATGCACAGCCAAAAAGAACAAAACGATTTATTGCAGCATCAGTTCAACATGTATACAATACAGTTCACATTCTGTAGTCCATTTAAATCCAGATTACGATGAAGCACAGGAATAATATTGATTCATGTGCAATCTAGCATATAGGTGATACACCATAACCTAACTCAGACATAATTATTGTACTACTCTTAACACTATATCCAACCTCGGAAAAGTGCAGATGGTAGTCCCCCAGCTGCTTATCAGCCCATTTTTTAATAGGTGACAAGAAGGACTGCAGGAAAGTAAACTCTCGAACCCCCTCTTCCCTTTCAACTCTAGAAAGCAAGCTTTTCAAATGCAACTTCTCTTGCTGGCCCCTTTGTTCCTTCATCGGTATTTTGTTCAACTGTTCAATGGCATGCTGCAACATTCCTTGCTCACTTGTGATGACAAACTGTAATCAGACATCGATGAAAACCTTAGCTTGACAAGCATCTTAAAACTCTTAGGTATATAGCATATGAAAGATATCAAGGATGCATCGTAAAGGAGAGTTAAAAAACTTTTTGTACCAGTCACACATGCATAAATAGTCCAACATTCTAGTTCTGATCTGCATTACTATGTGGTCTATTCCTCGAAATTGAACAAAGATTTAACACCACCTTGTTGCTTAACATTCAAGCTGAAATTGATAAGAATACCTGACGAAATAGCACCCATGCATAGCAGGTGTAGTGGATGGTCTCGGTGATTCCCAGAATACGCCATGTTGACTTCAGAAGCTCAAGAATTTCTTCCACTTCCTGGACATAAGATGAGCTATAGTTATACAATTAAGGAAATATTCAAATTTAATGGATCCAGAGCTTGGTTTTCTCTTTCATTAGTATTTTACCCAAATTTAAACCCAATCCTTATGTTCAAAGCTAAACAGTTGAAATTTTCACATGAGATTAATATTGTAATGAGTCAAGATGGTGTAAAATTGAGCTAACATTTCACCCAATTCCTCACCTCCGTAAGTTTTCCCTCATCTAAAACATCAAACACACTGAGAAGCAGTTTCTCGTATAGTCTGACATTAAGGTGATAACCATCTGCCCAATGGCTTACTTCACCAGTCAAGTCACCTCGAGCTGGCCTCTCTGCAAGTGGAATCACAATCTCTCGAAGCGATCTCAAGCATTCTGTTCGCTGGAGTTCACCCGTTGATGAAGGGAGGAACTGACATGGAAAGGGAAAAAATGGAAACAAACTGAGCAAAGCCAGGATAAGAAAAGATAATGGACTAACACAGAGCCTGGGAAGTATAGAAAAACAATATATGTGACCCTTATAACTGTGCATAGGAGGGCATTTTCAAAGAAAGCAACGCAAATAATTGCAGACAACAACCAAATATATTTCTCTTACGTTTAGTCAATACAGCATATTAATCAAACTTCCAATGATGTAGCGAAAAAAGCACTATTTTAATCAGCAACAAAGAATGTTTATTAAGAACAGAAAAAGTACAAGATTATCATAGGACAAGAAAACCACCAAAGAGGAAAATATTAAAAAAGCCGAAGGTAACAACTATACATCACACATGCTCTCCAATCTCTGGAAACCAAGAAAATGGAATGCCCTCACAAGTGATTGTTACAAGCGAAAAAAAAAATCATCAACATTGTCATTGTCAGAAATCTTTGCAGCTTGCTCCAACCAAACCACCCCTTGGGGGGAACAGGAATGCAATCCCACAAAAATCTTCCAATGCCACCAAAAATGCCTACTTATTGCTATCAAGCCCTAAAATCAATCAAGGGAATTCGGGAGTGGGAGGAAAGGACCGGAATAATGAAAGAACCACAAAATTCTTTTACAAGTTGATGTACTGGGAGCAGTGCAATTTATAAAACTCACAAATTATGATTTTGAATGCAAGGGCTGTCAAAACAGTAAAGAAAACACCACCATCTTCCAAGAAAATACATAATAAAGAATTATTTCAAATACGAGAGCAAATCGCTATAATAAGATAATAAGAAAATGGAACAAAGTAAAGCAAGATGATGAAGAGGAAATCCTTGCATGTACAATCTGACAGGAAAAAGAGATTTTAGCCTTCCAATTTTCTTTCACTGCCAGCACAAAAACAAAACAATAATTGGGGAATCACGTCGAAAAGGCCAAACATGTGGACACAAATAACTGGAGCATTACAATTGAGCTACTATGGAGCTGAGAACATAAAGATGAGTGCATTTGAAGAACAATAACGAAACGATTAAGAATCCTAGTCAAATATAACCCAATGCAGGAGCTCATACAAACAAAATTGCTAAGCAAAATGAGAGAAGTACAAAACTAGTATATTAATGCATAATAGTAATAATCTATCACCATCTGGACAATGAAATGCTCACCTCGGATTCCTCTATCTTTGCCAAAAGAATCCTTAGTTCACTAGCCTTGCGACCAGATTCACCAAATCCCACAGCCGGATGATTTATAAGCCCCTCCTCCAGCATATTCAACTGAACAGACACAAAATCCAAATAAGTGAAGGGGGGAGTAAGTACATAAAATGACATAACGCCCCATCCCAAAAAGAGAAGTCAAAAAGGTAAGAGCAGAAAGAAAGAGAGTAAGAGTTCACTTGTCTTTTTTGCCACCGTATGTAAGCCTTCTTGTCAGGAAACTCCGTTCGGGAAATGCAACACAACAATTCGAGAGGGATCAAAAGAGTATCCATTCTTTTTCCTACTCTTCCCACCATTGCATTAAGCATCCCTTGTCTCGATCTGATGTCCATTGCTTCAGAAATCTAAGTTTTTTTAAACAAATGCCAAAATAATAAATTGATATCAGCGTGAATAATCAGGCATATTCTGAGACCCTGGTGTTGGAACCATAGATCCACAAAAATATCAGTATGCTTTGCTTTTACAATAATGTTACAGAGTTACTACTCAAAAGAAACAGAAAGTTTTACACATTCATATTCCCAAAAGAACATGAAGAATTAGGCAGAAATGCATTTACGGCATCTAGGGCTGCTAAACAAACCAAGCTACTCAAGTCTGAGCTCACGTTTGTATGATAAAAGCTTGTTCAAGATTGGTTTGTTACATAATCAAACCAAGCTTGAACATTTTTTTTTGAAGCTCGTTAAGATTTCAAGCCAAGCTTGAACAAGCTACTACTCAGCTCGTTCGGTTGATTATGTATTAAAAAATTCAAGCTACTCAAGATTGGCTAGTGTTTGACTTGATTAAAACTCGCTTGAGATCGGCTCGTCTCATAAACAAGCTAAGCTCGAACATATTTTAGAAGCTCATTAAGTTATCAAACCAAGCTAGATCAACGACCTGCTTGGCTCGTTTTATCACCCCTAAAGGCATCCATTTCAGAAACACGATCGACCACCACATGCACAAGCAAAATGAACACTTGAGGACTCAAGATACATAGAAATATATACTCCCTCGGCCGCATTAAGTTAGGCCACTATGAAACCATGTGCAATTTTTAAGCTTAAAAATAAGGTACTTATTGAAATAATTTTTTG
Organism: Rhododendron kiyosumense; assembly: GCA_019656275.1. Lineage (NCBI taxonomy): Eukaryota > Viridiplantae > Streptophyta > Magnoliopsida > Ericales > Ericaceae > Rhododendron > Rhododendron kiyosumense. Next base: position 68,679 of record BPLS01000278.1, on the reverse strand, counting down.
TGCAATATGGATCTTGTTTGATAGATCTTGACGAGATCTTTTGAACGGTGCAAAAAAAAAAATCGAAAATTTCTTTTAGTAAATATGTTATTTTTCAGTTCAAAAATTGCACGTAATTTCGTAGGGGACCAACTTTATGGGACGGAGGGAGGAATTCCTAAGAAGTGGAGAGTACATTTACCCTAAGTCAGAAAACTCAACTGAACAGTGCCCGAAACAAATTCAAGATCAAAAACACTAGCGTCAGAAAATGTATCAAGAGTCAAAGAACCTCAACCACTTATCAAGCCTCTGTTAAGGGGAATTCCAAGCCTATCTGCTTTTGACCTTTGTATTTAGTAACTCTAATCATGTTACAATAAATGCGTTCAAGCACATTTCTTTCAACAGCTCAGCTCCTGTTCGTCTTTCAATCAGAGAGACTGATCTCAGGTTCCAAATGAGGGTAATTCCTAATTGTCTTCGTATTTTTTCTGCTTTGGGTTGAGGATGTGATGCTTAGGAGAATTTTATTGCTGCAGAAAATCAATCCAGCGCAACTCATATAGAACAGGATAAAGCTAATTTGGCAAGTATCTTGAATGCTTAGTAAAATGAATGAGTTAAGGCAGAAAGTTCTAGAAATTCTGGAGCTTACAATGGGTCAGGAATAAAAGGTCAAAATCAGATAGTGCTTACGCAGCACATCCCTTGTTTGACCAATACCTTCATCTCCACTAAAATAATGCAAACCTAAAAGCTGAAGGCTTCCCTTTCAGACCTGCCATAAGTAAAAAGGCCTAGATTGGCTGTTCCAAAATGGTTTTGTATCCCAACTAAATTGTTTACCTACTTTTTTAAACATAACTAACTCAATTCCAAGAAGCTTGCCCCAAGCTGGCATTGGTAAGGTGAATAGAGTGGCAGCTAAATCATTAACCAAATAGAAAGGCAAAATTCGGAAAGATATTCACTTACTAATAAGCTTAGCTACCAGGAAAAAGATCCATAGCAGAATCTTTTGAAATGGACCATAGTCTCCGCACCGAAGAGACCATACATAACACGACAATAACAACATCTCTGTGAATTTTTTGCAGCTTTACTTTCTTATTAGTATTTGGCAGTTAATGGATCCTTTTGGTCATACTTCAGCCACTGAATTTCTTCATCCTACGTTGCAGTTGCATGCCCAATTCCAATAATAAGAAGGGGTATGCTGAATCAATTTAGGCATTTCTACATGGTATGAGGGAAGTGGGAAAATAATTTTAAAGAAACTGCTCTAGAGAAGAATTTATATGGATACCTCCATCTGGACTCTCATTGTCTCCAACAAGCCAACTAATCCAGTTGAGTGCTGGGACTGGTTCACAGCATGTTCACTTTTACCACGTCCAAGCTTCCTCATAAATCTGGACCTTTTTTCTTTCTTTTTTTCCTTTGTTGGTACGATCAGGCCCCTGTTTATACATCGACCACAATACAAAGTAAATTGTGGCACAAAGGAGGATGCAAGAATGACTCTAAGGAGTTGAGAAAGTGGTGTAAAGGAGAAACTAAAACATGTAGCACACTAGAAGGGATACAATTAGAACTTTAAACTGTCATCAGACTAACAGTGAAATAACAGATTAGGGGTACCATACCCTGAAGCCCCTGCAGCAGCCAATAGGATCTCGTACGCAGTTTCACGAAGATCATCATCGCTAATACCTGGAAAACTAAAGATAGAATTTAATGACTACAACCAGCTCGCTGCTCACATACACAATATCACCTTCAATATGATCGTTACTCTAGTACCAATGATGCAGTTAAACACTTAAACTCACGTTGGTTCAACAGAAATAAGTTCTTTCAAGTGTAAAGTTATGAATATTTTTCCTACAGCATCCAGCAAGAATCTTATACTTTGTTAGTTTGTTAGTGTACCTCATCTTCATTCCAGCCACATGTATGTAACAGGTACCAAATCCACTGTTACTTGTTAAACCAACCTAACACTTTGTTTGGTTCAAGTATTTGTCAAGGGAACTCAAATGGAAAGGACAAACGAAGTAAAAGGAAAAATGAAGCAAGAGAAGCTAAATTCCTTACCCTTGTTAGGATGGCCGAGGACAGTGACAAGAAAATAGATAGGCATTTCTATATAAATTTGTTTTTGTTTATTTAAAGTTTATCTTTAACAATAGAGACGAATGCACATTAGTACTGTAATTACCCTCAGAAACCAACTATTGTGTTCCTATTTCTAACACAACCAAAAAGATGAAACTCAAACTCATTTTCTCCAGTGGACAATGTAATGCAACAAGTGTCATTATTTTCAATAATGGTTTAGCATATATTTCAAGAGAATATAATCACTTATGTAGTCTCCATGGACTCCATTCAAAACGAGAATTCCAAAAAGCATCATTCACCTATCTTATAGGTCATAGAACGAAAGCCTATTGGAGGGATCCAACCTACTCACAAATTTACTTGATGATAACCTTTCCCAGTTGCCATTTTCTAATAAGTACTACTTAGAATGCCCTTCTTGAAAACATCATTTTGACTAGTGACCGCAATCTTAGCCCAGAGTCATGAAGCTCTCCTATACTTTTGGCACATGTAGATTCTTCCCCATATATTCTCTTGAATAAATAGATGCCCATGTTCTTGAGACTCAAGAGAGAGTAATACTTCAATTTCAAATTACCCATTGCACCAGGGGTCCAGGCTAATCCAAAGATCTACAGGCACTGCAACCACTAACTGAGCCTTGGGCAATGGTTAGCAAACTGATCTCGCCCATTATAATAACATGTTCTGTAATAGAATCAGATATGGTCCAACTCGAGGACTTCGTTCCCTACATTGGGACTGGTTGGATTCTAATGCTTATAGACAAAGTAAAAGCTACTAGTGCAAGGAACACGTTCAAACCCATATTATTAGATAAACAGTCCACTCCAGAAAAGACCAAAAAAGGGAAATATCAGAATTCATTTGATAACTGAATCATCAAAGTACCATGTTTTGAAAAACTCTGTTGAATCTCTTACTATTGTGCCATACTTCTTTCTCTATAAGGTGATGCAACCTCTTTACCTATTGGTAGTATCACAGAGAAGAAACATACGGCCAAGTGTCATTTTTTAGTTAGTTCTTTGTTACGTTTAGCTAGGCTATTCTGGGTGGCATTATAATATAAATAAATTAGTGGTAAGGAGATAATGGAGCACTTAACACTTTGGCCTTAATATTTCCATCTTCTTTCTCTCACTCTCCTTCTCTTGAAATGCTGAACTCCAATTTTACATCTTAACTGCCACCATTACAGACAAACAGATGCAGCCTATCTACAGAAAGTAGAATAAACTCCCTGCAGCCTTTTGATTAAACAGACCACAGCATGAGAGTAGAACATCACTGGTTTGTTGAATGTAAATATTATTTATGGGCATTTTACCAGTTGCAAATGAAGATAACCCTGGTGCAAGTTCTGAGGCATCATTTGGTATTCGTCTTGAAGTCCTACGGCTCTCGACTTCCTCTAAGTCATCATCATCCTCAAAATCCTCGATGTCATCTACAGAAAGTTCTTGCACTTGCGTGGAGTTAAGAGACTCTTCCACATGCGTGGACTCAAGAGACTCTTCTTCATGTGTAGAGATAAGAGACACTGATTTTGACACACTTGGCAGAATGGGTGAGGGTGTAAACATGGGGACAGGTGGCGGTGCCCGTTTTGGTGGTGAACCTGAGAGATCAGGAGTTGTGACCAGAAAAAACTCATCTGTTGAACCCATATTATTCTGGGGAAAAAAGGAAAATCATAAAAAAATTAAGTTGCAGTATCCAAAGTAGAATTGATAAAATTCCAAATATAGAATAGGACGCTTAAACTCTTTTAAAAAATATGTACTTTTATAGAAAATAATTTAAAACACCACACTCTAGCAGCTAGCACATTCAAACGTAAAGCTACTAATAGTTTATATCACTGAAATTAGGAGACATTGAAATCTCAAAATATTTTAGTAGCTTAAAAGTTCCAGAAATACAAAACAAAACAATGAATGTGATGGGCAAGAAAACTGCAAGTTCTCTCTTACCATGTGCGGGAACAAAGTGTTGTCATGATAATCTCTAATAGCTTCTGACAGTTCAAGCATCCCACCTGCATTAGAAAAAACTCAACCGAATTCTTCCTTCTGAAATTATAGCAACTCAATGAAAGCACCAGACATAACAAATTATGAATTACATTACCTTTCTTAGCACAACTGAGAACATAATCAACACTCACTTGATCTAGATCCACATCATCCAAAGAAACCGCACCAGGGGGCATCACAACTTTCTTAATAAAACTACCAGAAAGTATATAATCCAAAAGTATGCGCCTGTCCCGCCGAAATCTTTGCAGAAGCTCAACTGCATTTTCCCTAAAATTTTATTTTAACAAAAAAAAAAGGTCAGCAAGGCTTGAACCCAATTTTTCTGGTATTGAAATTCTTCGTGGCTGGCTTTTGAATGGCACTTACTCTTCCATAGTAACTATACTAACTAAAAGCTTCAGAAGTACATCACCAAATCAATGCAAACTGCTTTACCACCTAAATACAAGTGAAAACACCAAAATTAATATGCAACACAAAAAAACTCTCCATAAAAGACAAGTAAATCATCAAGCTAAGCCCATTCATGGAAACATCAAGCCAGAGCCGTGACATGAACCGAACTACTCGAGCTCCACTCATCCTGCGCTCTAAATGCTTGTTTGATATAGGCTTGTTACATAAATTATAAATACCTACAAAACAAGTATACATTTTTTAACTGTTAAACTATCACGTGACTGAATAACCTGCTGATTGGCTAGTGACTAACAAACTAAGCCAAAACACATTTTTAAAGCTCGTTAAATTTTCAAACCAAATTTGAATAATTCACTTCTTGTCTTAATGAGCTTTTACTGTTTGAAACAATCTACTAGTACTTGGTTACTGACTAACAAGCTAACCTCAAAACACATTTTTTACCCGAAGTCTAACACAAAACTCTCGAGCACAACTCCGGACACAACTGTGTCCTGAGCCGTTCAATGCATGTGAACCCATGTGCATCGAACCGCTTCGGATGCATTTATGTCCGGAGTTGTGGTCGAGAGTTGTCTACGTAGCATTCCTCCATTTTTAAGCTAGCTACATTTTCAAATCAAAATTGCATGATCAAAATGATGAGGTTCGTATACAGACCTACATCAAGCTCAATCAAAATGATTTACTCTTCCAATACCAAATCAACACGTGTCCTTTTTCTCCCTCAATTTTCTCAGTTGCAAAACAGAATGCTAAGTCAAAGTCAAAGCCAAAGCCAGACCTGATAAACCACGGGATCTCGAGAATGCAACATTATATCTGTCAGGAAAAAAAAAAGTTCAACGAGATTGTTAATACTTAATAGTCGCCAATTTGGACAAATCAAGGCTGAATCAAACTTCAAATTGATGCCATAAAAATTGAGAGATTGAATTACTTCAAAATGCGAACGAGTGAATGCAGCTGGAGAGAGAAACAGTTTGGGCAAATGTGAACAAATCAGCTTCGAACTTGAAGTTCTACGAGATTAGCAGGAAATGAAGTGAAATGAGGCGTGATTTGGAATGGAAGTGAATTGAATCCGCCACTTTAAGTACCTTCGAACGAAGCTTCGTGGTTGCGTTCTTCTCTCTCTCTGGGTAGAGATGATGACGGGAGTTGAACTTCGGGAACCGGAGAGAAAGAGAGAGAAAGAGAGGTCGGTGAGATTTGAGTCTGGAAGATTAAGGAGGAAATCTCTCTCTAATTAGGTAAAATTAACACCAAGCCTTTAATTACCTGTCAAATAAAAGCGGCTGAGAGGTTAGCCGCGTTCCACTTTCTTGCTTAACCTTCTTTTTTAAAAAACGGCGAGAATTTCAAACTCAAAAATCATATATTTACGTAAATAATTTTTTTACTATTATATATTTTGTTCGATGTTCGATAGTTCTTTGATCTTTTATACAATATAAAAAATCAAAAAATTATTTTTTATTTTCATTATATTTAAATTTAAAATTATCTTCCTAAAACAATTTAAAAAGAAAACAGGACGGAGCCTATTTTCTTAATGATTTACAGGATTGGATAAATATCTCAGATACCCCTCATCTATTAATCTTTGTCAATAAATGCCTCTCATCTAAAAAAACCTTTCATCAAAACCCTCCATCTATTCACGGTTATCACTTAAACCCCTTCAGTTAGAAATCTTTTGCCTTGTTTGGTTTAGTTTTTGAAAAAAAATTTGAAAAATTGTAGGGATAATAAGTGGAGAGAGATAGAGAGAAAAATATTGGAAGTAGGGGGAATCTAGGTGGAATCTAGGGGGAATTCTTTAAAAAATTCTTTTTGAATTTGAAAGAGAATAAGGCATTTATCACTACCATAATCAATCCGCACTCTTTTTTCTCATTCTTGTATGGACAAAATTAACATTTTCCAAGAGACGGTGGGTACTGGGTAGTATAGAAGGTGTTTACAGTAATTTTTTATTTAGCTTTTCATTTAAGATTTTAAGATAAGTTACTCGTAACGATGTGAAGAATCGAAAAGTACAAAGTATGAGCTTGAAAATATTCAAATAAGACGACTCAAAAGCAATATTTACAGTTATAAGTTGTATTCGTCTTTAAAAAGAAGGGTACCGATGGAAAGTTTTCAACATAAATGGCGCTTGAGCTATCCACAGTGGTATAATTAAAAAAGGATAATCAAAAGTTGACACATCAGTTTTTGATTATTCACTTAAAAAGTTGTTAAGATTAACAATGTTAGGTTTCACAATAGTCACTTCTAATCCATAACCAAATAAGGGATCCATTACAATCTCTCTCTCTCTTTTTGTTTCCGCCATTCACTTTCTTCCAAATTTTTATGTTTTTTTTTGGGCAAAAATATATGGATTACCTCTTTTAATTTTGAAAAAAAAAACTGGTGACTTTCTTCCCTCGTATTATTATTATTGTTTTTTTTTTTGGGGGGGAGGGAGGGGTATAAAAATGGAAAAAAAAAAAGTGAAATACCTGGCGACAATCGGTTGAATTGTAAATGATCGAGATATATGAGCTTCACTTTTAGAGAGAAAAAAAGAGAAATGGTTTATGGATGAAGTGACGAACATATAGAATAGGCGAAGAAGAGAAGAAGAAAATACTAATTGAAACACGCATGCATATAAATTTTGGAACTTGTTAACTTATGTGGTGTGGAGGGTCCACAAAATTCGATTATTGAAAACTTGCTAATTTTGGTTATCTAAAACCTAAAATTTGATTATTTATAAGGATGTTGTTAAATTTGATTATATGAGTCATTTTTTACATTAACATTGTTAACTTTAAAAACAATTAATTTTTTATTATACCATTATGAATGGCCTTAGTTCTAAAAAATTGATAGATTATACTCACACGGAAAAGTCGACTATGGCCTACGGATGCACTATTTTTGTGTACACCATATACATACCGCCTTACGTGGAACTCATGTTGGGATCTTACATAAATAATTGAGTCGCTTAATATATTTAAAATATATTTTATAAGAATCATTTGTATAAAAAATTGACCAAACTATTACTCAATTTTCTGTCAAATAATTGAGCAAAAATTTGATTAAACTATTACTGATATTCATATAAGAATTTTTTTTACAAAAAAAAAATTTGAAAAAATATTTTAGGGTTTTGCGTCGTCCTCCTGTGCTATATACACAGGGTTTAACATAGGCTTCACTGCTTTCCCGCCGTTGCTGTTTCTTTCACCAAACCACACAAATGGCGACGAACCAGACACGAGACGGAGAAATGGACGATGTAGACCTAGTCAGCGAAGTAGAAGAAGACGAGGAGCAAGAGTGGGGAGATTGGAACACAGACGACGACGACGGAGAAGGAGATGGTTTGGGCTCGGATTTGTTGCTCTGTTTGTTTTGCGAACTCAAGTACGGCTCGACCGAGGCGCTGTTCGAGCATTGTAATTCGACACACCGTTTCGATTTCCGCGGGATTAGGAAGACGTTGGAGTTGGATTTCTACGGTTGCTTCAAGCTCATCAACTACATCAGGTCTCAGGTGAATAAATAAAAATATGAATATTAGGTGTTAAGTAGGATTTCGGATTAATGCAAAATATGACTTGGGGGTGAAAGTGTTGAAATTATATGTTCAGGGGTCCATGTTTTTGGTGCTTGATTTGATAGTTTGTGTTTTTGGAAGTGTTGTTCATTATTTTTTATGAGTTTGTTAGCATCATGCTTTCTTAAAATGCAATTGGGACTTTTCATGGCTGCGGATAGGGACGCCTATACTCTATTCGGGCCAGGACTCTCCTAGTGGATTCCGTATGAATTCAACAGCATCTGAATCCAAAAATTGATCAAACTATTAGTACTCATATTTATATACCATGGAGGTGAAATTCTAGGAGTTATATGTTCCAGGACCATGCTTTTGGACTTTGGTTTGATAGTTGTGTTTTTTAGAAGTGTTCTTCATGCTTTTAGGAGATTGTTAGAGCATAATGCTTCCGTAAAATGCACTTAGAATGTCTTGCCACTGCGGCTAGGCACGCATGTACGGTATTCTGGCCACTACTCTTTTGTGAATTCTCTATGTATAGCTGGATTAGAATTCAACGGCATCTGATCTGGTATTTAATGTTGAATGTGGGCGAGGTCTTTTACATGCTTATGGGAGGGAGAGAGAGAGAGAGAGAGGATTCCAGGGTACCAATAAAATTGGGAGAGGGAAAAAGGGTGATTGTTAGGTAAAAGGAATGACTCCATTGGGTTATAACGGAAGTTTCTCTTTTATATGTTGGGGTTTTCCTCGCTATGATGTTTCAGTTTTAGTTAAGTATATTAGAACTGAATACCATGCTCTGTAAACATTCTAAGTTATTAGACAATCATTGGCGATTTCTCCATGTGCTTTTGTAGTTTATTTTGCTCAAGAATTATTGAAAGACAGAAACAGGTTAAGAGTCTTCAGTAAACATTATTGTCATCAAAGATGCATCAGTACTTCTTAGTTGGCAAAGTATTTTATTTCACTTCTGAATCTTAATACGGAGGTCTATATGCCAGGAAATGACAGGTTATGAGAAGTTTATTTTCTGGGCTCTGCTAATGTTTGGATTCTTACTAGGTAGCAGAAAACAGATGTTGGAGTTGCGGCTTTACCTGTCAATCGAAGCAAGATTTACAAAATCATGCACACGAGGCATTCAGTTTCAAAGATACTGTCCTTCCATGGGGTGATGACAAATATCTAAAACCTTTCATGCAAGAGGACCCACTTCTATACAGTTTTGGTGAAGACTGCGAAGTTGGAGATGAAGATACAACATCAGATAACAAAATTACGGAGCTGATTGATTTTGAAAGGATTTGCATTGATGATTATAATACAGTTGAAGGGCCTATGTTTGATTTTAACACTGCTTCTGAGAATGGAAGAGTGGAGAGTGCCTCCGCTTTCAACAGTTGTTTAAACGGGATGAATCCTTATCAGGAGGTGAAAGTCAGTAGTGTTGATGTCAACAAATCTGGTTTGCCTTCTGATATGAATTCAACAGATAAGGATTTAGAAGTGTCTTTTGCAAAGGTGGAAGCTAATGAAATCAAGAACGTGAATAAGAATTATTTTGGGTTGTACAGTTCATTCGGGATCCACAGGGAAATGATAAGTGATAAGGTATCAAATCGAATCTTAGATTTACTGTTGTATTGATATTTCAGCTGTGTAAACTCATGATAGAAGGTCTAGGTATGATGCAACTTTACTCTCAATATCTACTATTGACTAAATCACCTGTGAGGTTTATGCAGGTAAGAACAGATGCTTATAGACAGGCTCTCTTGAATAATCCTTCTCTCCTACGTGGTGCTACTGTTCTGGATGTAGGATGTGGGACGGGCATACTCAGGTGAGAAACGCTCCTTCAATTCCCTTTGTATCAAACTAGTTTTCATTCCTTCTTTGAATCATCCTTGAAATCTATGGAGCAACTTGTGGTTATTGATTCTGCTGGTCTCTTATGTGTTGGGGACTTGCCACCTCTACTATAATGAGGCGATGTTCTTGAATAATTTCTCAGTTCATTGCTATCCTTTTATCAAGCCATGATGGCTGGATTTGGTATTAGAATTTCTTGTGAAAAAAGTTTTCTAACACTTGGGTTTATTACTGACTCAGATTGCTTGGTTTAGACATGCTTTTATCCATACAATTACTACTACCATCGTTTTAGGATGTAGATGCCTAATCTTTCCCCAAAACTCAAAGGGCAGCTTTAGCTGAAGCGTTCTTCACTGGGCTGTCATTCATTTTTTCACCTAATCTTTTATTCAGACCATTTGCAGTATTCACAGTTTTTTGTCACGGTGTTGTAATTTGAATAACCTAACATTGTGCAGTATTCATATTGAACAATCCATCTTTTGGTTTGTTGAGAATGTAAAATTTTTTGTTCTGAAAGTTAGTTCCCTTAACCATAGCATTGGTGTATCTTATTCTTATTCCTGTTTGTACCAGTCTATTTGCTTCCCAGGCAGGGGCTTCGAGTGTAATTGCAGTTGAAGCCAGTGAGAAGATGGCTGCAGTGGCGACTCAGGTACTTTCGTTACTGGTTCTATACATGACTGACCCATTATTTCCTGATATGGTTTTGTGATCTTTATATATGTCAAAATTTAAGGAGAAACCTTTTTGGTTTGGATGATTGCAGATTGCAAAAGATAATTGCCTTTTGTGTGGTGGAGGTCCAAGCGAAGGAACGAGTCAAGGCACTGGGGTAATGAAAGTAGTCCAGGGTATGGTCGAAGAGCTTGGTAATTGTGAACTCATTCAACCCCACAGTATTGATGTGTTACTCAGTGAATGGATGGGTTATTGCCTACTTTATGAGTCAATGCTTAGCTCTGTGCTTCTTGCACGGGATCGATGGTTGAAGCCTGGAGGTGCTATTCTTCCGGACACAGCTACTATGGTGACCGATACAGATCCTTTTTTGTTGCTTGTCTTTTCTCTTTGCTTTCCTATTGTTTATATGGTTTTCTGGTGGAATTATTAATATCATACTTGGAATTTCCTTTTCAGTTTGTTGCCGGATTTGGAAAAGGTGGCACCAGTATTCCATTCTGGGAAACTGTGTATGGTTTCAATATGTCTTGCATTGGCAAGGAACTTGTGGAAGATGCTGCTCGGGTTCCTATAGTTGATATCATTGACAGTGGTGATATAGTAACCAATACTGTGGTTCTCCAGGTCAGTGCTCAGTGTTTTTGTTTCTCTTTTGTAGGAATAGTAAATGGGCGCTGTAATTATTTTGGTATCACTTGTTCATAATGACAATGTCACTGATTGGGTCACCTTTGCCAATTTGGTACTATGCAAGAGGGAAAATCCTAAATTTTATGCCAAAGAAATTTTCGGGAGTTTATAAATACAACTGCAAATTTACTGCATGTAACTTGTTTTAAGTAAATAATATTCTGACAAAAATACCCTTATAAAAATGGACAAAAATACCCCTACTTTTATTACATACAACCACAAATATATAACCACATCCAAAACACATCCCATAACCCACCCACGTTTCCCTCCATTTTTTTCATCTCTTTCTCTCAGGGATAAATCTTCTGGTCTTTCTCCAAGCCACCACCATTGTTGAGCTCCCACCTCCCACCATAAACCCAGTTGACATCTGCCTCCAAACTCTCACCTCACACCTCCTAACTCTTAAAACTCTCAATGGAAACCTCCATTGTTTCCTCTCCCTCCATTGGTAAAGAAGAAGTCTTAAACCCAACATATGAGAGCAATGTGCATTTTGATTGGGGATTGGAAGGTTGTGCAATGGAAATGGAAGTTGACAAGGAAGAGGGAGCCATGGATGTTGTAGTTTCAGAGCCGAGATCACATGGTGGTTGACAAGGAAAAAGTTTCAGAGCCGAGATCCAATTTCTGTTTCTCTGTCTCGACATTATCATATTCTAGGGCTTGATTATATTCAAAAATTTCAAACTCTAGAATCCAAAATTTCTGGAAAATATCATATTCTATAATCCGAAATTTATAGTGAATATCAAATTGTAGAATCCAAAAAATATATCATATATCGTACATAAAAATCCGAACTAATATATGTCTCAGAGGTTTTAAATGGTTCATATATATAAGTATGAAATTAGTAAACAGTTTCAAATTCTAGTAATCGAATGTTGGTCAATGTAGTGTTTGGTTTTTTTGGATATAATACATGGAGAAAATTCATATTGTAATACCTGAAATTTATGTAATGATTCGACTTTTTTAATCCAAACTGTTTGTAACATTTCGAGTTTTGGAATCCGAAATTTTTGTATCATTTCGAGTTCTTGTGTTTGAAATATTTATGAAATTTCAGATTCTAGTAATTGAAAGTGGGTCTACCATGGTGCTTCCCGGTTCCTTCCACCTCATGGTGTTGTTTGGATTCTTGAAGTCAAATCATTACATAAATTTTAGGTATTACAATATGAATTTTCTCCATGTATTATATCCACAAAAAAACAAACACTACATTGACCAACATTCGATTACTAGAATCTGAAACTGTTTACTAATTTCGTACTTATATATCTAAACCATTTAAAACCTCTGGGACGTATATTAGTTCGGATTTTTATGTACGATATATGATATATTTTTCGGATTCTACAATTTGATATTCACTATAAATTTCGGATTCTAGAATATGATATTTTTTAGAAATTTTGGATTCTAGAGTTTGAAATGTTTGAATATGATCAAGCTCTAGAATCTGATAATGTCGGGACAGAGAAACAGAAATTGGAAGAGTTTTACTGTTACTGCGATTTTGGCTCCAAATCTACAACTTCTGTGGCTACCTTTTCCTTGTCAACCACAATGTTGGTTGCAAATGAATCTAATCCCCAAAGACCAAGTTCGAAATGCATATTGCTTTCATTTGTTGAGTAAAAATACTTCTTATCTAACAATGGAAGTGGTGGTCTGCTGTGCGGCGGTGCTGTGGTGTGGTGATGGCATTTGGGTTGGGGTGGGGGGGAGGGAGTGTTCAAACAACGGGTAGGGAGGGAGGAGAACGGGGAGAAAGGGGAATGGTTGTGGGGTTTTTAGTTTCAAAACTGGGAAAGTCTGAGTAAATAACGGGGGAAGAAAGAGAAGGGGAATGGAGAGAGGGTGGGTGGGCTGTGGTAGGGTAAGGAAGGGTAATTTTGGAAGATTATGAGTATTTTTGAGGTTGTATGTAACAAATTCTTATAAGATTTGTAGTTTTAGTTAGCAAGAAGTTACGTACAGTAAATTCGCAGTTGCATTTATAAACTCCCAAATTTTCTTATGCCTAAACATGCGAAGATGTGTGCGCTCAGTTAATATATTTCTTACAGAATTTACTCTCTTTTTTTAAAGTAATATTTCTTACAAAATTTACACTTGATGATTCTGTGGAGATGACTTCAGTGAGGAATGGGACTTTCAAAGGCTGCTTCATCCTAGTGAAATTAAAAACATGCATGGTTTTTTTTTTGGTGTTTGTGGTTCTATAATATTCTTCAACTATAAGAAATCACTTTATTATAAATTAGAATAGGAAAGCATCCTAGGCACAACTAACTGGCATGAATGGAGAGGCCGGCTCATACACTAATTTTTGGATGTGATATGATCAATAACGTAGGGATTACACCAAAACAAGGTGCACTTTGAGGTGCCAACAAAGGGGCAATCAATCAAGAGAGTCGTTTAAAAGTGTCTCCAAAAGCCTAGCTTTGATACCAAGTTAAAGCTTCCTACTCAAAAATACCAATAGGCAATGAGTGAAGATGTTGTTCAAGCTCATATACTAGCATTTGGAGGTGATAATTGACCAATGTGGAACTAGATCTGACAAGATTGAAAAGAAGGGCATGGTTCTTCCACGTGGAAAATTCTACATTCTGGAGGACTAATTAGTGTGTTCTAAAAAATTGGCTAGTTTAGAATGATTCATTCATCTCTTCTAAACCATTTAATAGTGGATTAATTGTGAAATGTAAAATGGTGTTTGGACAGTGCTTTTACCTGATGTATCCCTCTGTAAACATATAGATTGAAGACATTTGTCAGGACTTAATCTCTTTTCCCTTTTTTTTTGTCAACAAAGCCTCTTGGAGCTTTTCTTCAACACTTACCTCTAGGATGGCTTCTCGGTTCAGTTGTTTGACGCACAAATTTGTTTTTTCCTGCTTTGAGTTACTGATGTAGTAATGACCCTTTTATGCCTCCTATCAGTCATTTGATTTAGTGAAGATGACACCAGACGAAATGGATTTCACTTCAAGGATCGAGCTGGAACCACTGACGGAAAATCCAACGCACTACTCCTCAGATTCATTATGCAAAACAACTTGGTGTTATGGAATTGTCCTGTGGTTTGAAACTGGCTTTACCAGCAGGTTTTGCAAGGACATGCCAATTGTTCTGTCCACATCCCCATACACTCCAAAAACGCATTGGTCGCAAACAATTCTTACATTCAGGGAACCAATTGCAATTTCATTGGGAAGTGCTGCATCTGACACTTTGGCAGCTGTTGGTACTGATGCCTGCCCTGCCGTGAAAGTCCATTTGCGCATCAGCATTGCCCGTGCTGCTTCTCCTCATCGCAGTATTGACATCTCCTTGGAGATTGCTGGGATTGCCCCTGATGGTCGAAAACGCAGTTGGCCAGTGCAAATATTCAATTTATCCTAGCTATTTCAAGTGCTGAGCTGGCATTTTTTTTTTCTTTTCCTGTTTCGCCTTCCAAGCCGATAGTGAAGGCAGCAAAGTATAGAAAGTGCAGAGTTGACCGTGCCCTTGTTGTGCGAACTGATGATCAAATGGAATATCTTGCAGAAAGTGAACTAACTAGACAAAGGCTCCATTTTTATGTTCCTGGAATATTCTAGAATGCAAATTTGATGGAATGGGTAGCCAATCTCAGTATCTCACTACTGAGATGTATGTCGGCTGTATTCCCTCATTTCGGGTTATGGCAATTTTTGCTTGACGTCTCATCCTGAGCTGTCCTACTGCCTTAAGAACGTTAGTTATTACCCCCAAAGTTTTGAATCTTGTTGTGGATCCGTTTTTATGTTACAGAGGACAACATAGTTTTTGCCAGTATGTACCATTTTATTTTGAATAGGTCAGCATTAATTCTATTTGCAATGATCTCTCTCTCTCTCTGAGCAATGCTAGCGCTTTATTTCAAATAGTAGCACAAGTGCTGAATGCACATGCATGTAGGTTCAGCGTTTGAATGACTGAAGTAGTAGTTCAGCTTAAGTACGGTAGCAATGCGCACTCGTAAATTTTTGCTGCAACAATTTCGGTTGTGGATTTTCAATTGATTTATACTTGGATGTAGTTGACCTTTGAATCCGCATTATATTACATACAGGATGAAGTTCTCACTTATTTGAAGTTAAAGAACGAGGATATAGTTGAAATGAGTACTTTAATGGTGCTCATTTTTCAAACTAGGAAGCATGGTTACTCAATCCTACCAACAATGCCAAGAAATATTTGAATGGCGATAATCCGAACACAGCCGTACTATAAGTGATGCATAAGCGCAAAATATTCAAATCATAAAACTGGATCAATGCTAGGCCACCTCTCTACATCCAAGCCGCCTAAAGTAACATTGCAAGGCCCCAAGCATAATTCTTCTGACTGGGTAAAAATAACTGTTCTTTATACACCACACCGGGTTCTTCAATATTCTCAAAAAAATTCCAATGCAGAACTCAAAACTCAAGGAACTTCTTTTCTCTACATTGCTCATTCATACTGTAATCCATAAGGACGATTAACAGTAGTTCTTAGCCAAAAACAAGGCACAAGAACAGAATAATTTATCACCTTGAACAAAAATCAATAGATAAACCAATAAAAGGTTTTGACATCTGGTTAATTGTACACAAAACAAACCACATTCATGATCAAATTATACAACAGAGGGAAACAAACTAATTCATAGCAGCTAATTCTGCAGCCGAGACATGTGTATCAGGCTCCTGCTCCATTACTCAACTGAAGTGTCATTTTGATGTTCATAGCAGCTAATTCTGCAGCCAAGTATCTAAACACATACGGCATTGCAACCGTCTCCATTCCCTTACTTGACTGGCAGGCTGTACAAATAACCTTTTTGGGGGCCCTACCAGGTGGGAGCCCACCAATCTCCCTCACAGCACGCTTTTGCAGTTGGATGATTGATGTCGTGAGGATGCTTCCACACAGGGAACAGACATCGGCGATATGGTGATCAGAACAAGTGTGGAGTCTGTCGTGCAATAAATAAGCAGCACCGTGAGCAAGGAGGGAATCTCTTTCCATTTCTCCAAAACGAATACCCCCTCCACGCTTCCTTCCTTTAATGGGTTGCCTAGTAACCTGGTCAATTGTTCCAGTGGACCGAACCTGCAGACCAAAAAGAGGATCAGTTTTTAATTAGAAAGCTCTTTTTTTGGGTCATTTACAACAAAGACCAACATATGCAAAAGGAAAAAGAAAAAGAAAAGATTATTGGTATAGGATATTTGGGGAAGGGGTGTGACCAATTAGAAATTCATGCAAAGTTACAATTTAATCAATTCTACAATTGTCATGGAGCAAACTGGCTGAAAAGAGCCGACCTTAATTGATTGGGACGCAAGGTTTAGTTTAATTTGATAAGGTAGCCCATAATCAGTTCAACAATTGGGTACGATGTGTCGAAAAAAACGCCACCACCATCAAAGCTGAAAGGACATTCAACTCAATGGATGTAAACATGCGGTAGGGCTACAGGCAATATCGATTTTTGTAGATGATGTTGGTCCCTACATGCAGGGAGGAAGATAGCATCCAACTGATTTCCCTTGTTATTGCTATCATTATTTAAAAGCACTCTCACCCCAAATCTATGCTACAAGAACAAATTTCTGTACATGCAAAAAAGAGAATCTATCAGCTATACACAAAGTAATAATCAACTACATGCCAAATTTCTGGCTTCCATTTAAATTTACTTATTATGGTTGTCAATTCATACCCTGAAGATTATCAAGGCAGAGCCAGCAAAGGTTGTAATATTGGGAAGACAAAATAATTATAACTCAAAATACTGACGGGCAAAATAATCAAGATGTGAAACATAGAAAAAGCACAATACCTGATATTTATCTGAAACCATATGTCGAAGTCTCTGATAATAAACAGGTCCAATAAAAATCTCACAAGTTAATTCTGTCCCGTAAACCCCACTGTACAGTACCTCCAAACCATGGTAATTGAAACCATAAGAAGCTAACATGGACCCGAGTTCATCAACAAGAGAATCGGGTTTAGATTCTGACTCTTTGCCAGCCTTCTTTACTGAGCTAGAATATGTTGCATTCAGCACTTCAGATTCTGACTCTTTGGTCGCCTTTTTTGATGTGCTATAAAATGGTGTTGCATTCACAAATTGCCCATCTAAGGAACCTCCCTAAGACAAGATTAAAGTCAGCACTAAGAAATTCCGGTATCTATGCTTTGATAATAGAACAGGCATGCTAAGGAATTGAGATAGAAACCTAGAAAATATGGCCACATGAGGACATGATTGGAGCAGTACTAAGCATGTGTGAGCGGCATCTGCTGGTTATTTCAATTTTAAATTTGCAAAGTTTGCCACAAACCAGCACATGTACTAAGCATTATGAAGCACAGATACGGATACGGGATAAAGATACGACACAATACGGATACGGAGATATGGCTAAACCCAAAAAAAATAAAAAATAGGATACGGATATGTCGGGGATACAACTGTTTATATTATATATTTTATAATGATTAGACTCCTACTAGGCATAAAACCCTAATTATACATTTTTGTGACTTGTACATATTATATCTGTGATTTTCTGTACCTTCATCTCTGATATGTACAAACAATAAAACCACTGAACCACCAAGTAACAGAGAGAGAGAGAGAGGTACCTTGGGCTGCTAAATGAGCCAAGCTACTCAAGTCTCAGCTCGCGTTCGTTCGTAAAAAGGTTGTACAAGATTGGAGAGAGAGAGAGAGAGGGGTACCCTGGGCTGCTAAACGAACCAAGCTACTCAAGTTTGAGCTCGTGTTTGTTTGTTAAAAGGTTGTTCAAGATTGGTTTGTTAGATAAACAAACCAAGCCTAAACATTTTTCTGCGGATCGTTAAGATTTCAAGCCAAGCTTGAGCAAGCTACGTTCGGCTTACTATGTATAAAAAATTCAAGCTACTTGAGATCGGCTCATGTGTGGCTTGATTGAAGCTCATTTGAGATCGGCTCGTCTCATAAACAAGCTAAGCTCAAACATATTCTAGAAGCTTGTTAAGTTAAAAAACCAAGTTTGATCAACTACCTGCTTGGCTCGTTTAGCTTGTTTATCACCCCTGCTAGTGAATTGATCTTGGAAACAAAGAATTGGAGAATCGATCTGGGGTTTGTACTGTCGACTTGTTTAGGCATACTATTATTACCCGTTTCCCCTCAAAGTTTCAATTTATCTTTAAAAATTTTCATTTTAACCCCCGGTGTATCCTGAAACATATCCCGTTGTATCCCTTGTGTATCCAAAATTAAAATGATTCAACTTTAATAAGGACAATTATTTAGGATACTTATTTGCCATATCTAATACGTATCGGGCGCATATTGGTCTCCCAAAAGTATCCAATACGTGTACACGACTACTTCTGGAATATCCGTGCTTCATAGTCTAAGCATGACTCAACTATCAAATGATTATGCATGAATTAACAAAAAATCAGGATAAATACACAACTGATGTCCTAAGAAAAAATTTCAAGTTAGTTCAACTCACGGACACCTAGAACAGAGATATTCATCAAAGCATTCAAGGACAGTTGTATTAGAATTCAATTACACTCATGGGATCTAACACATCACGTAAGGGTGGAACAGTTTTATTTATACTCCACGTTTCTGACCAATTAATGAAACTTATTGGGGTTACCTTAGCAGCAATAGATTCCAAAAGCATTGCTATTGTCATTCTTGAAGGAAATGCATGAGGATTGATAATAAGGTCTGGCCGCATTCCTGTATGTCCTGAAAATGGCATATCAGTATCTGACCACAATTGTGAGCAAACACCTTTTTGTCCATGCCTACTGCTAAATTTATCACCAATTATCGGGTTTCTGGAACGTCGGAAACGTATGTTGACCTGATCAAGAAAACAAACAAAAAAGAGGGAAAAAAAAAAGAACCGTGTAAATGCATAAATTATCAAACATATGAACCAAACAACTTGCCAAGGAAAAAAGAACATATGTCCAAATTAACGGAAAGTTATGAGTAAGATATCATGTATAATGCCATCGCATCACTCAGCGGCATTGAGAATGGTAATGGAACTACAGAAACAGTCAACTTACTTTCAGGTATGGCATGATAACAAAAAAATTTCATTCGAGTCAATGAATGTCCTGCGGCAAACTGTTACTACTTACTACTTTATATGAAAGGATGCTGACCAAAGCATCTCACATGATGCACGGTCATGTGTTTTTTCCTATGATGCTAGGAGATATCTGGCATTTTGCTACTGCTAAATGAAACATTGAGGATGAAGATGCAAGTACATGAGCTGTTTGTTTTTGTTCAGATATAAAGTGGGAACATGTCGAGGCTAAGGGAACATGCAGTACCTTTGCATACAAGATAGGCTCTGATACTGAATTTTTTCATAGTAAGATAGCATGGGGATAAAAGATGGAGGATAAATCTTAACCAATAGATGAAGGATGGCAGCATATCCAGGGGTATGGAAATGTAAAGCCATTAGGGGTGGTATTACATATCCACCATTTTGAGGGTTAAAATCTCCAATGGCATTACAAATCTAGAGCTAAGAGCGCAAGCAAACACCAGATATAAAAAGGTGGGGGAACATGAATGTCCTCCCAAACCTCAACATCCCTCCCTAAAACATAGCTCAGAAGGCTAAGATGAAGGTCAACACTGGTGGTAGCTCCTCTTTGTACAATGTGGTGATTGTGGAGACAGGGGAATAAAAGATCATATAATATAAAGGGGTAGAGACCACCATTATTTGCCGAAAGGATGAGTGCTCACCTCCTCCTATTTTCAGCATTAGAAGAGTTTTGCTTTTCTTTATTTTGTTTTTTGACTTTTGGGTGATAATTGTATATTGCTATTGATATTATCAGAAAACATCTTAGGCCCCTGTTTGTTGGCACCCTTCAAAATATCTTGAATCCTCAAGATAGAGAAAGTGAGAGTGCAATACATACGTGCGCCCTTACACACACTCACATACATACAAGGGAAAAAGAAGTTGAATCGAAAGGGTAGAGTAGAAATATACGCGTACCAATACTAGAGAAATAAGAGAAAGTAGGGAGAGTGACAATGAGCAAGCGTTAAGAGAAGGAATATTGAAACAAGGAATATGAGTATAAAGAATGGAGTCAGTTTGAAACACAATTTCAATAAAACTACATAGCGTCCTTGTGGAGAACTTGATAGCATGTATTGATAAGCAAGATCATTGTTTACAGTAAAAGTTTAAAAAGTAGAAACCCAAGAAACTATTGACCATCAGACTGCTGCTGGTTTGTATGGTGAATACTTGCATAACAGCTTCCCACTCTATTCATAGGAAGTAAGAGTCCATGTAGGCAACATGAAAGGAAACATTGATGCAAATCTTAACATCAAAGGGAGCCATAAAAGAAAGAAAAAAAAATCTAATGCACAGATGTTTCAGGGCATAACAGTTTAAGGAAGAAAACATGGTGGGTAACAACAACAATACTCCTTGAACCAATTATGATTGTACAAACGATGATTGTAATCCTGCAACCCCAACGACATAAAAAAAAACACCACGACGCTCATACCTTCTGCAGCTGTTTCCTTTTTTTCACATCAACAGCAACATAATCAACAATAACAGGTTCCGAACCCTTTACTTTGGTAAGTTTTGTTGCATTGGTTATCTCATCATAGACGCTACAATATGGATCACCCGGATTTAATGTCTGAAAAGTAAGAGTAGAGTTGGTAAATATAGGGAAAAAATCACCACTAAAATTAATCAATATACAGGCCTAACCTGCCCAACGTATGGAAGTCCATCTGAATCAATCAAAGAAGAGACTGATTTATCAAGATTGCTTCTTCTAAACATTCTGTGAGAACGAGATGACTTGCCACCTTGTTCTGCCAAGTCAATAGTTTCCGTCTGCGAGATAGCAATTCATATGAGTGAAAAGTATTAACACTGCAAATCATATCATAAATTTCCATGGATGTTCCTATGAAAAGAGAAACTGTGCTTGAGCTCTTTGTTGGTCATACTTGGAAATTGGAGATTTTATGCCATTGTTGGGTGATACAACTTCCAAGAGTCAAGAGGTTCATTGCGACTCTGACACCTACTAAGGTCGTGGAGAGTAACTTGAGAAAGAAGGAAAAAAATTACATAAAAGCCCAAGGTTTGACCCTTGTAAAAAATCCAAGTTTTCATCTGCTCAACTTAAAACCCAAACCTTAATGTGGTATTGATCTCCACCGTCCCTCCATCTCCAATGGTTTCTCAAACAGACTTAAAAAATACCATACAGATAACACTCTCACTTGCTCTTTGAACCTATTGTCAATCCCAACTTCTCTACCATAAACATTCCAAATCACAATTACTTTATTATCAGTAGAACCATCCATCACACTCCCATCATGGACTGGACTGGATTGGAGCATATTCGATAACATCCACCGTCCCTTTCTCCTTGCTCAAAAAAGAAAACAAAATCTCAAACCCACCGCCACCGCTTCTCTCTTCCCACATCGCAACCCTCTCCCAGCCACTGCAACCCCGCCCTTTCTCAGCTGCCATCCACAACCCTTCCCCTTTTTCCCCGGTCGACCCAATGTTACCTCTTCTTCATCCAAACCCCTCAATACTTTGCGAGATTTTGGGAAACGCAATGTTTGCTTTGTAAACATATGTAGAAATACACACCATGATGGCAATTCTTCCAAGTCAAGCACTGGCATCCTTGAGCTTCTCTGTCCATGCCCGACATCTCCTCCTATCCCATTGCTCATCATCTTTGCCCTCAACTGATAATTTTAAATCAGCCTTACTTGGAATCTTTTCACCTACAGCAAAAGTTCATAGTTCCTTGGACCAAAACAAAAACTCTAACCTATGTTTTTTAATACACACAGACATATAAAGATAAACATGTATCAATGGTAGTGGAATGAGCAGAGAGATTTAGGATATACAACAAGAGGTGGCTGTTGATGTCTGGCCGCAGTGGGGTAGGAATATGCAGGTGGAATGGAGGCGGTGATTGAAATTGGGAAGTGATGATGGTGATGGTGCCAAAAGAGGCGTGTTGAGTTGGGACATGGAAGTTGTTGGTTGAGAAGAAGATAAAAAAATAAGTAGATGACCAGATTCACAAAATAAATTCAAACCAAACGCTGCAGCATAGCATGGAAAGGACAGGAGCACAAAATGACAAAAAAAGAACAGGGAAGAGAGAATGCAATAAAAAAAAAAAAAAACATAATACTTGAAAGTATACCTAAACAACTTAACTAAAAATGAGTAACCCATAACACATGCTAGAAGATCAACAAAATATCAGAAACTCCTGACCTTTTTGACACACACAATGTCAAGTAACTATTGCATACCTGATAAATCTGCCCATGAAACATCCCCCGATCCACAGATGATCTATTCAGAACCATGGCATCCTCCATATCATAACTGCAAAATGTGAAAGAAACACCTCATACATATGCCATGACATAAAAGTGATGCACCAAATACTAGTCTAAGATGCTTACCCTGAATATGCCAGAACTGCAACGATTGCATTTGTCCCCAACGGAAATTCATCGATGTTGTACTTTTCATATGTTTTCGTGCGTACAATAGGAGTTTGAGGAGTCTGTGAACCATTACAGCATGAAATATGAAAATATTTGTATCTACGATATTCTTCACACACACACACACACACACACACACGGAGTCTTGAAGTCCCTCACATAAGACCTCTTCACATGAGAGGTGTGATAACTTCTTCAAACATAACATATCAAAAAGAATCTACCTTTCAATATGGCAGGGAAGATTGCAGAGACTTCTCAAATGTAGCTAGAGTCTCTGCATGTGATTCAATGATTCATGTCCATAATACATATCTATTGGACATGGATTCTAGTACCCAATCGATGGAAGAATATTCTTGTCAAAGAAAAAAATTGAATCTAACATGCAATCAAACAAGGATTGATTGGCAAAAGAACTGTCCAAGCATAGATGACTATAACTAATAACCATTCCTCCCCATGGAATAAGAAACCAATAGAAAACATAACAGTACCTGAAGATGATATATTTTTTGATCAGCTCGGCAATTAATAGTTTGAGACGAGAAAGCCATTGTTTGTTTTGCCATCTACACATAATTGAACAAGGAAATAAAATACCGATCATGCTATATTTTTCCATGTACAAGCACAAATAGATAAAAGAACTCGTTTTATGGACATTGAAAGAAAACCTGACACTGGTACATGTTGCGTGGACTCTGATTATGGTCAGACCAAGGTGTGAGATTAGCAACTACACTGAGTATTCCAGTTGGATGGATTTCTTCATGAGTGGCAGGTAAATTATTCCCCCTTCCTCCATCACCACCATCTTCACACCTTATTTCCATATATACCTACTCGCATAACACAGATAGTTCCTCGAACAATTAGCAAATCGTGGTTGTTAATAGAAATCCATGCAAACTAGACTACAAACAAGTTTGACTTTTATTACACAGAGAACAATCACTTTGATATATGGAAAAGTACAAGAAATCTAGTCTCTACCTGTTCAAAGGGGCCAATAAGCTCAATGTCATTTGTTTCCTCAGCAGGAACAGAAATATTTCTAACAGGGCGAATGAATCTAGATGGAGATGTAAATATGAACAAACCAGGATACGCTCCACCCATGCTCAGAGGAACATATCCCACCTCCAAATCAACAGGAATCTGACATATACAATACAAGCATTATGTGCTGAAAAACATACTCGAAACTAATGCTATCAGGCAAAACATACCCCTGAGGTTGCTGACAGTTTCAGTCTCCGTAAGTGAGAGACAGCCTTGTCAGCTATATCAGACGGAATGGAGCCAACAACACGACCATCTAAGACAACAGAAAGCACTTCAGGAGGACCAGCTTGCATGAGCTTTGGCAATGAAGGAGTCATACCAACTCCAACCAAAACACTGAGGACAGACATTCGCATTTTGAAGAAGTCCCTAACATTGCCTTGTGAGTCATAGTACGATGTGATACCTAGCACAATAGAGTGATAAATATAAAAATTTGCTCTACATTCTTGAAATTCACGAAGCAGGAACAATTCTTTTTGAACTTCAATGAATATGCAACTTCTAACATTACATGGGAAAGTTTACCATTATCAGAACTCCAGGGCAAAGAGGGATTCATCTGATTCTTTGAAAGTTTTATTGTTTTCACCGTAAAATCTATCGATTGGCTTCTAACAGGGATGCAACTGTTTCTTATTACCTCTTCCTTTGTGATGGGGTTACGGTATGGGACATTCGTTTGAGAAGGGAAATTTGCAATTGGGAGGAGGCTGCTTTGATGGCCTTGCTTGCTACAGTGTATGGTATTCAAGGGATAGGCGGATGAGATGTGTTGGAAGATGTCTAAATCAGGATCGTTTCGAGTAAATCTTATTATCAAGCGTTATGTGGAAGGGGTAATTCATCCTGTCCCTGGCAAACAATTTGGAAAACAATGGCATCGTTCAAGGTGAGTTTTTTTGTTTGGTGTGTGGCTCAAGTTAAGATTCTTACTACCAATAATCTGATTTGAAGGCAGAGAATCATTGTTAATTGGTTTTGTATATGCTAAATGGATGTGGAGACGGTTGATCACGTTCTCATTCATTGCACAATGGCATGGGTGTGATCGTGGTTCAGGCTGCAGTGGGTCATGCCGAGGAATGTCATGGAACTCTAAATTTCTCGGAGAGGTACTGGAGTGGAAAGAGAAGGCAGTGTGCCTGGGCTATGATTCCTCTTTGCTAGATGTGGGTCATTTGGAGAGAGAGAAATTCGAGATCCTTTGAAGGGGTTGAAAAGCCTTCGTTTAGAATCAAAAGTCTAGAGGGTGAATAGTTTATATAGTTGGGACAAAGGAGAATGTAATCCTTCTATTGATCAATTCTTAGATTGGTTTCAGCTTTTCAATTCACACGGTGGTGTATAGGGATTTTTTTGTCTCTAGCCTTTTTGTATACTGGAAGCATCCCTTAATGCCTTCTTTCTAACATTGTTATTTACTTATCAAAAAAAAAAAAGTTGTAGCCCCAGCGTATTCAACATCACAAAATTACGAAATGTATCACTAGTACTTCTCAGGCATATCCAGCTGTATCGGGCACCTATCTGTGTCTGATATGAGTACAGGGACTATAGGAGTATGCATGCTTCAGCGGTTGTGCTAATCGCATAAACTCAGTTGGAGAGAGAAGCTTTCCAATCAAACAGTCATACAACTCTTTAACACATTTTTTTTTACTTTTCTGCTACCACTTTTTCCATAAGTAATCGCAGTCAGTGACGGGAAAATATTGCACCTAACTGTTCTCCCTGTATTCGTTAAGGTGCTTTCTCATTGGTTTTAGCATTACAAGTAACTACTGGCATGAGACAAGTGACCTTCCCATCAAATAGAATCCTTCAGGAACACCTGGCATAACATGTATTGATTGGAGAGGATTCCCATTTGGCATAACTGCATACACAACTAAAGCGACATACTCGTAAAAAATCAGCAGGAAAATATTACACAACCGAATAGAAAGGACTTACGACAATTACAAGCCATATGATTCAGCAGCCCACATGGCTCCCCATCAGGTGTGTGAACAGGGCAAAGGAAACCCCAAGATCTGCATAACATTGGAAAACAGGGAAGCAAGAAAAAGAGAAATAAATACTCATGTGAATGAATATATATGGCCAAACAAAGAGGAGAAATACACACTCTGGCAA
This sequence comes from Rhododendron kiyosumense, assembly GCA_019656275.1. NCBI lineage: Eukaryota > Viridiplantae > Streptophyta > Magnoliopsida > Ericales > Ericaceae > Rhododendron > Rhododendron kiyosumense. The sequence continues at coordinate 42,449 of BPLS01000278.1, read as the reverse complement.
CAACTTCCTCACACTTGTAGTGCGAAGCCCTGCAAATGAAGCCCCTCGATGAACAGCTCGAAAATGTGATATAAAGCGGAGAAAGTTAAGCCTCTCTGCCTGAACTGTCATGCCAGCTCTCTAAGAAAGATAATCAATCAGTAACGGTCCAGATATATTACAAGTTAGAAGCAACCTATTCGCAAACTGGAGATACCAATCAAACAGAGATCAAGGTTAGAAAATTCCAACTAAATTCCACCATCCAATGTCGAAGGATGAGGGGGACGAGGCTTATTTAAGAGTCCCCTCCCAACAAACAACAGTAGAACAGATGATTTGATAAACACAAACTTCTTTATACTGAATGCTACTGCCGTACTGGGATCTCCTGAAAAGAAAAGACCATGTACAATGACAACTTCCATACGAAAGGTTTGGGATCATTATGATCGGATAATCTAGGCCTTTTACAAATTTTTACCCTGAAATATCTATCCTCTTCAAAGGTATTTGCTAAATGGAATAGAAAAAAAGAAGTAAACTCCACATAAATCATTATGTTATGCATCATGCAACAATTCCCAACAGAATAAGAGGATCTGAGGATGGCATTCAGTACTAAGTTAAATACTAAAAAGCAGAATAGAATCACTGCATGCCAATACCTGCTGTAAATCTAAACCTGATTGCGTAACAAGTCTTCCAGTTTTCAACATGTTCTCAACAGCTGAGCTGATCTGTTTTGAAGGATTACTTTTATTCATGACCTTCTTCACCTGATCTACTGCATTCCATAAGGTAAAAAGGTTGGAAAACAATTTTTTAACAAAAACATTTATTTTTGCAAAATAACTTGGTCTCAAAAAAGCGGAACACATACATCATCTAGTCCAGGGTGAAACAAATAATTACCACATTTGCAATTCTGGATGCTACTTTACTGAAACCGCATATCATCCAAGCCCAGAGAAATCCACATAGGTCAAATATGAGGTATGATAATACGAGTAAGTCAATAAATTACTCCATAGGGAGCTGCTATCTAGAGCTGTAAGAAAATGGACAATAGAATGACATTCAACCTAGTAACCATTGGAATTGACCGTCTAAAAAATATTCTAACAAGATTGTAAACTTTCGATGCTAAACCCAGGAGGAAGCTTAGTTGCACGAAGCGAGGGCAGGGGCAGGGGCGGGAGCGGAGGAGCAGAGGTACCTAGAAGGTCCTAAGGTTGGGAGGATTTATTTTTAGATGGGGATATGCGTAAATTATATTATAAAATTGAAAAGTGTGATTTGTCCCTTAATGTTTTAGAGGGAGATTTGGCCCAACTCACATCATTAGCTCAAATTCGTATAAATGGCTAGCCCTAAGTCTTTAACCTAATATTTAAGAAATGAGGCCCAGCAAACCCACCAGTTCTCTATATAATACAGAAGCCCAACAAACGCAAATACATTACTAAATAGAAAAGCCCGATAAGCCCAACAACATTATTCAACCCTAGATCTATCTTCTACGTCGTTTTCTGCCTGTCGCAGCAGCTGCTGCTCCTATCTAAGACCTGCTCCAGTGTGATCTACAGCTGCAACTATCTTTTCCGATAATCTCTGTTAGTCCTGCTCTGTAACACTCTTTCTTCTTCTTTGTTCGGATCGCCCCAAACCATAAGCTCCCATCTCCCTTCGGAGCACGATCCCGTCTCAAGGGCAATGCACTCTGGTCATGTTTCTAAGTAAGAAACACGGAATCGCATTTCTTGTCGGGGAGCGTCGCCAATTTGGGCGATTCCTGCAACTAAGGGAGGAAGTGACTAAACAATGGAGTGCCAATCAATTACAAATCCTCGAAGCAACCCCTTCTGTTTCAGCTGATTAGTTAGTTAATTATGATTAAAGTGCACCAAAATTGAAGGGAAAATTCTAAGGAACTACCATAAGACCAGCAATACTTTATGAGACAGAATGTTGGTCTATTAAGAAACAACAGGTGAGCAAGATGAGTGTAGCGGAAATGAGAATGTTGAGGTGGATGTGTGATAAGACTAGACTAGACAAGACAAGATTAGAAATAAAACGATTCGTGAGATGGTAGGTGTAGCACCTATAGAGGAGAAGTTGAGGGAAAATAGGCTAAGGTGGTGTGGACATATCTACCACAAAACAGGAGATGCAATAGTTAAGAGAGCGGATAGGATAGCTTTGGGTAGCAATGTTACCAGGAGAGGTAGACCTAAATTGACATTAGATGCTGTTGTGCGCAAAAATATGAGTATAATGGGTTTGTGTGAACAAGTGGGCCCTTGATAGAGCTCAATGGAGGAAAAGGATTCATGTAGCTAACCCCAAGTGACTGGGACATAAGGCTCGATTTTGATTTGGTTTGCACCAAAATGAAAAGTTGTCGTGGTACACAAACAATAGCTGTCAGTGTCTTGCTGCTTATAAGCATGCTTTAGATTCAAATACAATTCTCCCCCCTCTTTTCCCTTTGTGTGAGTGTTTGGGAGGGTGGTTGTGTCGTGGTTTTCTTCTTTTAGAGCATGTGCCTCCTTGTCAGAAACAACTTTGATTTCTTCTTAAATGGAGAACACAGATTCATGTAGCCAACCCAATTGATTGGGATTTAAAGCTTTTGTTTCATTCCGTAAGGGTCACTCCGTTCAATCTTTCAAGGAGAAAAACGTTTCAATTCAATGCCGTCAAAATCTCCTAACACCATTTCATGTTTCTAAAAGGGCTCCAAAATCTAAAGAAGGAGGATCGGAACGAAACTCTTCTAACAATTGCAGCCGCTGGTTCCATGATGTAACCTAATTGACTTTGCTGAACTTAACAAGCTCTAGTCAACTCTGTCCACTAGTTTCAAAAAAGAAAGGAAATCTGCGAGACTGCAACAAAATTGGTGGTTCTATTAATGGCTTACAGAACATTGAAAACTTTGCAATAATAACCCCAGTCTGCACAGGCATGTTTATGTTCCCACAGGACAGACTATCAATCCCATTTCCCAAATATCATAGCGTTATTTGACAGCAGCACGGTGATGCCTATTCTGGCCTAAAGTTCCACTTCATATTCAAGCAGTACCATGAAAAAAACTGTAAACAACCTTCAAGTTACAACAAGCAAAAACTGGACCATCGAACTGTATAAAATGGAGAACCTAGGAGATTCCTATTCCAGACAGAACCGTATGAACCATAATAAACGGATAATCGAATATTGGAATTATTTACTTTGACGCTGAACAAAAATGACAGTTGATATAGCAAAATAAGAAAAGAGGTGCATAACATACAGCTGCTGAAATCAAAACTTTTGTTCTCGCTATTAATTTCCTCTAGAACAAGTTCTCTCGCCTTCAGCAGCCATTCTTGTAGTTTTTCCTACAAGAACAGAATACAATCCAAAATTTGTACATCATGTGACTAAACATAAACAGACTCAAAAGGAAGAATACAACACCTGTGAATATAACAAGTGTAAAACCAACATCAACTACAATGATAGTACTCTGGAAAAAATAAAGTTCAAGGCATAGCAGCTGGTTTGTTGAAGTATATTGACAATTTAAATGAAGTCTCATGCTAATGTTCTTTGTTCTTCTTTTTATCAAAACCAAATAATTTTGTATTTGAGAACATGCTAGGGGATGCAAATCCGTATGAATCAGAGAGAAAGGGGGAAAACAATAATATAAAAAGACTTAAAGATACCACAACCAGTCCACCGAAAACAACCATTGTGCAACTTCAAAATAAATAAAAAAACGCTGTTGAGCCTGTTAGAGCTTATCCCACATTGGTTAATTATAACCTCCAAAAAAATTATACAAGCTGGGGCAGCCTCCACTCATTTGGAGTGGGATGCTTCAACATGGTATTAGAGCCAGGCTTCTAGACAAGACCCTCTTGACGAATTGCCTCACTGTTTGAGCCTTAAGCGCACCTTGTTTCGTTGTGATCCCCATGTTATGGATCAGTAGTTTACTTCTCCGCGTACGGGTCAGGGGTCACACATGCCAGGAGTGTTAGAGTTTGCCCCACATTTGTTAATTATAACCTCCAAAACTAGCATACGAGCCTTAGCAGCCTCAACTCATTGCCAATTAGTTGAGTTGGATACTCTAAAAGAGTCAATGAATGCAAGCATCTTAGTCGAAAATTAAAAAAATTCACACAAAATGACGAAGAACACCACAAAAAAGGCCCCACACCCAATGACAAATGTCTGGGCACCCTGCAAGGTAAGGTCGTGTTGGGTGAATGTTATAGCTACATCTAAGCAACATTAAATGCAAACACATATCAATGACATTGATTGAGGAGCGGATTAAAAAGGCATTGACATTGTTGCACCGTTGTCTCCCACCTATCCTTGTTTTATGGATCGTACGATTTTGGATATCATAGCAAGCGTATTACTCTCACTACTTACATTCTCGACAAGGAGATATTTTTATCCTCAAGCTCCTACGACAAATACAATGCATAGGCTCAGCATTCAATTGGGGTATCATTGTCTCGATTTAGTTTGCCAAAACCAATATTCCACTTTACCACCACTGAAAAGTAGAGATTTGTCACTTAGCTGTCTTCGCTTAACTTTCTACTAAAATACGCCCAAGAATGCACGAGTACGAACATCTGGACCATCACTTAATAGCTGAATAGATATAATCAGGCAATATCCTAGTCCATCCAATTTCTTCCATTACTCTATGTTTATCTCCTTACTTCCTTTACTACTGCATGACTTTGATTAATCCCTCTTCAGATCTTCTATTCCCCATAGTTTTATTACTACATACAAATGAATAATGATTGCATGTGTCTGTGTGTACCACGCATATTAACTCATAAGTCAACATTACATAACATCTAGTATGATAGATTTTCAGCAATATATCAGTATCACTCTAAGTGTACAGTGTAAAGGAAACCTAACTACATGGTACAAGATCTGGATAAAAGAAACCAGACCGAATAAATTGGCATACAACATAAAAAACGAGATTAATTCAACTCATTTCAAAAGAAAACAGATCAAACAAATTGGCAAAAAAAAAAAAATTAATGAAGTTCAAGCCTACCTTGAGGTATATGGTAATTAAATGACCAGGCAGTAACACTTCCTGATTTTGCAAGGAATCTGGGTTGTCTGGTGCAGAAGTGTGATCTATAAGAGAGAAAAGCTTCTGCAACATAAAGCTAAATAAAAAGATTGTTAATTAGCTAATGAAGTAGAAATTGCCAACCAAAAAAGAATAGAAGAGAAACAAAATCCATTTACGTAAAAAACTGTAGGAACAACGAAAACGAATGAGCCAAATTACAAAACATCTTTAAGTTGAGAAAGTAACTAACATGAGCAGATTGAATTTGTCCTGGTTATTGTCAAGGTGGACAAATATGTAATCTTTTAGAACAGCATCCGCAACCTAAATAAAGGAGAAAAGAAAAACATCAGGCATAAAGCATCCAAATTCCAATATAAGCACTCCAATGTGAAGGTCCATATGAAACCATTAAACTTTGTATTCTTTCACTATTTTTAGCAGAAACCAAATAAAAAGAAATAATAGCAATGCTGAACTCACAAAAGAGAAACTTTTGTTTTCCAGTCCATCCATCACAGGTTGGAAGTGCTCTCCTGAAAAAGAAGGAAGCCCGAAGTCCATAATGTGGCAATCAAGTGAATACTGAGGAAAGTGATCAACAATGAACAGTAAATTTTTATACCGAGATGCTGCAAACACTGGCTGCGAGTAAAAAGAGACAAGTCCCGCACTTCATCAAGAATGATTTTTACCCTTTCACCCACAAGTGGAGTGCCTACACACCCCTTTTCCCCCTTATATTTTTCATTGTAGCAACACGTCAAACAAACATAGAGTTCATGATCAGTAGTGTCAGCAAGCGCCTGCCAAAGAAAGTTAAGAAACTTTATTAATGACAATGCCTATAAACCTTGTATTCGAGTCATTCGGTAGTTACAGGATAGACAGTCACTTTGCACTTAATATTTCGAAAAGGTAGTTACAGAACAGGAAAACAAAACCACAAACCATTGTTAATTTTGCCAATTGATTTTAAGCAATTCTATGCTAATAAGGAAGTACTTTTCAAAAACCTAGCAACTTTTGTCAGGAATATTTCTCGAAGATTGTGAACTGACATGATCACATGACACCCAAGGTAGGAGAGTAGTTCTAGAGGCCTGGTAAAACAAATCAGAAGTCCAATAGAACCAATGAAAAGCAAATCAAATTCATTTGTAAGAACTCGAAGTATGTAAGATAGATTTATACAGACTAATATGCAAATCTGTTCAACATGCAAGAAGTTACTTGCCAACCCATGATTCGAGCAACTAACCAGAAACAACATGCCAGCCAGAGTGAAGACTAGAATACAGACTTACAAATACATAAACAAACAAGGGAAGCACAAAGTACGACATTACATTAACATATGTACAAGAATACCCTGAAATTCTGATATTTATAGTACATAAAACATCAATTTGACCAAGAAATTCTAACCATGGTCACTCTGAACCAATTACCTCTCCCATGCATATAATGCAATCTAGACATAAGTTTATTCATGAGAATTTCTATAAAAAAAAAACACTTTCCAGTTTAACATGAAAATAACCTGAAACGACAGGAGTAATGTTAGCCATGAAAGAAAAAATGGAGGGCACAAATAACTAGATACAAATGAACACCCTGCATGAAGGCTTTGTTAACAGCAAACAGCATGGTAACATCAAAATGAGCAAACACGAGTCGCAATACCTTAAGAACAACGCCCACCGGAAGCAAATATTCCCTCCCTTGTATCCTACAGATGTGAAGGAAGCAAGTAGATTTTAGGTGTAATTGAACACACCGGCAAAAACTTCTATTCCATTAAGCCACAGGTAGTTTGGCTCACCAGAATCCAAGTCTTGCACTTCCATTGTTCAGATAATACAACTTAACTGACACTGCAGATTGGTCTTCTCTGACACATCTGGAGATATGAATTACAGTCACAACAAGAGCAACAGATAAAATATGTGCATGTCACCACATGAGAAGTTCAAAACAGAATCAGAGATAAGTTGTTACAGTTAAAGGTTTACGAACTGCATCTCCAGAAACTTATACTATTTCTGGAGAAACAAATGATGGAAATTTTGGAATACAGTTGTTTCTGAGCCATTTTCAGCAGTCAGAATATAGGATAGGTCCATATAACAAAATGGTTACCATAAATAGAAATGATAAAACAGGAAAATTAGTAGGCTACACATCCCGCTTCGGAAACTAGAGATTATGGGAGACCAGTTAAAATGTTTCTGTATCCTATGCCTGAAACACAATTCAGAAAAAAAAATTCACGCCAAGGATAGATAACCAACTCCAATGAGCGAGAATTGCAAACTAGGCCTGGTAAAATTTGAAAGTAAAGAAACTTATGAAATAAAACAATTTGGAAAAGAAACCAATGGCACACTGAGAGAGTACAATATAACCATTAGATGGTTCCACAACAAGGTGGGAGTTATTGGTCTTCCATTTTGCAGAAATACTCTGTGTATAGCAGACTAGCAGTTATTACAAAAAGGTGTTTCACCCTCAAGGACCAACACGAAAGCAAGAAACCTGGACTGTTTGCAAATAGAGGGGATGAAAAAGAAATGAACTCAAAAATGGAAAAGAAAATGCCCAAAGCCAATTCACACACTACCATTGCTCAGCTGCAAGAACATAGGAATTCCACGGCCAAGATTTAAACAATCACATCATCTAACCTCTGTTTCAGAAATTTATCAACGTCTAGCTTGTACAGTAACCCAAAAGACATATGACTTGCCAATAAGAGCAATTCCAAGATCCATGTTGCCATCACTCCGCATGTCCACATTCTCCACATTCGCAAAACAAAGCCCAACTTGAATGGCAAACCCATTCCGCACTGGCCTACAACATATCATTGCCCCATGCCCATTATACCACGAGGACCGGGGCCTCCAAAAGTGCAACAATCAAAGTAAAGATTTATTCCTCCCACCGATTGTACCTTCCACTTACAATAAGCTTCCTTGCATTCTACTGTAGAATCTAATGGGCATCCACAGTAACAAAGTAAGGCAAAAGGCTCTCCCACAACCTCCGAAAGAAACTAAAACCCAAACAAAATCCAAGTTGAGCATAATTCTTGACTCCTGCCTAATTCATTTGACTTCAAAATTTCTACCATATCTTGAGTTTTCAACAGCACATACGATTGGGACAAGCACAGTCCTACGAATTACCTCCACTTGTATGTTAAGAATCAATCTCTCAGCTCAGTTCAAGCAAGAAATGACCAAAAAGACACTGCCACAAGGCATAATTGAAAACATGCAATGGTAAAAGTTGGTTAAACATCTGATTGCACAACATACCACTATTGGAGCTGTGGTCATTACTCTCCAACCTGAAGCATATGTTCGCACTCCTTTCTCACGCAGAATTAAACAAGACAAACGCCTAGTATTCTACCACATTGATAAACATTGGATACTTTCTAGTGGCATTCAGTGGTAACTAAATGCTGGGAAAAACCACATGACAAACCATAGCTGCCCACTATCTATTTATTAAGCAGAAGAAGATCACCACACATCCCGCACAATCGTACAGACATCATAAATATTAAGCAATTGTTATCATGAGGCAATCTAATCTTCAAAGGTGTTCCAAGAATCATAATTCATCCAAGAAGCAACCACCTTAAAGGGTGTCCCAATGCCCCAGATACTCTTTTAGAAACACATCCATGGTGAAGACCTACCAAACATCCACACCATTGCACAGACCACAAATTATGGATCATTTATACAGTGGCGAACTAAACACTCAGTCATAAAGTCTTGCAAACCCATAGTTGATGCAAGAAGCAGCCACTGTAGAGGATGCTGAAGTGCCCCCAATACTTCTAGAAAGTAATAATTTCTGCAACTAACACCTAGCAATAAGATCTCACCTCAAGCTTCCATTTTAAGTTTCGACAGATCTGGCGTTGTCCCCAAATTGTCCCCACAAATGTGCATAAACGATTGCCACAAAAAAGTGAAACAACTTAGCCTTCAAACTTTAAAAGAGCTGCGAAACACAAGCAAATTTCGCATGCACTTTTTCTGCCTTCAAAGACAATTATCTCATCATCATGTAAAAGGTCAATGGCCTTCACAATGTAGCGCACCTTCCCTCCCCCAATTCATGGAAGCTAGTCCTCCTGACGCTCTACCCTGCTTTCTTAAGACGACCTACTGCTGAAAGCATCCACAGGATCATAGCCAAAAGGATCAGCAAACACAAAGGGCTCCAACCATCTCGGACATTTTCATTCTCCTCGTGTAATTAAATGTTGTTGAATGAGAAATTATACAAAGGAGGAAGCTGATGTTAAATCAGCTAACATTATGGGAGAGGTGGGAGGTGATAAGAGGAAATCAATGACTGATAACGAAAAAGCAGTTTATGCGACACTGGTAATATCTTGCTTTACCAGTTGTGTGGGATGTTTCGAGGTTGTCATTTAGGCGTTGGTTGATGACTGATCAGGTCTTTTTTTTTCATTTTTCTCTTTCTTCTTCTAATACAATCACTTTTTAGTGCTAATTGAACATCTGATAATAACTACTAAATGAAACATATCGTCATCAAAACATCCACTAACTGATAGAATTATAAAAAATAGATCAGTAGCGCATATATGCTACAGCACAAAATGACAAATCACTATAGTCAAGTAATAAGCAAAAGAAGCCCCCAATAGATTTCATGGTTTTTCTTCAAGGGCAGTTGGAAGAATAAGAAGAAGTAGGCAGGCAAACTAAGATAATAGCCAAGAACAAACTGCATGTGTGATATAGAGAGAGAAACCTTATGACAACAGCTTTATCACTGTATCCTTCCCGTCGATCACGGAAAGAATTTCGAACCATACTCGTTGGCTGCAATAAAACACAATAGTTAAGCAATAAACCATCGAAAAAATTAAACCAAAAGGCAAAAGGGAAAGACTCAAGTTATGCTACACAAACATGGACATTTAGCACAGAATCTTGGTTGACACTACTACTTTCCCAATTCCTACCATCACTCCTTGAACTCTAAAACAAGTTAGACCAGCTAAACTTTTGTTGTTTTTCCCTAGCACCTCCTTTTAAATGCATATCAACAAAATTAACAGTAATTGATCAACAAAGTTAGGCATTTGATGAGTTTGAAAGGTTTGTCACCCGTCACTTTAAAAGCCTTTTCAAGCTGACCATGCTGCCATTTGTCTCTTGTCTTCTTCAACTGATCACCAGTATTGTTGATTGCCAAAGTTAACGTTACACCAGGAATCACACAACTACAAGGACTCTGTCTGGTTTCCAGACTTATCCCCATGAGACAGCAATGGACACTTATCACTATGAAGGGAATGGTGAGTAACTTTCGGATTTGGGTCCAACCAATTTAAAAGAACAGCTTTGGAGGAGGAGGGAGTTGGAGAGGAAACCCAAGGGCATGGAACAGAGACATCACATGTAAAGGCAAAATCGAGTTGTATCACGTTTCCATTTTGAACTAGTCTACAGGGACATCTTATTTTTCCCTCTCTTCCAATGGGCACTCCTAGAATCCTTCAGACGTAGAAACCTCATATTGAAGAGTCAGCAAATAGCTATTTCTACTTTTGGTCAATGAAACTAGAAACAAAACTGATAGTGAATCCAAAAAATGAGCTCATGGCAAATGACTCTACTGCAGCTAGAGTACAGTAGTACACTAAGTACAGTCTGTTATTTTTTTCTCCGTTTAACCTGGATTTGTATGGTACACCGGCACATCTCATTAGTTCCTTTTCTACAAAATTACCATACATATCAAAATATGAATAGCTGCTTTCGTCAAAGAGCAAAATGTTAAATCACAATAGCTATATTTGTATAGAACACGCGGCAGCACCTCATCAGTTCCTGTTCTACAACATTTAGTGTTTCTGTCACGCACAAAAACACAAAGCTAAACTACATAAAGTAAATGTGCTATTCCCATCAAGTCACTGTCCATAAAATGAACCCTATCAAAAAAACAGTGAAATTCTAGAGAGAGTAAATTAGAATGGGGGGTCAACAGAGAAGAGTGACATATATGAAAGGGATTAATCAGCCAAAGTGTATCTAGCCAAAAGGCATGTGTTCAGAGCAAAGAATGTAATACCCAGGCTATGTGAGGGGGACCATTACTTACATAGTTCCGCTTTGGCAGAATTATAAGTCGAATGACTCTTTCAAGCCCATTCAAAATGAAGTACCTACAAAGCATAAAAACCAAATGATTACAGAAAGCAAGAGAGTTATTCAGTCTTTTTTAGGATGTTCTGCTATGCAAAAGAAAAGATAAACCACATCCTGACTGAAAGACAAATCAAACTATTAACATAAAAGAGTATGGAATAAACAAACGCAAACATGCAAGACAATAACTTGGATAAAGAAAATTGTAAATAGGCATATCACATTCACTATTGCAATCTAAAATCAACATATCAGAAAGAACTAAGTACAGCTTGACAAACAATAAAATGAAAATCTAAGGAAACGTGGGTTTCTAGCAGTTGGGTGAGAGGGATTTTTACATTTTTATCCTAAACAGTTACTTGTATCGTTGTCAAACAAATAGCAAAAACTGATTTTATTGAGGACCAAAGTGGAAAACACTTTTGTGACAGGGCTTCACAATTTTGTTCACACCAAAGGCACCTCTCCCTTTATATATTATAATAGATAGATAATAGATGGTCTATTTGACTTCTATTAGACCCACTCCTAAAGGGATTTGTAGTTCCTCATTCTTCTTAAAGAAAATGCTCATAATTCAAAAATTAAAAGCCACTGAAAGTCCAACATGTTCTTCCTAGTTTCATTTTGGGAGCCATAACCACAACCACCATGGATTGTCTCGGATCCTTGCTTGATACTTATTCAAAGATTAGCAAATTTTTCTGCTTTAAAAAAAAAAACATCCGTCCAAATTGCAGATATTGGAATACTAATATTGATGCAATAAGAACACAATATATAGCACAGTAATTAAGAAAGAGTTCTAATGATAAGAACGTAAAATAGCTAACCCAAAAAAGAACCAATAGGAATGTGGGATTAACTTACCCACCCATTTCTGACGACTCTTCTTTGCAAGAAACTAGCTTTTGTGGATCGGCACCTCTCAAGTGACAACGTTTGGACTACAGAGTGGTAAATTCAACACACGAGACATTAATCAAGGTCGTGACTGGGAACTTTAGGTGAAAACATTGCTCAATAGTGAAGACGTCCAGCAAGGAGATACATTAGCCTTGAAAGACGACAGAGAATCTGATGCTAAGATAACTGAGCTATTTATTCTTTTCCTACTACCAATAGTAAATGGAAGAGCGACAAAAGAGATGCAACCACCTACCATTAACATTATAGGAAATTGACCAAAATTGAACCTTTCCCTAATAATGGGGCCATTGCTGTCGTATTGAAAGCAGACATCCGTTATGAAGTTCCCCACATAGGACATTTTAGCTTGCCTGCACTGTTATGATAGCCATAATTCAGTCCATAAAATGCAGTCAAATAGCAATAAACAGAAAAGTGAATCTACATGCGAAGGTAACCACTTACTTCAAAGGGATACAAAGCTTCCTGCATTTTCCCAAGATTACGTTCCTTCTGTGGTGGGAATATTTCAGGTTTGGAATCTCCAAAGGAGAGTACCATACAAGTCAAGAGAAAACATCATGAAATATTTTATATATATATATATACACACCCAAAAAAAACATCAAAACTGGCATCCACCGAAACCAGTCTTTTGATCCATTCTCAGTTGTTTTGGGTAAGACAAAAGCAGAAGCAAGCTAACAAATACCCTAAAATAACAGAAATCAAAAAACAAATATAAGGTGGTTCTAAAAAATCAGTCTTTTCAGCTTTTTTGAACTGTATTTCATGAGGGAACAAAAAAACAGAAGCCATCTAAATCGGGCAGCCACGCTTTTAGGGGTTCAAGTGACGCTGGTTTCAAAAATTATACTAAAATTTTATATTTCTTACATACTAATACTGTCTGCACTTATCAGTGCAAGATCCGCTCCAAGTCGTCCAGAAAACAGCCAAATAAAATGCATCCCAAGCAGAAATATCCCTAATCATAAAGCCCAAGTGAATTTCAAAAAAGTAGATAATATAGCTCGACAAAACAATCAAACCCGATAAATTTTCAAATGTACCTACAATTTACGGATTACGTAGTATTTCGTATGCCAGACAAAAAAACCCTGGAAGTATTTCGTATGCCAGACAAAAAAACCCTGGAGCCGCCACCTAACAACTCACAAAACCAGAACTCAAAAACAAACAGCTAGATTGTACACAACAGAGTGCCACACGGAATACTAGTTAATGGGTTAGATAACAAGTGAAAAAAAGGATATTTCGAAGCGATTTGTTCGTGAGGGGATCGATGATTTCAACGGGCTTGATGGTCGTGAACATCTTCTCGATTCCGTACTCCAGCATGTGATCGAACGACTCGATGTGGTGCTTGAACAGCTCTCTCAGCGCCTCGAAGTCCGGTGGCGCCGCTTTCCTCGACACCTTTCTGTTCCTTCTGGTGGGGGCGGCGGCGGTGGTGCTTGTCATGGTGGTGGTGGCGGGGGCGGTGGTGGAGGAGGAGGGTTTATCTGGCACGGGGGAGTTTTTGTTGCGTTTTGCCATTGGAGGGAGCCGGTTTTCGGCGGGGAGGGTTTAGGGTTTTTGAGGGGAGTTGGCAATCGCGGTGGTTTAAAAGCGGTTGTGTGTTGTGGGAGATGGGCGCGTGGCGGTACTGGATCCGGAACTGAGATGGATTCGGATATGGTGCGGGTTAGCTATGGGGACAGGTTTTGTCATGGGGGAAATAACGAAGTAAAAAACCCAAGATTCTCCGTTCACACTAATGAATAAGGAGGGGTGAATAAATTGTTGATTATGAGTTATAAGTTATTCACACTAATGAATAAGTTATTAATTATTGTGAACAATATTCAATTTTGATTGTTGATTGTGAGTGAAATAGTGTGAATAAATTGTTGATTAGTATAAAAAACATATTAAAATGCAAAAACTTGTTAATTAGTGTGAACAACGTGTAATTTTAGCAAAAATGAATCACTGACGTGAACAGGTAATTTTCACAATCCCTTTTTTCATAACCACTTTTTCTTTCTTTCTTTTGTGGGGTGAATTGTAATGTTTGTCATTTCAAATGTAAAATAGTGTTTAAAAAAATATGTTAGTTTTGTAAATTATCACTACGAAATGACAAAAAAAAAAATTAATTGATTGTAAAAAAAAAAATTGAAAATCAATTACCAAGATTACTGCAATTGATTCTTGAGCTTTTGATTCTGTCCATTCATAACCTAGCCTTTTAAGGTGTAATCGAATGTTGAGTAGATACTTGTAGTCATAAAATTAGTTTTGTGGAAGAGTTTGTTTTCAATTATTGTCATTTAGTATACTACTTGGACAGTATAGCACTTGGATATCTCTCCAAATTGGAGATTTGTGGAGTTTGGCTTGATTTTTAATACTTCGTTTGATTGGGGTCATGATCGTATGGACGCTAGCTCTATGGGAAAATTTGATTCTTTTCTCGTACAGATGGTGGACAAGATCAAAAAAAAATTTTGAACTTCGTTTTTGGCTTCCCAAATATTTGTTTTGAATTTTCCCTTGTTGGTTTACGACTTTGGGTGCAAGGAATCCAATTCGGGCAATAATTTTGTTTTGGAATGGTTCTTTTTAGCCATGAATATTGCTTCTCTCTCTCAATTAGGGTTGGACCTATAAGTTCCTTGGGAGTCTCCTATTTGTATTGGGGATCTACCTTATGGTTCTTTCATAGTTCATGACTCTTTGGTGGGTTTTGGAAGATCTTTGTTTTGGCATGGGATGTTCAATCACTCGGTGGAAAAAAAAACCTCTCCCAAAAATGACACAAATAAAATATATTTTATTCTTTGTAATTGTAGTCCGTAAATTGTCTATTTAACAAGTAGCAGTAGTTTGCAACAACGTTATAGTATAAGTTAACAAGTAGTTTGTAACTTATAGTTGTAGGACTTGTAACTTGTAGCTGTAACAACAACAACAGTGGTTAGTTTGATCGAGTTCTTTTTTTGGGGGACCAAAAAAAGAAGAAAAAAAGAACTTTATCAAGTTCTTGTTTGTGAGTTGGATTTTAAAGCAGATAAGCATTTGGATGTAATTTCTATCCGTTGATATATATATATTCAATTGTGTTTTTTGCATTTTGTTATCTTTTGCTTCAATTTATTTATTTGGTTCAATCTGTGTTCCACGCTAAATAAAAACAACTATGCTACCTAAGTGTGTGGACTATGTGTTTGATGTGAAAAAGTTTGTTTGATTATGTGGGTAAAGTGCACGTGGTTAGATAATTATTAAAATGAAAATCTTATCCGTTGAGATAGACACATGAAGGTTTGACTTTTGAGTTTGAAATACTGGTTTTTGAACTTCAACTTCTAGGATAGACTACACAGCTTTTTCCTAGCACATCTGTAGTAGATAATAATCCTTGGGGAAAATAGCCAAATAGTAATTTTGTAGCTCTTCGTAGCATTGTTCTCCGTGTCTCTTTGTTTGCTTGTGGGATAGATCGTGGGGAGAGCAATTTTGTTCACCCTCGCGAGAGTATGCTCATTCCATGTTTCATTACCATAATCATAATCGTTCATATATGTTGCATGTCTAAATTCATTTGTTGGGAGACTATGCAAAATTTTATCTTAATAGGAAATTGGTAATTAAGTGTTTGATCTAAAAGTTCAATAATTCAGTAAATAATTTTAAAGAAAATAAATAAATTCCTAGACGAAACCCTTATTGATATTCGACTGACCTGAATTTTGTCCAGATATCATCGAAAAAGAATTCAAAAAAATCAACGGTTTCAACTAGAAAAGTGAGACATGGAATGAGCATACTCCCGCCGAGGGTGAAGAAAATTGTTATCGGTCGTGGAATAGATTTTCACTTACTGTGAGCTGCACCGCATACATCTTGTTATCATTCATGTGTTTTGTTTGTGATTTGGTTAATCCGCATGAAGTTTGCATACGTTTGTTTTGTTACTTCTATCATGACCATGGGGTTACGATTGGATTCTACGGGGCTCGACTCGTTGCACTCTATACTTGTCCTCCATTTTATTCCCAGTTTTCCACCTTCCAGCATTATACTCCGAATCAAAGCTCGTATCCATTCTTCCGTTAATGGAACACATACCAGATTCAATCCAATTTGATTTGGATCGGATGTTTGTAGAGGTATCTGACTGCTTAACAATAGGAGAAGGCGGAGAAGCTTTGCAGTTGTATTTTGGGTGTTTGTTTATCTCGAGAGTTAATGGCCTAATTTTAAGAAGAAAAATATAATCAATGTGTTTGGTTTGCAATTTTGAGATAAAAAAGTTATATAAATTTTTTGTGTATTTTTCCGTGTTTAGTAAATTTTTTTAACGTTTTGACAAACTCTTTTATTTTTTGAATAGAGGTATGCTATGTACATCAAAAAAGTAAAAAATTTGACAAAAAATCACTAAAGACGAAAAAATACGGATGACAAAACAGTCAAATTTTTTGGAGAGATTGTTTATTAGAGGAGAACCAAACAAAATGATTCATGTTTTCAAGAAAACTCGAAGTTATTTAAAAGTATATTCTGAGTCAAACATAACTATTTTTTTTTTGTCTTTATTAAAAAAATTGATTTCGACCATAATTTTTCACTTTTTAGATTCTTTATGTCATGACGAGGCAATAATCCCCAAAAAATTAACAATAAACTAATAAATGCAAATTTTTTTGAATAAGGTCAAAATAATAAGCCACTTAATTTATTTGTCCAAACAACCTCTAATTCTTGGAAATCCAATCATTGACCAGCCAAACCTACCAGCCAAGCTGTTGGGTTCACGCCAAACACCCCCCACCCTGAAGTTCGCGTTTTCTCTCTCTCTCTCTATCTCTCCCCCTCTCTTTTTGCACCAGAATCCAATAAAACCCTGGGTACACTAAGTAGACATTATTGCGTTTCATATGACCCAGTTTGAGGTTCTACGTAAATTATCGAAGTCCTTCTATTTTGTTTAAAACTGTTTAAAGATATCGGTAAAAATTTGATCGATTCTATGTCTAATTTGCTAATAATAAATTGAGCAAAGAATTGGTAAAGTCTTTACCGATATGAGCTACTTTTATACAAAAACTTTAATTAATACATTACAAAATTGAGCGATTTTGAACATTTGTATGGAATCTTAAATTGGGTCCCATGAAACTTGGTGTACACCAGAAGATGATGTACCCATAATAGGGCTCTCAGAAATGAAGCAGGATCTTTTGTGCCGAAAACTTCTATGTTTTTGTGCAAAAGGATTTTCCAACCGTTAAATTTTAAAATAAAAAAAATCACACCAATTGTCGAAAAACTTTTGGCACAAGGCATGGTTGTTTTCGGGACAGAAAAGGTTGGTACCTCCGAAATCACCCTCCAATTGCATCACCATCGTCCAAAGCCCTAGTAAAAAAGCCACGTCAGCATAAAGTTTTACCAATAGTCACGCACAAGAGATACGTGTCACCGCCAATCCACAGGCTTCTCGCTGGGCTCCACACACGATGCTTTCCCACTACGCATTGAACCTCGGTCTTCGCAACATCACTTCAGTAGAATCAGTACAACTGCCACGTCCCTCGATTTCATTCCGCCAGTACGATTGTCTCTCTGGCCAGAACGAAGTACCTCTGTCGCAGCAGTTATAAATTGCAGTTTCGATCTGGTAAAAGTGATCTCCCCCTGGCGTTATCATCGCCCCCGCTATATAACCACGACTTATTTGCTCGCATGCTTTTGTACCCTCTAACGCTCTCGCTCCTCTCTATCTCTCTCTCCAGATCATCACAGGTACTCCCTTCGCGCGCGCTCTCTCTCTCTCTCTCTGTACTCTGCACATACACTGAACCGATATGTAGAGATGCATATGGTTAGTGTACGCACTCTGTAAACATTGGGGTTTGTTGAATTCGGTTGATTGATTGGGTTGCAGGTGAGAATTATTAAAGGAAGATCTGATGTACTTGCTTGTGGATCTCAACTACAAACAAGATCATGATTGCCTTAGAGCATAAAGGTACGCGCTCTCTCGGCTTGAGATCTCTAGATTTTAGATTTGATTGCTTGTACTGAGGGGCGGCTACAGTTTGTGTGTGTGTGTGTGTGTGTGTTTGTTTGTTTGTGTAACCCCGAATTACGAGAAGCTTAAATAACAACAACGCAGTTCTGAAATAATTATCTTAAGGATAAACATTTTTCTACCCTAGTGGTTAAGTGGGTTAAGTGCTTTTCAATTGGATTGACTCAATGAAGTAAAATACTAAAATTTGTTCAACCATACAAAAGAAGATTAGGATGTTGATCGAGTGGGATCGAGGGACCCAACTCTTCGCTAGCATTGGACTGGTCTATTTCCTTCATATGTTTTTATTCTTCGAATTGTTATCAGATTGGGAAAATTGGTAAAAAAATTGGTACTTGTTTGTTGGGCGATTGGATGATTTGGCTTTATGCAAGGGATTTGGAGGGTTTTTGTGGACCGGGATTCGTGTTCAATGGGATCATAATTTTTGACAGAGTGAAACATATTTTCCCATCCAAGTTCAAATACTTGAGAGAACAGTGCTTCCTAACTACTAATGAACGGGGAATCATGTAGTTGTTGAGAAGATATGAATTTAATTTGCGTAAGACCCCACGAGTTTTAGATTTCCAAAGTATTGCACGCAGCCTCATTTGGAATGCTGTTATGTATTTAAAAGTTATTTTTTTAATACACATAATCAAGCAATCTTTCATCTCGTAACAAGCAAAACAAATGCCAAAGTCTGCGGGCGGCAACTGCATGCAGAATCCTCCAGAACTCCCTCACAAGAAGTATTGAGGTGCTTGAGACTTATGTTGTAATTTACTAGAAGACTGTAAAGCACTCAATACTTGTATAGGTTGTATAAATATCTTAGAGGCTTGTTTAGAATACTAAGATATAGAGTACTTTCGGCTTCTATCTAGATTATGGAGTATTCTTGTATGGAGGTGGGAAGTTTCGACAGTGTGTTCCAATTGATGCATAGGATTGTTAAAGCATCCACCTCAAATTCAATTAGGAAGTAGTGTAAAGGTTGCCCGTGCTATATAGCTGTACTAGTTTTGGAGGTTATATTTAAGTACTGTTCTTGAAGAATCAGATTTTGTCTGGGATTGTTCCTGTAACTCTTCTGAATATATGAAGGTAGCCAGGTAGGTGATCTGAAGTTGATCACCAAGACGGTGAATCACCTCCTCATCCATTGCTCGGTGGCATGAGAACTTTGGTCCGTGGTATTATCTTGGTTTGGGTTACAATGGGTTATGTCGAGAAATGTTATGGAGGCATGGAGCTTTTGATTGCTTGGAAGGGTGTTGGAGTGGGTAAGAAGAGAAAGCATGTATGGGCTATGATTCCTCTTTGTTTGATATGGACTATTTGGTGTGAGAGGAATTTGAGATGTTTCGTAGGGGTAAAAAGCCTTTGTTTAAAATTAAAAGTTTTGTGGTTAGTAGTTTGTACAGCCGAGACAAGGGAGAATATAATCCTTCCCTTGATCATTTTCTAGATTGGTTTGAGTTATTTAATTCAAACGGTGGTGTATAGGGCCTTTTTTGTCTTGGTCGCCTTTTTGCATATGGGTGGTGAGTTTGGTGACATTCCCTTAATGTCTTCTTTTATATAATCATTTACTTATAAAAAAAAAAGTTTAAGGGCTTAATTCAAGATTTTGCATAATTTGAGACTCGTCGCTGCTAAAGCCTTAAAGTTTTATTTTCATTGTTTGGGTAACTATAGTGAAGTCCATATTTTTGGTCCGATTGTGTAGCATCATAAACCACCATTGTTAGCTTGAGTGGCAGTATAATGCAAATGATTTGTTTCTCTCCTATTTTTTTGGGCTTTGTTTTATGAATTCCGGTGGAGGGGTAGTACTATAACTAACGCAAAACTAGAAGGAGAGGAGAACATATTGAGCCCTACCTCTCAATGTGAAGACCAAATCAATTTATATAATCATGCATACAGGATGCCACATATCAAAGCTTGCTGACCTACCAATTCAAGAGAATCTTAGAGAAGCGACCCAACATCGATCCCTAACCTAGAAGATGATATTCTGTGTTAGAAGCTTGAAATCTGAATAAGTGAGATGATTATCACGAGAGCTACAATTACCCAAGGCAACCACTTGACAAGGCCTTCTATTAATGCATAATTGAACCTCACAGGGAAGAGCTTGCATGTTAGACTTAAAGAAGGAAACTCAATGCAATGAGAGTAAGCAAAAACAAGTTGCCTCTTTGACCATGAGACCAGCCCCTTCTTTACTCGATTTGTGCAAGCGCATCCAATGCAGTTCACAATTTGACATGAATAACAATAGCCAAAGAGGTGCAATCTAGTTTTCTGTAATCTTGAGTGACGACATAGTACCATCATTTGTTTTTCGAGTTCTATATCCTGCCATGGTATGCTATCCCACGCCATGGTATGCTATCCCAGAGGTGGATTTTTAAGGCTTATTGTAGACACACTGGTTTATTTTACTCTTCTGATTTTATGTTGGGAGATGCTTGAAATGCAAATATACAAATGAAGGGCCTTTAATTATCACTAGAAGGGCTGAAGAGAGAATAGGCTTTGCAATAGATAATTTACTTCAACAATAGACTGACTCTTTAGACTCCTGCATGTATAGGCTAAGTCAAAAAATAATAACTAGTGTATGTAAGACTTCCTAGGTGCATTTAAAAGCCACATAGGACTCTAACCTCTCAACTACTTTTTCTTTTAGGACGAAGAACTGTAGTTTATATTGATGAAAGCAATGTTTTGAATACCGTACCGGTTAGGGTACCAGTTTTTCTACTGGTACAGTACGTACCGGTACCGGTCAAATATGGGGTACCGTTTTGGATTTACCGCAACTACAATATATATAATAATTATAGATAATTATAATGCAAAAAAATCCCCCATACCTTGCAATTCATCATAAAATACCTATATTAAGGCAACAAAATTCACACAAGTGACTGCAAATTAACAAGATAAAGTTCCAACTTCCAAGAGCATCTGCAAAACATACGCAATGCCAAGTACATATCCATCATCTCAAAACATACGCAGAGTTCACCAAAAGGGACTTAAGAAGTACATCTAAAAAAAACATAGGTTGTCATTCAACATAAACATAAGGATCATTGTGTCCTCAAATGTCCCAATAATCATACTGGCTCTCGTTTTCATTTGGAAAATCATCAACGGCATCATCAAAGTTAGGTTCTTGATCATCTAACGTCAATGCCTCTAAAGATGATGGTTCAAGAATCTCCAATGCAATATCCTCTTCGTCAAGTAGACTAGGCTCTTCACTCACCCAATTATCCAACACATCTATGTTCTCAAGACTAATCAGGTCAAGTGCATCTTTCGTTCGCCTAATAATCCTACAAAAGTAATTATCACAATTTATAAGATCCATTTTGAAAGCATATTAAATAAAAATGGAGCAACAACTTTTGAAACAATTACCTTTCTCGAAGCTTCAAATTATAACACATGTAGACTAAATCATTGAGTCTTTTGTGCTCAGTCTATTCCTCCTCTTAGAATGGATAAACTCAAACGTACTCCAGTTTCTTTCGCATCCAGTTGCACTGCAACATTGGCTAAGTACTCGAATAGCAAACTTTTGTAAATCTAGAACTAAACCTCCGAATTGCTCCCACCATGAAACTAAAAGATTGAAAACTTAACAATTTACTAGATAAAAATTTAGCAACTTACAAGATAAAATAGGCATACTGAAAGGGAAAAGATTACCTGGAGGTAGTTTCTCTCGTTGACGAATAGCAAGGGGCATATTGAAGTCACCTATTGCCTGCTTGTATTCCTCAATTTGTGCACTTATTTGGTCTTGCAAATGCTCATCCGGCACCATAATAGCTTGAATCATTCCTTGAGCAACTTCCTTTTTCTTCGTGAAAGAAGGCCTAAAATATATTCTGGGATTGAGAAAGCAACCAGCAGCATGAAGAGGGCTGTGAAGTTGCCTATCCCATCTAGCATCAATCACTCGAATGTATGGGCCATACAAAGAGAGCCTATTGTTCAACCTCACTTTAATTGCCTCTTTTGCCTTATCCATTGCTTCATACAAGTATCTCATTACAGGCTTTTCATCACCATCAGTTAGACGGAGAACCCTCACCAAAGGTTTACTAACTTTCACCACAAGTTGACAATTAGACCAAAATTCTCTATCCTCCAAAAGAATTTTAGCAACTTCTTTCCCAACATTACATTTAGCATATCGAGATCCAAGCCATTTGTCACTAGTGAACATTTGTCTAAGCTCTTTCTTGAAATTTAGAAGGCATTGAAGGCTTAAAAAAGTTTGTAGCAAACCTTGTGACGCCGGGATGACACAAGTATCTACCATTTATGAAGTCTTTCCTCATTGTGTTGAGAACCCATGCATGATTGTAAATGTATCGAGTTACCTACAAAAGTAATAATCACAATTGATAAGATTCAAATTCATAGAATATCAACTATACAATATTCATAACATCTTAAATGTTACCTTTTTAGCCTTTTGGATGGTAGCATCTATGTGCGGAAAGTGTTGAGGCTTTGCAAAATTCTCCAACATCAAGTCCAAGCAATGAGCCGTACAAGGAGACCAATAGAAGGATCCATATTGTGCTTGTAACCTCTTTCTCGCCGCTTTGTAGGCAGCCTCATTATCCGTAACAAATTGGACAACATTACTTGGCCCGACTAGTTCAACAATTTCACAAAAAATACCAAACAATGTATCTGCATCTTTAACAAGCCTCGATGTGTTAATTGACTTCAAAAACATAGTCCCTTCAGGGCAATAAACAAGAAAATTTATAATCGGAGTTGATTTTGGTTTGTCCGTCTATCAGACATAACTGAACATCCATAATTTGCCCATACCTCTCTAAGTTAAAGAAGATACTCTTTAATTTCACGAACACTATTATTCAAGAGAGGGCATCTCATGTCATGATATGAAGGACCCTTGAAGCATGGTCCAACGGCTAGCATTGCATCAATCGTCGGTTGATAATACGAAGATAAAGTCGCATTAAATGGAATGTTAGCATCATACCACCATCGAGCAACCGCCATTCTTGCTTCATCAATGGTTTGTTTAGATGACAATGCACTTTTTATGGAAGGTTGGGCACCCGGCGTTGTTCTTGGAGAAAAAAGCAACCGCCATTCTTGCTTCATCAATGGTTTGTTTAGATGACAATGCACTTTTTATAGAAGGTTGGGCACCGGCATTGTTCTTGGAGCAAAAAAGCCACCAATTGTCTTACTTCTTTTCTTTTTGGTCCCATCTCCGGACGTTCTTCTATCAAGTAAAGACTCCTCCTCTTCTTCATCCAAAGCTTGATAGGAAGCTCCTTCTCCAACCGCTTTGCTAATTCTCTCCCTTCTTTATTTGTCTTGCTTATACCCTTCAAGCATTTGATTCATTTGCCATTTTACATCCATTGACACATTTTTACAAGCTTCCACCTCACCCTTCACTCCGGCTAGATGTTGTTTTAATCGTGTAATTCCACCACCTTTAAGATGCTTATTACAAAAGAGGCAAATGGTATTATTCTTTTTATCCAAAGCCAATTTACCATAAGCCCAAACAGGGTCATCAGATTTTGCGGGAGCTGAAGTTATGATGGAGCATGACTAGAAGCATGATCACTTGTCATTGGTGGACATGAAGACATTGTTCCTGAAATACCGAGTTATTGAACTACTTAACAGACATTATAAAAAAAATAAAGCTTGTAACATCCGATCCAACCTAAAGTAATCTGAAATGCGCGCCCATATAATCTGAGAATCTGTATGAGTATGGAACCCACTAAAACCACAAGCACAATTTGATTGGAACCCACTAAAAACAATAAAAACAAAGAAAGCTCAGAATCTGAAGGCCAAAGCTTAATACGGAGAGAAGGGCTCACAAACTTAAACCCCTATGATAGCCCGCCCATGTTACATAGTAAAAGCACTAAAATATATAGAGCGCTTAAGTAATCACCGAAGCCAAGTAGGTAACTTCATTCCTAATGAACCTCATAACTACATCTTAGTTCAAGCACCTTCCACGCTTGTGATTCTAAAATACATCAAATTTCTAGGAAATAGCCATTACTCTCTCAAATGTGCTTCCAATCAGCCAAAATTTGGAGCATTACCACTGTTTAAGGCTTTATTACTGTAGTTAGGGGACTGGGTAAGCTTCTTTAAAAACAAACAAAGCCTTACCTACTACAATATCTATATAAAAGAACTAAAGTAATTTCATCTGCAGACGTTTTGGTTTCACAATATGATTCACCATTTGGAGTCCAAAATCAAACATTGCAAGTGTATAAATCGCGCAGAAAAATTCTATTAACAATAACACAAGTCATTAGACGTAGTTTTCGGATATATTGTGCACCAACAGAATGCATTCAGCTTCATATAATCTACAGAGCAAAGAACTCAATGCCCAATAATGACACATGATTCACGATCATAATAAGTAGGAGACATATCCTTTTATTAGTATTAACTTAGGGGTGCAGCAAAGAACCTATAAATCCAATCCAAAGTTCCAAACCAGCCCAAACCTTGTTTAGAGAGAGAGAGAGAGAGAGATAGAGGCACCTGAAATTGTTGCCGTCGCCATGGGTGAGATTCTGAGCCGATGAGGTGAAAAGGGTCGAAGACTCGAAGTCTCCTTGATTCCTGATCGATGAGGCGTGAAAATAGCGTTTAGGGTTATTAGAAACATGGTTTTGAGGTGAAATACGGTTTCAGGATGTCATTTGGAGATTATTACGAAATTACCCAGATCTGCAAAATTCCGGACGAAATTATCGGTAACCTTGTCTCGGCCGGTATTTTCCGGTACGGCCGGTGCCAAGCGGTAAGACCGGTATTGGGGGGTTAGGGTACCGGTTACTTGTCAAAATGGTATGCACTGGCCAGTACGGGACGGTATTGATAATCTTGGATGAAAGCAACATTCCAACCATCCGGCCCCATAGGCCTGACAAGACATGAACCCTAACTACAAAGAAAACCAAGTATAGAAACATAGAAGAAGACCCAAAGGCCTGAACATCTACACAAAATACAAGAACGAATGCGTGAAAAAACGAGTCTTGGTATTTCAAACAACCACTCCTTTCATGGATGTGGTATTGGAAATACTCTTCTTTATATCAAGCTTAAACTCATACATGCCGACCGCCACCGCCACCTGTTTTCATTTTGCCATCGCTCGTCCAATCTGTCTCAAATCACTAGTGGTCAATCCAAAAATAAAGGGAAAAAGGAATCTTATCTCTCACTTCAATGAGAGAGAGGGTCTCAACCCGAATCCACAATGAGGAGGAAGGTGGAGGAGGGAAGGGATGGTGGCAGCTGGGGGAGGGAAACCCTAGGATGGGTAACATTTTCTCTCTCTACCCCTCTCTCTCTCTCTCGTAGGATGGTTAAACCAAAAGCCTTGAACGGTTTTCAACTGTAACTATCTCTGGATGCAACATTTTTGGATTCTTAATACTTGTCTATCAACAACTTGCAATGGGACTGTGAGGCCACACCAAAAGTCAAGTTGTCTTGAAGTACTCGCCAATATTTCACACCGATAACCTTTAATATTCCCAGCCACGAATGTCAGCTCGCTCAAGACTTCATCAACCTTGGTTTTTTTTTTTGTTTTTTTTTGAGAATTCTGGCCAAAAGAGATTATATTACTGTAGGGATGGTTCTGTTGCATGACCTCAGGTTACCAATCATTTCTTCTTTTTTGAAAAGGGGTTACCAATCATTTAGCTTCTTCAACTCCATCATCCTTTTCACCTTTAAGTCACAGAAATTATCTCTAGAGCAAGTATCAAAGCTTTTGAATTCATCTGGTAATTAGAACCACATCCAATAGTGATTAGCGAACCGTCTTCTGGATATTCATCGTACTATGGAGGTAGAGTCCAATCAACTGCCTACAAGGTGACAACTCTCTGGGCGCAAAACTCTGCACGAGAATTGTCCAAATGCATTCCAAAAATTGTTACAAGATCAGTAAACCTTCCATGGGTTAAAATCTGTAATAACTTCCTTCTTGTTGTGGTCTCTCCTTTATCTTTCATTCACATATTGCATTTTTCTCTTCAAATCAGTGGAATGAAACCTCAGCAGGTAATCAGCGGGTCTGAAACCAACTAATACAGCAAGAATGGACTGCTATAACCAATCAACTTATCCAGATCTGATTTGAGATCCTGGAGATGCAAATAAACAAACCAAGCTTGTAATAATTCTGAAAGGGGCGGAAGAGAGGATAATCTCTGTAATAGGCAATTTTTAATTCAATGGAAGATTGACTATTACATGACTTCTTACCTCTTATGTAGAACCCTGCATGTTTAGGTACGTTGCATGCTTCCTTGTGAAGTCTAAAAGTACTAGCTATTAGCTAGCATATTTAAGACTGACTAGTTGCACCCAAAACCAATATAAACTCTTTGACTTTTTGACTGTCATAAGTATGGGAAACCAAAAGACTTGAAGTCTTTAACTTTCTACAATTGCTAGCTGCATTGTTTTGGTAGTGAGGAAAGGAACTCGTTCCGCTCAGATTCTGACTTCAAAATTTCTTTATTTACTTCAATCAATTTGATTCTTTAGAGACTTCTGAAGATCTTGAGATCTACCAGATCCAACGTCTGACTTTTATACCGGATATATTGGTGCTGGATTCTATTATTTGTATAGAGGAATGTGAAAACTAGTTAATCATCTAGGTTGATAATGGGGCTTCTCTACAAGTTCGATGTTCTAATGTACTATTTTCCGTCGATTTTTCTACAGCAGAAATTATGCAAAGTAACTGTGGGGCATCTGTGAAATGCCTCCAGATCAAGGGATACCCTTACAATCGGCAGTGCAATGGGATTCCCATCGAAGGTTTGCCAGAGCTCAAAGATGAAGTCTATGATCATCCAGGTGGGAATACTGTGGATCGAGATCACTCATTAAAAAGCGAATCTCTTGAATCTGCAAATGGATTTCATAGAAAGCTTACCAACCCTAATGACTTGGGCTCATGGTCAACCTTCCACTCGGACTCTAATAATGTGCAGCAGTGCCAATTGAATGTTTTTGAGAGCCAGTTTTACCCTGTCCTGGTGGATAACCGTCTTCAATGTGCCCCATTCAATTACTTCCAGCCAAGTAACCCTTATGAGCACCGGTTCCAAGATTTTCAATATTTTGTGGTTATAGATTTTGAGGCTACATGTGACAAAGAAAGGAACCCTCATCCCCAGGAGATAATTGAGTTTCCATCTGTGATAGTGAGTAGCGTTACTGGGCAATTGGAAGCTTGTTTCCAGACATATGTGCGTCCCACATGCAACCAGCTCCTGAGCGATTTCTGCAAGGATCTCACGGGCATCCAGCAAATTCAGGTTGGTTCATTATGATTCGCTGATGCTCTTAAGGGTTTGTCTCCATACTACTTTTTTGCTGCTTAAAGAAATGGAACTCTTTATACATGTCTATTTGGTGCGCTTTGTGTAGCAAAAGTTATATTTGGGTAGTTATGTACACCCATAGTTGATTAGTTTTGGTACATAACCTTCCAGCGCTGTCCTGTTTGAGATAAAATTTGCAGAACTCCAAATTGGAATATATCTGCATTAAAACCTTTGAGTTATGATGCCTCAGGAAGAGAAAAGTTAAAGACAGGGTAATGAATGAAAATTTTACCATCCGTATCTGAGTTCAGTCTCACTTGAGAGATTGATCAGCTTTATGTCAGATATATTGTGTCAGTTTCTTTAATATGGTGCTGTATGTTTTAAATTGTTGTTGCTATTTGATTATGCTTTCTTTCAGTTTTAATTTCATTGCAAGTTTCATTTGTTTGGGTACATGTTTATGACAGGTTATTGAGTATATAGTCAGTAACCAACATTCGTTTTATTGCCTTGTTTTCTTGTTTTATTCCAGCTTTTATGTTGGGGAAAAGGTAACTTTTTTCCTAATATAGTGGTTGTCTAAGTCATATTTGGGCCAATCAATTGCTTTGTTTTGTTGTTAATAAATGCAAGTGGGTTTTAAGAAAGTCCAAAGGCCATGGATGGAAACTATTTGCAAACATTACTTGGCTTCGACGGCTGAGTCATGTATTCCAGTGAAAGATCAGTATCTTACTAGGTTCATCAAGAGTTAGTTTGTGCGACATGTAATTGTTGGATAGTTCTTTAAGTATATTTTTTGAAGACAATTACCATGAATCTGTGGATTTTATTATGGTACCACTGTTTGTGTGCCTATGAGAGAGTAAGTGGTGCATGGACCTTATTATCAGTGTATCGAGTTGTGCCTATGGGAGTGGGTGGTTGCTTGGACTTGCTTTTCTATATTGAGAAGTGTATTGTTCTTGTTCTTGTGAGTTATGATGAGTCTATATTGTTTGGAGTACAAATGATTAGAAAAAGTTAAAGCTGTTGTTCTTTAAATGGAGCATGCCAAGTATAATTGTCCTGGAACATTGTAATACGACACACATCAGGTTGCAGAATATTCTCATTATCGCAAGAGGGTTTAGAGATGAAATTAACAGACGTGTTGATAAATATTGGGAAAATTGTTCCCCGACGTATGTACTTCCATGTACTGGTTTCACTGTAACCTATCTAATCCCAAGTGTCCTTTTTAATTGTTATTGTCAGTTTCTGCTCAATTGTTCTACTATGAACCTTGAGCTTATTCTTGCTGGATTGTGTGGTTCTAGGTGGATAGAGGTGTTACATTGGGCGAAGCTCTCCTTAGACATGATAAGTGGCTTGAGAAGAAGGGAATAAAGAACGCCAACTTTGCTGTGGTAACTTGGTCGAATTGGGATTGTCGGGTTATGCTGGAGTCTGAGTGCCGTTACAAGAAGATTCGAAAGCCTCCTTATTTCAACCGGTAAATGATTGATTTGTTGACTTGAAATTTGTTTCTGGAAGAAATATATCTAGTTCTAAATCAGGGGCGGCTGCAGGATGTATCCTACAGAGATACAAAAAGAACCAAATAGGTGTAGTTTTTTAGTTTGGGAGGCATTTTTTTTTTTTGGCACTGGGCCATCTAGGGTGAACCCTTGGCAGTATCATTAGTCCAAAAACTTCAGGAAGCGCACCTAATACTGGGCCAAAGTTCAAGAAAACTGCCCAAGTCTACTTTTCACTTTCTAAAATGTGCGTAGCCCTTCCAATGTATTTACAAGTCAAACATTTCATGTACTTGTGTGTATTTCTTCTTGAAACAATGGTATGAATGTTATGTCTTCTGCTTATGGTTTGAAAAGTTTATCTTGTAGTTGTCTGTTGGTATATGGTTTGGAAAGTGTATCTTATATTTATTAGATGATAAATATTTGCTTAGTTTAATTTGTTATCTACTAGAATTTGCAAGATATTAACTATACGGAGGGCTTGACATAAGTACTTTTGTTGCCGATTAAAGAATGCATGGTCACCACTGAGTTTAATTTTCAGAGCCACCCCTGTTCATAAAAGTTTGTATATTTGTATCAAAACATGTCAAATGACAAATAAATAATGTTTCATTTTAACAGATGGATCAACTTGAAGGTTCCTTTCCATGAGGTTTTTGGCGGCATGAGGTGCAATCTGAAGGATGCAGTTCAGATGTCTGGCTTGGTGTGGCAGGGCCGCCCTCACTGTGGCCTTGACGATGCCAAAAACACTGCCCGCTTGCTTGCTCTCCTCATGCAAAAGGGCTTCAAATTCTCAATCACCGACTCTCTGATGTGTCAATCCACAGACCACTCCTCCTCATGGAAGCCGCCTCAGGAACACCACTCCTTTTCTCCTTTCCACCCTCAAAAGCTGAGGGACCAGCATAATAACCATCCGATACAGATTCACCCTTATTGTTACTGTGGGGTTAAAAGCAGCAAAGGGATGGTTCGTAAGCCTGGTCCAAAGCAAGGGAGCTTCTTCTTTGGTTGCGGGTACTGGACTGCCGCTAGAGGTGCCCGTTGCCATTTCTTCGAATGGGCTTCTTCTTCTTCTCCTCCATGACTCAAGAGGGGAAGAAATGGCTTCTATTTCCTTGTGTAAAAAAATGGGAAAGTCGATTGTGTCCTTGACGAAGCAAACATTGCCTTGGTTGCTTAGTGAGGCTTTCGCTTCTTAAAAGTAAATATAAATAGTTGGCTGAAAATATGTCTGGTTACCTCGTCGTGCTCTCGTGTCGAGTGAGAAAGGGTTTGTTAAACTGACTTATTGTTGACAGAAGACTGAAACAAAATTGGGATTGTGAGGAAATGAGTGCTTAGGATGATATGGTTTTACTGCTCTGTCATTGGTAGTAGTTATTTTATATTAAATAAAACTGTGGGATTCAGACAGTTGCTTGCTTGTGTATTTCTATGGGTAGCTTTGCTTGCACAAAGAATGCTGGTTTCTCCCCACTTAATTTTTGCTTAATTTTCGCTTTTCAACTCTCCTATCTCAAATTGCTGTTTTGAATCAAGAATAGATCCTTATGCTGTGTTTGGTAGGAAAAGGAAAATAACAAGGGAGTGAGGAACTGGTATTTATGGTTTTTTTTTTATATTTTTTTATTTTTAAAATCATCGATTCCTCATTCCTCTGCAAGCCGTGATCCAAACACAAACAGATGCAAATTCTCATATTCCGAAGTACCAAAAATAAAAAATGCAAGTTCTGTCTGTATCTGATGCACTTTTGCAGGGTTTTGTTCCTTAGGAACACTTTCTGTTTTGGAGGAAAAAAAAAAATGGAGTACAAAAAATATGGGTATAGTCTTTTACGATTAAAGGAATTTTCGCACATAAACAAAAAATAAGTAGTGCGAACTAAACGGGCCATTAGATTAACTATGTTTGACCTATTTTTAACTTTTGCTTCTATTTCTTACAACTGCTGAATATATTTTCTTATCGGAAATTCTTTTTTTTTTCTTTCTAGATAAATAAGTTGTGTGTGAAATAAATTGCGGGAAAAGGAGCCGGTCGCTCTTTGTTTGATATAGATGCTCCATTCTTCCTAAACTTTTGGTTCGACAGTGTTTTTTGTTTTTAGTAATTTTTTCTGCTTTAGGTTATAATTATTTACTTTTAAGGCTCCTTTTTTTTGAGACGGTTAATTAATTAAAAGTAACATGAATCTAAAAATTTCAAGAAAAAACAATTAAATAGAAAAAAAATCAGAAAGAACGGGGCTTGGTTGCACCATTTTTCCTAAATTTTTGTCAGGCAGTGTTTTTTATTTTTCATAATTTTTTGTTTAACCTTTTCATTTCAGTAATTTTTTCTGCTCTTCATCATAATTATTTACTTTTAAAAGACTCCTCATTGTTGAGATGGTTAATTAATTAAAAAGTACTAATTGATCTAACAAAAATTCAAAAAATATATTTTACAGAAAAAAATTTAGAGAGGACGGGGCTCGGGAGTTCGGCCCATTATCCCATACGGGGTTTGATGCCCTCCGGGCTGCCCCGGGTCTCTCTCTCTCTCTCTCTCTCTCTCTCTCTCTCTCTCTCTCTCTCCGGCTATTTCCTTCGAACGACTGCCTTTACTCGTTATCTCAATTGTCTTGTGCAATTCGCTTCAGAGTCTCAGACCTACTATGGTAGTACTATAAATTTCCGCTTCAGTTTGTAATACAGATTGGTTTTGGAGGCCGCGTGGTTCAAATCTGCGACATGGTAAGCCTGTTTTCTCCCTTGTTAATTTCTCCTTAATGCTATATATATTTGGTTGCCGAAAATAAAGGAAATTTAGAACTGTAATTTTCTGCTTATTTTTCTACTTCCTGCATATCAGAGTAGTTACCTTGGCTACATAACTGCTGAAGTGTCTTGGAACCATTAGACTTTGAGTATTGGGGACTGCTATAGTGCTTTGAACACAACTTCAGCCATATCTGCATCCAAACTCGGTTGATGCACTTGGCATACATACATGGGATGGCTCCAAACACGTTGTGTCTGGAAGTTGTGTTCCTAGAGTTCTTGTAGACTATTAGATACTCCGTACAAGATAGCAGGTGAATCTGTTTTGAGATGATTAACAAATCAGGTTATTTGTTAACCAGGCAGACGTAGTAGAATCCACTGGATAGTTCAGATACATGGGTATTTGCTGGAGATAAGAGACCTAATTTGAAATTTGTAAAACCAAGAAGTTCAACTGATAAGTTTTTATCCAACAATGTTTGCTTCATTTTATTGAACGGTTGGAAAAAGAACAAAGGTTTCACGAGGAGTTGAATTTTCTCGAGCTCAATGGGCTTCTGCAACTAGTTAAGGGGGTTTTATTCATCTACACATGGCCATATTGTCTGTTTATCTTCGTATATTGCATTAACATTTTGAATTTAACTCATTATGCGTGTATTGCTGGCTCTCTTGTACGTGTGGAAATCTGTTTTTGTGCTGTATAAGTACCTTTTTTTCCAATTTAGAGCTAAATTATTGTGACAAAGTTTTACATGGTATGCATCCTATCATAGATAAGCAGTTACTAGATAGATGAGCAGAACAATGGTTGGCACAATGGTTTGCTCTTGTATCCTTTTATAAAAGGTTATGCGCCTAGCCACTACAGCATGAATTCAATCATAACTAACAAAACTCACCATGTTACACAAGTGTTTCACACCCTAACAACGGATCCACAGATCCGTCGGTCATGTGTTGATTCCTTCTCAAAACATTGATATGCAGACTAGTCTCCTTGAATTGTGGATTAGGGGCATATTTATAACCTGTTTTGAGATGATTAACAAAGTGCATGTGATTAGCTTTTTGGTAAGTTGGGGGTCCATTCTGGGTGTGAAATGGGAATCATTTTAGTTTAAAACCTCGTACATAATTCTATTAATTGTAATTGTCCGTCATACAAGTCCCTTCTATCAAGTATAGAGCTATCAACTATTAGAAGCATTCACGTGTCTGAGCCTGTTCTGAATTGTACGGGTTCTGAGTCTGTCATCTCTTATATTGCTTTGAGCCTAAATATTTGGCTCGTGCATGCCTTCATCTTTTTAGTTTGTGTTACTGAATCTGTGTATTTTTTCTTTGGCATTGTTATATTTTTGTTTCCATCAGGATATACTAAGGAGGGCCATATTGGAGCCAGGGCCACCTGAAAACTTCGCTCTCAAGACGGTCCAAGAAGTGATAAAACCTCAGGTAGTTGCTGAATGTTCCTTCTACATGAATGGAACTTATGTTTCAGCGTGGCCGTCATAACATATACGAGCTTCAGCCTTCAGCTTTTTCATATGACCTAATAAAATGATGGATTGTACATCGGAATAATATGGAAAAGTACCTGATCATTGTTGTGCTTACAGTAGGGCAGTAGTTGTGCAATGCATATGAAGATATGGTTTTTGTTGTTTGTCACCTTTGGATAGTTAATGCAAAATAGGAAATTTTAGGACTTATGACATAAATTAGCATCCATTTGAAACAGATATTTGCCCTGAAATTGTGGATGAAGAAAATAGTTGGATGGAAGGGAGATTCCTCTTCATTCATGCAATTACTTTGACTAGCTCTCTTGATGATATAAGACTGATAAACTTGTGTGGTGACTATATAATATAAATGTCAATGATTGGAATAAATTGCCAGAAGCATCACGTTTTGTAAAAAATTACATGCGGATTTATCTCTTTTTTTGCCCAACTTGCATATGGTCAACTCTTCCGGCTTTTTTGGTTGGTGTGGTCTAACTAGGTCTGTTTTACTGGCCTTGACAGAAGCAAACAAAGCTAGTCCAAGATGAGAATCAATTGTTGGAAAATATACTGCGGACATTACTTCAGGAGTTGGTGGTATGTCACTGTCCATGATGTTTAGTGCTTACGGTTTGTTACTCATTCTTAGTTAGGGATCAAACTATGATTACGTTTTACTTGTGCCATGAGTTAAGGTCCTAAGGACAATGTCCATGGTCTAATAACTTTTTTGAATTACCATCTCAAAATTCAAATATGGGCTGCATCAGATCAAGTTCTTAATTGTCTTTCATTACCACTTGCAATCAATGCTTCCATTTGCACCATGGGCATTTGACATTTATGCATCAGTTGTCTTGTAGTTTTGACTGCCAGCATTTGGTTATGCTGCTTCCTATGATGGTGAATTTTCATGACTTAATCTTGCATGCTTAATGTATATGTGCAGTTTTCCCATGTGGAATTGCAAATCTTTAGTGGAGAAATACATATGGAATATATTTTTGCTGTTTTCTGGAACCCTGAAGAAGTACAAGGATACTCAGATCTATCTGATGTCGTGAATGTACATGAAAGTGAAAGTACTGCTACTGATTTTGTAAATGGTCTTCATTTGTTAGGAATTCCTCTATAGTGTCAAGTGATCTACTTGGATTGCGTAACAAATTGTTTCTACCAATCTAAATTTCTGCACAGTAGAAGAATCCTCAGTCATATAGGAGAGTGTAAATGGTCTTCATTTGTTAGGAATTCCTCTATAGTGTCAAGTGATCTACTTGGATTGCGTAACAAATTGTTTCTGCCAATCTAAATTTCTGCACAGTAGAAGAATCCTCAGTCATATAGGAGAGTATATTTGAAGAATTTTCCTTGCACCATATATTGCTGAAGCATAGATAGAATTTCTTCTTGATAGCTATGTGTGGCTTGGCTACTAGTAGTTTTATCTTTGTATACCTGCAGTACTGTTGTGCATACCGATGCTCTGGACTATCAATGAAGGAAGCATGGTAATGTGCACATAAATTGATTTGGGTCTCTAGGCCTGCTCTCTCTGATGCCATTTGGTTTTGATTTGGGGCATGGTTCTACAACAAAACGTCCCTGTAGCTCCTCGATTCTTGGAGGTTTAGGGGGGCCACTGTTTCAGTGGTACTCTGAGAGCAGCCACTTTGTGCATATATTGCCAAAGGTTAGGTCTGTCTCCAATCATCCCCCGCCCATACCCCCAATGATTGGGGACTAGATGGGTTATGTTATGTTGTTATGTTGTTGTTGTATACCTGCAGTACTAATCAACAGTAAACATTTACTAAGTGACCAATATGGATAAATTGTTACACTAGTTAGACTCACTAGGATCGAGAGGTACTTTTGAGCATCTATAAAGGATATTGGCAATCAGGGAATTGAATATTATTTCGTGTGTTGAAGTTATCATAGCTCCTTATCATTTGCATGTGATGTATCATGTGCATTTGCAGCATTTCTGACACTAATTACTGGTCTTTATCATATTAATAGCCATTATGTGCTTGCATTTTGGTACAGTCAGCTGCAGTTCAGTCAGAGGAGAAAATTATGGAATATGGGCAATCGATTGTTGATGGAGATGTTGCTCAGGGTCAAATTCCCCGCCTTCTAGGTCTGTTCATACTTCAACTTACTATTTAGTTGGATAAAGCAACACGTCTTCTCTTGCCATGTTTCTTTTCCCTATCTGGGGAATGTGTGATAATTTTGAAAACAGGAAGTCTACATAGACCAGGGCTAACCCTCATTCTTGCAAACTCAAGCCTTACTATAAGGGTTTTGGCAACAAGGAGCACCTTTCTCGAGTAAAACCTGAGTAAAACCTCGCAGTTCCAGGGTACGTAGGGGCAGAAGACAGTCTACCTACAGTCTTCATTAAACTTCTCAAATTGTGGGTAAATAAAGGGCAAAAGACTGTTCTACCAAAAGTCTCCAATTTCTATTAACCTTCTCAATTTTGGGGAAACAAAGGGGCCAAAGAGAGTTCACCGTCACATTATTCCTTTACCTGTGTTTGGATCAGGATTTATTGGGGTGAAGGAAATTTAAAAGAGCTGCACATCTTCGTTATTTCCGAGGAACAAACCAAAAACAAAACGATTGATTCTTTTGGCAATTATCTATTCACATTGTTCTAATTTTCCTAACCCAACCAAGCAGAAAAGATAGAAGTTTCTTCCAATTAGCTTTTTCCTATGTTTTTCACTTTCCTGCCACAAATCTAAGATCCAAACCTAGCTCTGAGGATGACTTTGGAAACAACTTGGTAGATTTAGAAGGATTCCCGAATTCCCTTCTGGATAAAAATACAATGGAAGAAGATATGACGAAAAGATTTACGTCTGTCCTTTTCTACTAATGATACCATACTGTGAACGTTCACGTTAACCTATCTTCAGCAGGCTCAATTGCTCTAGATACCCAAAAAACTGTGGGAGATTTTCTTAAAGCACTTTGTCAGTAGTTGTCAGAATCGTACGATTCGATATGATTCGGTGGGTAATCGATACAAATAGGCTGCCGAATCGGAAATAGCTGAGAATTGTAAGTGAATCGGTGATTTACGATTCGCATCGTACGATTCGATGGGTAATCAATACGAATAGGCTGCCGAATCGGAAATAGCTGAGAATCGTAAGTGAATAAGGGAATCGTTCGATTTACTTAAAATTTCCGAAATTCATTTTTTACTCTTGTTTTGCTTCTTTTGTTGTATGAAAAGGGTTCAAAATTTTTTTAAGGTCTAGTATTGTTATATGTCATCTTTTTTTTGTGTTATATGGATAGATAATAAGAAAAAGAGATTTATTACGAGAGTGAATCGAAAATGAGGAAGATAAATGAAATATAACAACCCTATAGAACTTCTAAGGGTTTGTTTTGTACTTATAACTCTTCCGTACAAAAAGAACCATAAGTAGGCTTTACGAATCATCATCTCTTGGAAGCTGCAATAGAAGCAACTTACCTAATATTCCACGTTATTATCAAATCATCATTTAGAAGAAAGTATTTATTGATTTAGGCCTAAATCTTTCATTTGTAGTATATATTGTTGTTACCCTAATCAATAAGCATAGGTTTCTATGCATTATAGAAGTCATGACCAAATTAGAGCGATTCACGATTCGATTCGATTCGCGATTCGAAAAATGACCATTTCGATTCTTGATTCGATTCATGATTTGACAACTCTATTAAGTAAAAATGCTCTCATGTCCTTTGCGTTTGAAGTTAGTTTTTAATGCTCTTATTTAGTAAAAACTGCTCTTAATCCTCTGGCTTGGACTAATGCACCCTGAAAGTAAATGAGTTTTAGTTGAACATACCCTGAGATAATTACATCTCTCTCTCTCTCTCTCTCTCTCACGCAAGCGCATCCATTCTTTTTTCTTTTGTAGACATTGTACTGTATCTTTGTGAGAAAGAACATGTTGAAGCTGGTATGATCTTTCAGTTATTGGAAGATTTGACGGAAATGTCTACTATGAGAAATTGCAAAGATGTCTTCAGGTATATAGAGAGTAAACAAGACATACTGGGTAAGGTAATGTGTGGCTAACAGATTGTAACTGTTTTCAGTTACTTTGGTACTTTATTTATTTACATATTTGTTTGCTTACTTTTCTGAGGTTGTAGTTTTATACCATGGTTAAGGTTTTTACTGTCAGGAACACAATATTCTTATTCTTGCTTGTGTGATTGCATATGATAGTCGGAACTGTTTGCACGGGGAAAGCTTGTGATGTTGAGAACATGCAATCAGCTTCTTCGGCGCCTATCAAAGGTATAATCTAAGTCCTGTGCCCCCTTTCACCATAGTTTTCATTTTGCAGCTGTAATCTATGGCAGAAACACTGTACTTTGTTAATGCTTTCACAACTGGCAGAAAACTGAAAATCAACTGTTGGTTAATTCACAAACTAAAGGAGCAATAGCTGACGAGGGAGGGAGGGAGAGAGGATTAAGTAGCTGTTTTCCTTTTTGCAAAACATTAAACCAGTCACACGACTAGCTCTGAAGCACTATCTTTCGAACCTACATATAGGCATGAAAACCAATTGTAGTTACGACACAATACATACGATTGTTAATTGTGACAGTCTTCAAACATAATAGTTTTCTGTTTCTGCAATGAGGAACATATAATATTTGAGAAGATGGAGACAGTCGGAGAAACCAATTATTTTCCTTTCACAACAATTTTGAAATTATGGTCATGGGAAAGTTGTGATATTCTAATCATTGCTATTAATGGTTCAAAATCTGAATCTGTAGGCCAATGATGTCGTGTTTTGTGGACGAATAATCATGTTCCTTGCTCATTTTTTCCCATTATCAGAACGCTCAGGTCCGTATAGTCACTTCTTCGTGATGTTTGCTCTGGCCTGGTTTTCATTCTTTTTCCTGTCTCTTGGATACCATGTTAATTTTGAGCTTATGTCTGGCTGTAGCTGTCAATATAAAGGGAGTTTTCAACACATCAAACGAGACAAAATACGAGAAAGAAGCTCCTGAAGGTAACCCTGACCTACTATTTGTCTCTCTGATTCAACATCTTGCTATTCTGCATAGCAAAATAGGATTTTTGTTTACCTCCATACACTAACTATTCCACCTCTTGGCTTCCCAAACAGGCATTTCTATTGATTTCAACTTCTACAAAACCTTTTGGAGTTTACAGGTGAGTAGATCATGCTTGTTGTTCACAGCGTCTTATCATGTGTAGAAGGGAAGATGGATTCATAATTTGGTTTTTCTGCTCTGATCCAATGACTTTGGCCTTATGGCAGAGGTTTGTGGTTTGGGTAATTATCCTCCTTTCTATTGTAAGTGGGTACACGAGTTGTGTTTAATATCATTTGCCACAATTGGATGGTCTTTATCAAAGATATTGTCTATCTCAATAGTCATATTTTATCTTTTTGCTCAGAAATGTCAGCAATCATATTTCTTGACTGTCTGAAGTGTCACCTGGTAAGGTGACCTAAATGGGACCATTCCTGGACACTACATACGTCAGCATGTACATTCTAATGTGCTAACAAGGATAATAGATTGAAGCTTTGTTCATTTTTACGTCTATTTTATATTTCCCTGTCATGGTCTATGTTTTTCAAGATGTCTTTCATGTTAGGCTGACAAAAACTAAGGTACTTCAAGATGTCTTTCATGTTAGGCTGACAAAAACTGAGGTACTTCTATGCTACATTTGTTGATAGTATTTGTGGGTGAATTCCATACGGAAACCCCCGTCTATAAAGGAAAAAAAGGATGTTAGCAAATGGCTTAACTAAAAGATAAAACAGAACCAACATGTGTTCTGTAATTTTTGCTAGTTCAAAGCTTTAGAATGAACTTCTGATAGCTTTAAGTGGCAGGGTGAAATGGTTTTGTAACCCAACTAACAGAAGGTGTCTATCTTGTATGAAGCTTCAGGGCACTGGTTTTGCATGTGACCATTTTTAGCTTCATTTGTACTGCAGTATTAGCTTCAATGGCTTCATGTTGATTGCTCTGGGGTTTAAACCAAGCCTGGAATATAACATTGTTGTAGGAGGAAGAGATTGATGATATAACAACTAATCCTGTTGCTGTAATTATTTCTTCTCTCTTCTTTTTCCCTAATTAATGAAGATTTTTGGTTGAGCTTCAGGAACATTTCTGTAACCCTGCTTCCTTGACTCAAGCTCCGGCAAAGTGGCAGAAATTTACTTCCAGTTTAATGGTATATCTTAATATCTGTTCTCTGCCTCTGGTCTTTTTCGTTTATCTTGTGCAGTTCTGTACCAAGTTATGCAAAAATTCTGTTGTTGAACATTGGGATCTGTAGGTTGTGTTGAATACCTTTGAAGCTCAGCCTTTAAGTGATGAAGAAGGTAATGCTAATAATCTCGAGGATGAGGCAGCCACCTTCAGCATTAAGTATCTAACGAGCAGTAAACTGATGGGTCTAGAGGTAAGGCAGTTCGCAGAGTTCCGAAGATATTTTAGAACACATTTAAGTTGTTTTCAGATATGATTCTAGAATCTGCTTATTTCTTTTGCTTTTGTTTGTGTCCCTCAGTTGAAAGATCCAAGTTTTAGACGCCATGTTCTTGTGCAATGCCTTATTTTGTTCGACTATCTGAAGGTAATGCTTCTTCTCACTCGTTTGCGTTTTCTATTGCGTGAATGCAACGAACATTGACTATTGTGGTTGTCTAAAGTGAATCCAAAGTGTAACTGTACTTTGTGCATCTGCCTTGTAGCTTGTGTAAAGTATTGTTTGGCGAAAGTACTGTTACTGGCATCCTTTATTGGTCCCCACACCCCCCCCCCCCCCCCCCGGTGTGGGGATATGGTCCTCTGTTTTTGTTTTGCTTGGGTGGTGCTGAGGTTTTAGGAAATGCTTGTGTCTGCCTGATTAAGTTGTTACTGTTGGATCTGAACAAAGGTGAATCCACACCTACTGAGGTGTGAATGTCCTGTTAGTTAATCATAGCTGGTGGATCTGGTTTCTCTCTTGCAGTTATTTGTTTTTACACGGAAGTTAGAGAGTGTAAATAAAAACTTGTCTACCAAAAATGAAGTTGCTGCTTAACATTATAATAGTATCATTTTTTAGATGGAGAATGGTTAATACTTGACACTTTGTCAGTAGTTCACGTGTAACCTGTACCAAATTTCATAGGTTGTTGGAGATGATGATTTTATGAATTTTTATGGGCACTGTTCACTACATGTATATTCTTCTTTGTTTTTCCTTTTTCATTATCCCTGTGCATTGAAGGATTTTCTTAATTTGTAGGCCCCAGGGAAGAATGACAAAGATTTGCCATCCGAAACAATGGTCAGTGATAATTTTTAGCTTTACTACCACAGACCTTTTGCATGTATTGCTTTAGTTTCTTTTTAATATTGTCCATTTGAAAGTGAAAAGTTAGATATGAACTGCTATGTGAAATGTTCAGAAACAGCAAATTTGAAACAAAGAAGTGAAAATGAAAGAAACTCTTATGTTCACCAAATAATGAACCAATATCACTGAAGAATGCTCGTAACTGACTTGATTTGCTGCTTTTGATTTTGAAAATTCTCAAATGCCTATGCATACATAGGATTGGAATGTGAAGAGCACTAATATGCATGGTGTGTATGTTGTGCTGAGTTTAGAGCAATAAATGAGCTGTAGATAAAGTAGATAGAGCAGCCAGATATTTATTAAAGCTGCAGACCAAGTCTGTTCTTAGTTATATGGTAGGGATGATTGATTAAGCACTTGAGTCAATGGTGAGCATGATTTATTGGAGGTGGAGTTGACATCAATTTTCTCCCAACCCAACAAAATCAGGCCTATTTTTTCATTAACTGTCAATTGACAGAATTTGAGATCAGTTTA
The DNA here is from genome assembly GCA_019656275.1 of Rhododendron kiyosumense. NCBI lineage: Eukaryota > Viridiplantae > Streptophyta > Magnoliopsida > Ericales > Ericaceae > Rhododendron > Rhododendron kiyosumense. The sequence continues at coordinate 976 of BPLS01000278.1, read as the reverse complement.
ATCTAATGCAAAATAATGTACCTTTTCCCATTTGCAAGAACACAACACATGCTTTGTATTTCCAATCTGTTCAATTCGAATGTATCTCAATTGGATCTGTCTTTTCCTATCTAGGCAGGGAAAGCTTTTGATTTTAGATTATTAACCATTCTCCTTTGTGATTGTAGAAGGAAGAAGTAAAATCTTGTGAAGACCGGGTAAAGAACCTTCTGGAACTGACTCCTCCTAAAGGGAAAGAATTTCTTGGTAGTATCGAGCATATATTAGAAAGGGAAAGGAATTGGGTATGATCCCCCCCCACCCACCCTCCCAGCAGTTAAGTTCACCACTATTATGGATGCGCTCTAACTTACCTTGTTCCCTTTTTTGGGTGTTTTAGGTGTGGTGGAAACGTGATGGTTGCCCGGCATTTGAAAAGCCACCAATAGAGAAGAAATCAGTTCAGGATGGAGTAAAAAAGCGGTAAGGATGTTAGGAGGTGTCTGAATTTTTGTTTGTTTGATACTGTGATATTTTTCTTTCTTCATTAAGTTAATGTGTTTCAGAAGGGTGGTTATAGTATAAAAATTATTAGACACCTGCTTGATGTAAATTTATTTCTCATCCCCAGGTAGGTAGCTGACAAGTAACCAATGGATAATAGGTTCAATTCCTTGGTCAATTGATGTGGAAGCAGTGAACTGAAGCTTGTAGTAGTATAAAACTAGAGCATTAGGTGTCCATTGTAAGCATTGACAAGGTGCTTACCTATCTGAAAGTGAAAGAAAGTATCACTAATCTGAAAATACAAACTGGGCAAATTCTGCATGAATAAAAGGTCAATACCCAAAATCTGCGCTGCACCCTTCCAAAAACTTCACAAGAATGAGCCTTATATTTCTGATAGTCATACCAGATCTGTAAGCCCTGTTGCAACGCCCTATTTTGCAGTTCTATTGCTGATGACCACCTTTTTTTTGCTTGAGAATCTGCTGAC
>BPLS01000277.1:433286-473245 GCA_019656275.1 Rhododendron kiyosumense | reverse complement strand
GGGTCTTTTATCTCAGTAAGGCGGTTTGCTACTCTTTACTCGCTTTGGATTGTGTTGATGTTGTAATAGGGATCTATTTAGGAAAGTTGATGCTTATGACTATGAAAACCCCATCTAGGTCTGATTTCCGGTATTAAAATGGCCCTAGTTTGGTTAATTTTGTGGTTGAATTAAATATTTACTGCGAATAGATTGTGACATGTTGAGGGAATTTGTGAAGCTAGAGTTCTGAATCTTGAGTTGGGTAGGATTGGTTGAAAGATACTGGGTCCAGTCTAATTGGTTTATAGGGGATTCTGAATTTGCTTCATTCTAGAAGAACTTAGGAAGGGTATTTCTGTTTTTGGCCTAGGAAGTTTTAGAAAGTAAATTTCTGCAGCTATTTTTTGTTAGCGAGGACAATGGAATCAATTGCAGCGACGTCTATTTTGGGGTATCCACCGGTATGGGGGAGATATTGCCCAAAGGATGTCTCAAGCAAGAGGAATCAATTTAATTTCTGCCGGTTTCCAGTAACCAAATTCCTTGGTAAAAAACTCGTTTGTTCTGCTCCCATGTTGCGATTGGGAGTTGATTGCTTAACAGTTCCATCGATTAAGGCTAAAGCTGTGGAACTAACCAAGGAGGCATATTGTTTTTTAGAAGAGCGAATCGATAGGGGTTTTGAGAAGCGAGTAGACACTGGATTGGATCGAAAACTGGGGTTGTGGCCACGGGAGAATAATGCTGATAAGCCTTCACTAGAAAATACATTGCTTCGACGAGAAAGAATGGGTTTTGGGTGGTTTGGTGTAATCTTTGAATGGGAAGGGGTTTTGATTGAAGATAACCCTAATCTCGAGAATCAGGCCTGGCTAACTCTTTCTGAGGAAGTAGGAAAACCCCCTCCCCTGGGTTTCATACTCAGTAGAATCCAAGGGATGAAGAATGAACATGCCATTTCTGAAGTTCTCTGCTGGTCTAGAAGCCCAACTCAAGTGAGAAGAATGGCTTTAAGGAAAGAACGGATTTACCAAGCTTTACGCGGTGGGAAATATGGATTCCGATTTGGGTCAAAGGAGTTTGTCAAGTTCCTGATGGATTACAAGATTCCAATGGCATTGGTCTCAACTCGTCCGAGAAAAACCCTTGAGAAAGCAGTTAGAGCCATGGGGATGGAAGGTGTTTTTAGCGTTATTGTAGCAGCGGAAGATGTGTACAGAGGGAAACCTGACCCGGAAATGTTTGTTTATGCGGGGCAGCTTCTGAATTGTATACCAGAGAGGTGTATTGTGTTTGGGAATTCGAATCTTACGGTTGAGGCAGCTCATGATGCCCGGATGAAGTGTGTGGCAGTTGCTAGCAAGAATCTGGTGTATGAACTTGGGGCTGCTGATTTGGTGGTGACTCACCTGAATGAGCTTTCTCTTATTGATCTGAAGAATCTTGCTGATATCGAATCGGCTGAGTTTGGGTCTGGCAAGTTGGAGTTGGAGATGGAGATGGAGGAAGAAGATGAGCCATACCGATCTTCGTATGCAGCTGTCAATGATGATTTCTGGTAACCCCTCTCTAATGTAAGACAGTAAGAGTACTAATCTATATTTTGATGACTGAAGTTCACTTTGGTTACACTGTATATAAGTAGTAGGAAAATTTGGAAAGCAAAAGAATAAGGTCGTCTACATTGGACCACCTTTATATCATCATGCATGTGTTGTTCATAATGTTACATTATTAATGATGGTTTGGTACTTGCCAATTATCTGTTTTTTTTTGTTCATCTGACTTTTGAAAGGAATTGCCAATTATTAATGACTTTTGTTCAACTTCGTATTTCTGAACTGAATTCTGGTTTCGGGAATTCCTTCTAGTACATTCTAACTACGAATTGTGTCGATGTTCTTACATCGAATGCTAGAATGAATTGATAATCCTCTGGCTTGTCCTTAGCTGCAACTTAGTGTTTCTCTGGGTAATATCAGTAGTATTTTTTCTGTTGGCCGCTAAAGTTTTGGACCAACTTTATTGGAAAATGTTCTTTGTTGTAAGTTTCTTTTAATAGATAAGAACCACAGCAGAAACATTAGAAAATTTTGAAGGCATCCAACCAAAATCAGCTGCCTATAGGAGAGTAGCCTCTAAAGTACATATACCGATATACAAATTGGGTGGCTTAGAGACCTAATGTGGAACAACCGAACAAGTCACTTAACACACTACACATTCGCCAGTCTTGATAACAGGATTAACCACCATCAGTGAGTCAAGAGCAGGTTCTCAGATATTTGTTTTCCGGTTCTCTATTCGTTTGTAGACTAGGCGAACCTAATACGAAGTTACTGGTTTGCTAGAAAGAAGACAAATTTGGAAAATCAACTCTATGCAAATTTCTGAACAAGTTACCCCTTTTCCCCCTTATTAAAGGAAGAAGGAACAGGAAAGACATTAACAACCAAAAACAACCACCAGAAATTCAAATTTCGAAGAACAAGAACTATACCCATGATAGACTTGATCGATGGGCATAATGAGGCTGCACTCATATGGAGCTTATCAATCTTAGGACCAAGAAGAGTACAGGATCCTATGTCAATCCTTTCCTGTCACGAACACTCTGGACTGTTTGGTGTGTCTCGTGGCAGCATCTGTACTTAGGTTGAATTTTTTTTTTTTTTTTTGATGTTTCTCGGTTGTTACAAACTCGGTACAAATTGGTTTGCCTTCATCATGCATTTTCGTGGTGTAAGTAATTCTATAAGAACCAAACCAAAAGAGGGGACCAGGGGTATACCCTTGAAACCCCAACTAGCAGCACAGTAGGAAAACGGCTCAAAACAAACGAGAAAGCAGATAGAGACAGAGTCGCTGACTATGACACGTCTTTCGGAATCCAGGATTCCAGATACCAACACCAACTTACTCTCTAACCAGAAGGGCTAACAACCTTCATCTACAGCCAGGCCTGAGGGTCAACATTTGTGGCGTTTCGGCAATTTCAGCAAAAGAAATGGGGTTCCCAGTTGAATATTGTTCTCATACTTGGGTAAAACAAGTCCGCGCCTCGATTGAATTATAACTTTACCCGAACCCACTTCAATGTACCATGAATTTTAAGCTGATATCAATGCCTGCTATTAGGCCTGAATCATACGTGAATTTTTTTTTCCATCATGATTAGTAATCTTGAAAGTGTTTTCGTAATTTTGTAGTTTTAATCCGTGAAAATATCTAGACGGGCCTATGTTAGAAGTTCGCTTTGACCACCAATAACTCAGGGCCGTCCCTGTCGTAATCATCTTGACATGGCCTAGTACTGGGCTTTCGTTGCTCCACTTCATGCAATGTACAGGATCAGCTCGTCTTCACTCTTCAGAAGTCGTCTGTCCATCCTCATGTCGTGGGTTCCACCCCCAAGCAGTCACCAATAATCCAAATCGTTCATCTCGTAGAACATCTATGAACACGTCAACAAATCAAATTTTGCTCCACCAAAAGAAAAGTTTAAGCTTACAATCATATTTATCTTCCATTTTAGAAAATACAGATAGAGTTTATTATGAGTGCTACGTGCTGACCGATTCGGATTATTTAAGTCTGCTCGGGAGTGGGACCGGACCCACGAGAGGAGTATGGAGGGGTATGAAGAGATGAATAATGAGGACGAGCTGATCCGATGTACTTTACCTGGCGTTGCCTTAATGATCTTGGTATACTCAGTATGAATACTTCTTACAATATCAGTCTTATTTACCATGACATATCATGATCCGGCAGCATTTTCAGGTCCATGACTACGGCCATGTGGCTGCTATTATGTGCCATGTGCTCCTTATTCCATCCAATGTTACCCTACCATGTTGTCCAAGATTTTTGATCGGATCTTTAGGAAGGTATAATTAGGCAATTTGTTTGGGATCTTGACTGTCCAATGCAAAAATTCTGCTGAAGGTATTGAGATGATTTTTTTCCCCCTTCTGAATCCTATGACCTTAGGTTGTATTCTGATTATGTATCTGTAGAGAAGTTCTGGGGGTAAACGGATTTTAGAACTGTGGAAAAGATGAACTTATTTATTTGAGATCATTTTGATCTCCCTTCCTGCATTAGCCATGATCCCAATACAACTCCACTTGAAAACCAAGTGGTACATTTTCTGCAAACTTGGGGTTTGCTCTCTCCGTCAAGGGCGAAAGGCGCAAAGTTCTGTTGGGCCTGAGGTGAGAGGCGCAAGGCGAGGCAAGGCACGCTCCTTTTTGAAGAGAGGCACACCTGTGCGAAAAAATATTATTTCTTAAAATAATTGTGTTATGTGCGCTTTTTTGATCGATTTAAAAGAAGTGCACTTTTTGGCGCTTTTTGTTTGCCTTCTTCAAGTCTCCTCGCTTGGGGTCAGTAAGTGCGCCTAGGCGCGCCTTTGACAACTATGCTCTCTCCTTGGGGCTAGCTAGTTCATAGGTGAGTCTGTCCTATCTTTGATCGAGGCAACCGCTAGTGGACGGTGGAATTCGTCTTTCAGAAACTAGTCGAGTTTCATGAATTAATCGAGGTGCATGTAGGAATCCAAATGATCCACTCGGAGTCATAAGAGAAAACATTTGTTGCGAAATTGCAATAAAATAGAGCTGTCAACTTGGGTGCATCTACGGATCAAAAAAAAAACTTGGGGTTCATCTGGACCGGAGTGATAGGCTGGCTGGCTGGCTGGTTGCTGAAGTGGGTGCTTTCTTGGCATTATGGTATGGGGCCATTGGTTAGATGCAGATTGTAGACAGCTCACCTCTACATTCTCACTCATTACTCTCTTCAGCATTCATCGACTTGAACCATTCACCAACCAAAAAATATAGGAGTACTATTGAAATGGATTACAATGTTCTACCATTAACGCTGTAGAATCATGTCACTGACATCATTTCTGTCAATCGTGTTTTCTCCGGTTGCCAGAAATCTCAAGGGAGGTTTTGTGTCAGTGATTATAACCCGTTTGCAACCCGATGGCTCGGATATTAACCGAGCAATGGATGGTTCAGATTTGTATGCAATTTATATGTGTTCAGATTCGATCCGAGCCGTCCGTGCCGAAATGAATAGCCAGATCGGCCGCTCTATACCCGCTCGATAGGGAGCTACTCGACAGCATCCCGAGTCCGTTAATGTTATGATGTTGGAGAGACTTTAGCTTTGGATTCCCACACTAAACCAGCCCAATTGCCAGTCCTAATGGGAGCTGGATGCAAATAATAATCAAAAAGACGAAATAAGAGAAGATAGAAGTCTGACACAGACTCTCATGCCTTCAATTATTGTGGCTTCCTACCTCTGTTAACTTATATTCCATTGCATTATGTCAACACTAGCATACAAAAATAAATTTACACACACACACACTCAACTAGGACCTATCTGGATCTATAAATCACAAAAACTAGGACATTATAACCACCTCATTATTATTAAATAGACCAAAAATGGCATGATTGATATATTCATTCCACTAATCCCGTGTAATCTTTCATGTTACGAAAAATAAAACTTGCAATAAACTTATGTTCATTGCGGCCAGCCCCTATGTGTTTACCGTACATGAAAAGAACAAGCAGGTCGGACATGGGTAAAGACACCTATTTGTCACAAGAAAAAAAAATAAAAATTCAGATTTTGACCTTTCATTCCTTTTCTAACAATTATAATTATTTTAGATGAATAGACTGATATCTGATTAATTTGAATTTCGCACGAAAGACAAACAAACAAAGCATTACAAAATAATCGGCTCGGATTATCAAATGGAACCGTAATGGATCTCATTTTCCGTCACATCGACGACATCAGGATAGATACTTTCTCTTTCAACAAGACTACTCTCACCGCTCAATATCTCACCGTCCGTCTCAGCAATCAATGGTCTGGACTTTGAAAACTCTTCCCTAAAACCGTCCAAAACACTTTTGGATGGTGAGATTGAGAACGGAATAGGGAGCGGTGAACGTTGAGCGGTGAGGTAGACTTCTGTTTTCCTTTTTAGATGATGAGTGAGCAAAAGCTGGGAGGATGTGATTGTAATTTTAGATGAATGCATCCAAATGACCTAATTGAGATCCACCTCGTTGTCTCCTTCCATATCCAGCTCACCTGACTCCTCCATGTTGGACTTTGACATCCCCTCCTCCCAAACATACCCACATGAAAATTATCAACTCTCCCTCCTTCTCTCTAATAATTTTCTCATTCTATATTATTAATTACAGATTAATTGAGAAAAAAAAAATATCAGTGTCCCAATCACATCCCCAATCCCCTTCACACCTACAAAACCCCCCATCCACTTTCCATTCTTCCCTGCCCTCCTTCCCTTCCCTTTACTCATCCCATTTTGCAGTACCCTTTAAGCCATTTCCAATCTTCTTCCCACATCTTTTTGCCTGAAGAAATGAGAGAAATTCTTCACATCCAAGCCGGGCAATGCGGTAACCAGATCGGGGGCAAGTTCTGGGAGGTGGTGTGCGATGAGCACGGCATCGATGCCACCGGAAACTATGTCGGCGACTCTCATGTTCAACTTGAGAGGGTGAATGTCTACTACAATGAGGCAAGTGGTGGGAGGTATGTCCCCAGAGCGGTGTTAATGGATCTTGAGCCCGGTACGATGGACAGCTTGCGTACCGGGCCCTACGGAAAGATCTTCAGGCCTGACAACTTTGTTTTCGGCCAGAATGGTGCCGGAAACAATTGGGCCAAAGGGCATTATACTGAGGGAGCCGAGCTGATCGATTCAGTTCTTGATGTGGTTCGTAAAGAGGCTGAGAATTGTGATTGCTTACAAGGTATAACTTCGATTTCTTCAAGTTCATGAGTTTTTATTTCTGACATTGTAGAAGTCAAACAATTTCCACAAATGATGATATTGAAATTGAGAGCTTTATACTTGGAAAAAAAAAATTTTCCACCTCAGCCATTCTACTTCCACAACGCCACGTCAGCTTCAATTATTGTAGGGATAGAAAAATCAATCACATAAAGTAGGAGTAAAAGATTTCAAAAAATTTGCTGGTGTGGCCCACTTAAAAATATCCTGCCAATTTTTTAAATTTATTATGGTGTGGTTCAGTGGTCAAATTAGCTACGTACAGTAATGTTTCGGCTAGTTACCGACACAGATCCGGATATAGATTTGTTTGTCTAATGCGTATTAAACGGTTCTAAAATAATCGTTGTTTGGATTTGTGCTCGAATGTCTTTTATGCCTAACGCTGAACCAAGTAGGTTGAACTCATGCTGCATAATTGCCATTATGCCAAGCCAAAGGTTGGCCCGCAAATGATTAAAATATGTTGTTCATGGTACATAAAATTAATTTTCCCTTTAAATTCATTTCTAATTGGTCACAAAATTGAAATAGTGAAGGTGAAAAGTGAAAACTACTAGACCTGGAGGACTCTGTTTAATGCAATCTCGGTTAATTACTTCTGGGTTTTGGATTTGATTAGGCTTCCAGATTTGTCATTCACTGGGAGGAGGGACAGGGTCCGGAATGGGGACCCTGCTCATATCAAAGATCAGGGAAGAGTATCCGGACCGGATGATGCTGACGTTCTCCGTCTTCCCGTCACCCAAGGTGTCGGACACGGTGGTTGAGCCGTACAACGCCACCCTCTCCGTCCACCAGCTGGTCGAGAACGCCGACGAGTGCATGGTTCTTGACAATGAAGCCCTCTACGATATCTGTTTCCGCACTCTCAAGCTCACCAATCCAAGTTGTAAGTACACATCCTCTTACTACTCTCATCGGTTTTGAACACAATTACTGCAGTCAGTGCCGGTTTTGAAATTCTTGAGACCTAAGACGAACTTACGAAAGGAAAAAAATATTCATGTGGGGAAGGAAAAAAAAGGCCCATGAAATTTGAATCATATACCTCTTTGATAAATAAACTAAGCTTTTTCGCTAGGCTAGTTAACTTATTTGTTATATAAATGCTAATTAAATATGTATTTAGCTATACTTACCTGGGCCCTAATTTTGATCTCAAAATTTGGGGTTTAAGTCCGCCGCCTTGCTCGTCTTAGCTCAGAGCCGGCCTTGACTGCGGTAATAACCCCCTTGATGGCGTAGTAATGACTCGGTGATTTGGATGCATAATAACTTATATATAGTTCTTGGGTAGCAATGCCGCAATTTAGTTTGCCCATTCATGTGAATGAACAAAATCGGACTTTGTGAAAACGTGGTTGCTCTAAAATTACAAATGCTTATTGTTCGTGCAATGTTGCAGTTGGCGACTTGAACCACCTTATCTCCACCACCATGAGCGGAGTCACCTGCTGCCTCCGCTTCCCGGGCCAACTCAACTCCGACCTCCGCAAGCTCGCTGTCAACCTCATCCCCTTCCCCCGCCTCCACTTCTTCATGGTCGGTTTCGCCCCCCTGACCTCCCGCGGCTCCCAACAATACCGCGCCCTGACCATCCCCGAGCTCACCCAGCAGATGTGGGACTCCAAGAACATGATGTGCGCGGCCGACCCCCGCCACGGCCGCTACCTCACTGCCTCCGCCCTCTTCCGCGGCAAGTCCATGAGCACCAAGGAGGTCGACGAGCAGATGATCAACGTGCAGAACAAGAACTCATCGTACTTCGTGGAGTGGATCCCGAACAACGTGAAGTCGAGCGTGTGCGACGTGGCGCCCACAGGGCTGTCCATGTCATCCACGTTCATGGGGAACTCGACGTCGATCCAGGAGATGTTCAGGAGGGTGTCGGAGCAGTTCACGGTCATGTTCCGGAGGAAGGCTTTCTTGCATTGGTACACAGGGGAAGGGATGGACGAGATGGAGTTCACGGAGGCGGAGAGCAACATGAATGACTTGGTGTCGGAGTATCAGCAGTATCAGGATGCGGTGGCGGATGAGGTCGGGGAGGAGGAGTACGAGGAGGAGGCGGAGGCAAATTAAGAGGGCCTTTTTATTTTACGCAGAAACCGCTCACAGAACCGGCCACAGAAAGTGCATCGATAGCGAGGATTTTTTTGGGAGTGGTTACAACAACATATCTCATATAATCCTGGTCGTTACTCATTTTCTGTGATCGGTGTCTGTGTCCGTATAATTCATTTGTTTCAATGGTGGCGGTGGATGTGTGTTGAGGGGTGAATAAACATGGTGGTCGGTTTCATTTTATGTTGGGGTTTATTCTTATTATTGTTGCGATATAAACGGTGTAATATTTTTCAAATTTGTGATTATTAATTTATTGCTTATGTTTGTACAAAAAAAAAATTTACTGCTTATGCAATTGTCAATGTCATGTGTGTACATACTGCTATATTGGTATTAAATCAATTTGTTTTTATACACCACGCTTCTGTGCGCCAAACTATATATAAGTGGTAGACTATAACTTTTTTATTTTGTCCTTACTCAAATTTTGTTCGCGTTTATTAATTTTATGTCAAATTTTTATGTATTATTAGTTTGTCTTAACAAGAGAAATCGAAAAAGTAAAAAATTATGACTTTTACCCAAAATTTTTAAGAAATATCCAAAAAAATGCCCAAAAAATTTGGACAAAACAAAAAATGTTGAATAAGGACAAATTAAAAAAATTGTGCTCTACAACTTATAGTTTAGCGGAACAAGGTAATTCTGTACTAAGTTACTAACTACACCTCTACGTTCAAATATATGCAATGGTAGACAAATATTTTCCCTTGAGTTTTTGAACTTTGTGCTCTTTTTTTGTAGTTATAGTAAACTTATCTTTGGAAATAAAAACATGTAAGAGGAATAAGTAGACAAAAGAATTTAAGCTACAAAAATTTGCAACGGTGAGTAGCATATTTATTATGATTATATATATATTCCGTAGTATAGTACTATTATCTTTATAGAACAACTAGTGTAGATCATAATAAAACAAAAGGAATGGCAAGTAATTACTACAATATATATTATTTGGGTGTGTCAAATATTTGTCAAACTTTAAATTAAGAGCAATGCTAGGACACAGAAGCATATGCGCAAATATGTTAAGAATCCTTCGATACACGTGAGTCTCAAACAGTAGATGTACGGCTCGCATCCATCAAATGGTCTCGAACACAAACAATTAAATCGGTACACATTCATCTGTGTCCATAGTTTTTTTTGGTTAAGTTTAACAGAAATGCTAGGGGTACAACAAACCTTGTACATCAGGTGTGCGCAGATCCATTTTGCGCCCGTCTCAAATCTCACAAAGATGATCTAGGCCGCTCATTTTGTTTAGAATATTTTATTCAAGGCCCTTGTAAAAAAATCATCTCAATCCGATACTGGTAAGGGCGTTTACGAATCATACAACTTTGCTTTGGAAATTCAGCTTCAGAATTTGGCCTGAATTTCTGAAGCAAAATTGGATGATTCGTAAACGCCTTTACTGGTATCAGATTGAGATGATTTTTTACAGGAACTCTAAGCCGTTTAGCTAAATAAGCCAAATGACTTATTTTTTTGTCTTTATTCAAATTTTTTTCGCATTTGTTTGTTTTTCGTTAATTTTTTAGGGATTATTAAACATGACGAAAGGAATCTAAAAAGTAAAAAATTACGATCGAAACCTAATTTTTTTGAATAAAGACAAAAATAAGCCAATTTTTTCGTCTTTATTCAAAAAAAATTGGATTTCGATCGTAATTTTTTACTTTTTAGAGTTCTCTTGTCATGAAAAAGTAATAATCTCCAAAAAATTGACGAAAAACTAATAAATGCAAAAAAATTTGAATAAGGACAAAAAAATAAGCCACTTGACTTATTTAGCCAAACGGCCAAATATATTTTGAACAAAATGAGCGACTCCGATCATCTTTGTGAAACCCAAGACGACCACAAAATGGATCTGTATGTGGCTGTTGTACGGGATTTGTTTTACCTATAGCACTACTGTAAATTTAAAGAGGGAGAATTAATTTCCTAATCGCTCTTTTTTTTCCCGGAAATAACCCGTATGCAAATAAAACAAACCCTGCAAGGATTTTAGATTTACAAAAAAACAAAATAAAACAAACCCTAAATGGTACGAGAAAAAGCAAAACTATAAAAACCTAAACGCTCTCCCTCTCTTCATTCGGCGGTACCACAGGCCACAGCCGCCTCTCTCTCTCTCTCTCTCTCTAGCAAACCCTTTCAAATTTCAAGATACAGTCATACAGTGATGGTTCTGTGCGGTCACTGCACCCGAGATTGCCCCGAAACAATTGATCCTAAATTCGGCTCTGTATGTTGTGGTGTCTGCGGAAAAGTATGTCGTGACAACGTCTTCATCGATGGCGATGATGTAAAAGGCTACCTTAACACAAAGCAGGAGTATTTGTACAAGAAGATTATATGGGAAGCAATGAACAAAGATCATCTTCAGGAACAAGCAGAAAAAGAAAGATACGGTACGTCCAAAAACTCCATGGATAAACGACGACGACAGCAGCGAAGTAAACGGGATACAAATGCCAATGCTGCAACTGCTGCTGCAGAAGCAACGACGGAAGAAACCCGAACAAAGAAGAGATTGAGTTCCAAGATCAACTACAATGCACTCGATAAACTCTTTGACGAGGAAGACCCTTTTGTTGTTCCTAGCCGGAAAAGAACCCGGGTTGAGTCTCAAAATGATAGCGATGATGAGGATAAGAATGAAGCGGGAACCAAGAACAATGATGATGACGAGGAGCAAGAGAACGGGGATGTGGAAGAGATGGCTGACGATAAGTATGAAGCAGATACTGAGAACTGCAATGGCGACGAGGAGGAACAAGAGAATGGGGATGGGGAAGAGGCGGCGGGTGACGAAGAAGAGGAGGATACAGAGGAATGGTACTCTAGGAATGAGGAGGACGAGTGTGAGCATGGCTATGATGATGAGGGAGATGATGAGTGTTGGTGATTACTTCTCTTTGCTTTATAGAACATAGAACATATGGAGGTCGTTACATTTTTGTTGTTGATATGGATTTATTACAAGTTTATGTGCTACATCTTCTGAATCATGAACTAGAAGTATCATTTTTCGGTCCAGAAAACAAAAGCCAATACTAGAGAAGCATTTCAATCCAGAAAATACTCTACAGAGCCTATCTAGTCCCGATTGATCCGCACTAACAGATTTTCCGTGCGAATGATTCCTCCATAATACATATGATGTTGTTAGTTTTGTTGTATATTCGCACATAAGCAACACTACATCAACTCCGCAACAAAGCTGAAAAGAAAAAACCGAAGGCAAATAATCTGAGCCAAAATCATCAATTATCAGCAGAAAGAAAGTGTACTGTACACGAATTTCAGCATGTAACTCACAATTGATTCCTATACGAACATAATCTGAGTCAATTGAATCTGAACAACTCCCATAGGTTAATGGAAAAGGTAAGGTATTGTCACCATTGGGCAGAGTGGTCATGGTACCAAGGCATGCTCCCCACCGCCCAAATAAACTGACCAAACGAAACCAAACAACCCAGTAGTGATGCAAAAGAATGATTCAAAAACGAATACAAAAACAACTAGTTACGGGTGCAGAGGACAGAGACTATTGCGTCCCTTAAAACCTGTGGTTCTTCCGAGGTTGAGGAGCTTGTGTTTTGCTTGAAACCAAGAAGCATTGTGTTTGATGTGTGATGGCCACCTTTACGAAAGATGCAATTCAGAAGAAAAGAGATTAGACCGGACCCTCTCTTTGCCATTATCAGGAAGTTTCGTTCCTCTTTTCTTCAAGTATTGAACCCTCTTTGAGGGCAATTTGTGCCTCATTCTCCCTTCCCAAAGCAAAAAGACTAGCAGCTTGTAGATATGATGCGATATGCCACACAGGTGATATTACTTGCGCTTGCACTGCATCATCGAGGGCTTCCTGATGCATATCATTCATGAGATAGGACAGGCTACGTCGAGCAAACACCGTGGGGGAAGACATGGTTCCGGCATCAATAAACTGCACGTGCAAAGCTATCAATTAGCTCCAAGCTAGAACATACTCTCGTGCAGAACAGCAAAAGATAGTATAGACAACTTTAAAGAGTACAATTTTTCTTTGCCCACAAAGAAGGCTCAAAACAACAAGCCTTTGGTATTTGGGGCAAGCCATAGCAATCCTTATCCTCAAATTGATTTTGTTCAAAGTTACACCAAGGATAGGACATCCAATTTTATCACCTTGATCCACAAAGTAGTTGCTGACTTCAATCTTTCTTGGTGATTTGTGTTCTCTTTTTCAAACACATAACCATCTAATAATTACAGACACCGAAACAACAATACAGAAACAATTTTTTAATTTTTTTGCATAGCTGATGAAGAACACCGAAACACAAAAGCACATCCTATATGCGATATAAGAAACTAAGACAGGAACATATATTCACCCCCTCCCCAGGAATAGTACTGTTAAAGGGATGCAAATTGAGGCCCACAAGAAACGAGGTAGCTGATGGCAGACAACAATTTTGAAATCAAACGCAAGTTATTACACACAACTGGATACAGGTGGTAAGCGTTTTAACCTGTGTGTAGCATTCAATAGCTGCTCTGAAGTCTTTGTGCCGAAATGCAACATCGCCCTTTTTCTTTGAGTTCAATGTGTCCTGCATCTGGTGCGTCCACATCTGGAATGAAAGCTGTAAAACAAGTAGATAAGCATGACTTCTAAAGGTGGATGATGGCAAGAACCTCAACAATAAGCATCAAATAGAAGCTCTGAACAAGTGATGAGAGCGCACGCACACAGCAAGAGAAAAAAATGTGGCACATTTATGCGCACCCATGTGCGTGTGTGTGTGTGTGTAAGTGTGTCTGCGCATTACAAGTTAATGTCAACATATAATTCAGTTCTACCCTATCATGACAAAATAAAGAAAGCATGTGCTTAGACAAGTCTAATGAAGAACATATTCTGATTAACAGAACCCAACATTATGGTGTAATGACCTGATTTCTAATGGTAAAACCCTGAAAAGTTCTAATACAAGACCTGAAATAATTCAACTCTAAGACTACTAACAAAATTTAACCCACTACAGGTAAATATAAGACTTATTCAAGGCTCTGCGTAAGATAGCCCTTCAAGCTACTCCACCTTCCAGTAATATTGATGTCTCAATGAAGGACCAAATTGGAAGACTAATTCGTTAACAAGATAAAACACACAAGCTATCATGTATTTTAAATATCAGTTGCTTTTTTTATAAATCAGGAACAAACCTCAGTTGCTGCTCCGTCATCATCTTTATACCCAATCTTATGTAAGATCTCATAAATGGCAGTCAAATCCTTTCTTATGCAAGCTTCACCAAGTGCAGATAGGGGAAAAGACGCAGCACTATGTGGAATTCCCATCAATTCATGAGAAGGAACCTGCAAAACACATTACCATCAGCTCACCACACACAATGCAAACCCATTCATTAGGGAATCATACCGAACATATATTAGAGCGATAAGCTATGAGAAGGGCACACTAGTCTATCCTCAGAATCTTATCATGCAAGCAAGCTCACAGGCGCACGTCCCGAAGCTGGTCATGCTAGCACTAAATAAAATGGCTCATACCCCATGGGAGTAGGTACTTACCCTCACTTTTTTGGCTGCAACACCAATTCTAGCAATTCAAACCCACAACATGTCGGGGGGCCAGTGAAGCACTTGTCATTGTGCTCGGTTTTCTTTCCTTAGCTCATTGAAGAACTGTATACATATATGTGCCTATATTCCAACTTACCATATATAAACATCTTCGGGAAGGCCAAAGCCTTAGGGATGGTGAAGTGGGGTGAGAGTTGAACCAGGCAAGTAGCCTGGGAGGGGATGCACCTAGCCGCTTACACCAGGTCATCATGCCAGGAAAATAAGAACTCATCCGAATGAAAATGATATCTCATTTTAACTGGTACACACCAGAAGAATGTACCTATCATTACACCCTTCTACCTCCCATTCTCGAAAATTTCTGATAATTGGTCCCCAGGTATACTGTGAACTCTATCAGATTCATGAACACTAATTTCATAATTCCACTCTCTTATAACATTGGGACCAAAGAAGCATGGACACCTTTATTTGCCTCATCCGTCCGTCTCCGACTATAATTTCACTCTATTTTTACCTTTGAGGCCTAAGAAGCATGGACACATCACACTCCCCGGATTGGACACGTCTAAATATGTGTCAAGTTTTTTTATTTTTCTTTATTAGGTCAGACAGTGGACACACTGGAGAAAACAACCAACCTCAGTTTCCTTCTGAAGAGGAATCAAAGCAGCAGCCAATGACTTTGGATTTGGCCGCTCTCTTGGCTCATATTGCAAGCATCTTGAAGCTAAACGTAGTAACTCTGTTCCTTCATCATTAGAAAATTGGCCCTCCAAGCAAGAATCCGTTAGCTTCTGAATATTCCTATCCCGTATGAGGTCAAGAGCCTGATAAAAATTATTCAACAAAAAGTTAGTCGCAAAGGTATATGAATACTCTAATGAAATGCCACAAACCGTGTAAGGATGAGGGTGCAGCTTAAGTCACAGACAAACAACTAACTAGGAATGTCATTCATACCAAAAAATGACACCTGAAGCGGGCACAATTAGCCAATATATCGAACAATAAGTACCACATTACAATGTGGGCTTGCCTGGCTAAATTCCACATCGCAGTAAAACAAAAAACTAAACAAAGGCTGCATTAAATTCATGGCATAAACATGTGAGCAGCAGGAGCAGGGAGACTTACATGGCTTGGAGGTATGTGCTTTCCACTTAGAAGGTCAAGCAAAAGGGTGCCGAAGCTATAAACTACACTTTCTGGAGTTACTCTTCCTTCAAGAAAGATGATAAACCCGAATCACTTAAAACATCACAATAAACAAAAGAATAAAGTTTATGCAATGGTCAATAACATTACGACCAACATTTAAGCTACATCAGAAAAACCACGAAAGTCCCCCGCATAAAGACAAGAAGCTCTATGTTTGGTTAGACAAAGCCATCAATGCTTTACATATATGAGTACAATGTGAAGAGAAGGGTGGATCTCATATTGAGGTAGCTAAGTACAAATTTTGAAGAAAATTTTGCTAACAAAGTGGTTGCCCGTGTGCGCGCAAGAGCCGGGGGGAGGGGGTAGAGACTTTTTCATTCAGAGAGTTAGTGGTGAACCAGCTAAAGAAGAGTATTTGAAAAGGCCATAAAATAAGATAATGCGACAGATCATAACAACAGAAGTTTTTTACATCGTAACCAAAAACACTGGAGGGGGGGAAAACACGACGACACACAAACCAATAGTAAACAACCAGATTACTATGCAAACCCTTGAAATTTGCAAAATTAGGATGCAAGAGCCAATCTCACACATACATACAACAAAATACAGAAAGACTCAAGATGATTAGTAAAGATAGACAACTGATGCATAAACATATTGCTTGTTGGCGATAGTTAATACCAGTCCTTAGATACTCTGGAGGGGTGAATGCAAGGTTCGTGCTGTAACTTTTTCCATCTCTACTGTTCTTCATTAAACCAAAGCATGACAGTCTAGGGTTACCATCCTGCGATATAACAAGAAAGTAAGAAAATCCACTTTGACCACTGAACAAAGATGATAAGCAGCAGAAACCAAAAGTACTTACATCATCAAAGACTACTCTGTAAGCATTAAGATCATGATACAGGGCACGTCCTTTGCCCGTACAGTAGTCTAGAGCTTGTGCAAGATATAAAGCTACTCTCAAGCGCATTGCCCACTTCATAGGCTGTGTGTCCCCTGATTGGAAAACAACATCATACAAGAGTATCTAATATAGAAAGGAAATCAAATTATAAGAGGATTTCAATAGAAGAGGCAACTTTAGACATGACTGTACAAATGTGAAAGAAAGAAGAGATAGCTCAAAACTTTTTAACTTGAACCAGATTTATGGGAAATGAAACGCAAAAAGGTAAGCCATGATTTTGGCCCTTAGTTGCAGGAAACTCCTAAAATGGAGCCGCTCCCCCCTTGGGAGCCCGCTTTTGTGCTCCCAACTAAGGAGCTTGACAGGAACCCACTTCTATTGAGATAGGAGCTCGCTGCTTACAGAGATGGGAGCTTTTGTATGATCTTTGTATAGGAAAACAGGGATTTGTCACTTGGCTTTATTCATTGATCTTCAATGAACACATGATATCTTGAAAAGAAAATCATATATTGTAACACTAGCCCATTTCTTACATTTATGGCGGACTTGGCCCATATTTTTTCTTAAAATGATTGTACTTTCAAAGTGAATACTCTATGCTACATTATTTTTATAATATATGTACACACTATTCTCGCGCTCCCAACCTTGGGAGCTTTTGTATTCCCTCGCTCCCCCCGCTCCCACTTCGTGCAACTAAGTTTTGGCCTCAACCTCTGATTAAAACTGAAAATAGTGAAAAGCCATAAAATGTGTACCGGATTAGGACTGGTATCTGCCATTCTATGTGCCAGGTTGAAAGGGGCCAAGAAATATATAGCATAGCTACAGAAATGTGGGGTACAAACATACATTAGAAAACTTTCACCTGAAGAAACAAATGGTTTTTTTCCCGACAATAGTAAAAACCGGGTGCACCTATCCAACCATCAATAGTAAACATAGAAACCCTTCAAGTAAGAAATTAGGTGCAGGGAACAAGGGCCCTATGTTCTGGGTTAGATTATTAAATGAGTAGAAACATCGCATGGACATATTTTGAAGTTGCCAAATAATATGGTAATCACTATGTCTCGACTCTCGACTGTTAACAGCCAAAAATTTCGGTTTCAGTTTGTAGATACAACTTGAGAATCCCAACATGGAATGGGTGTTGAAGAAACAAGTAAAGGACAAGTAAAGATAGGGAAAGTAACAAAACAGACTTACAATGGAATAGGTGTTTCGCAAGCGTCTCATTGGGCATAAATTCGGCAACAAGTAGTCTCTCACTACCTTCGCAACAGCAACCAAGTAGATTTGCTAATCTATGGTTCCTGAGTTGACCTACAGATCTCGCTTCTTCCTGGGGTAACAAACGGTAATGATGTCAGAGCTTATAAATACTATGTAAGTTCAAAATCAATGTTGCGAGGAAAAGGATAATTGCCATGTTTGATCCATTTGAGATCAATTTAAAAGGTAGC
Organism: Rhododendron kiyosumense; assembly: GCA_019656275.1. NCBI lineage: Eukaryota > Viridiplantae > Streptophyta > Magnoliopsida > Ericales > Ericaceae > Rhododendron > Rhododendron kiyosumense. The sequence continues at coordinate 455,103 of BPLS01000277.1, read as the reverse complement.
ACACAATGAATAACCTTCAAAGGCACGATGTTTGAGTGAGTTACTTTTTAGCAGGCATCATAAATGTCCATATTTGTTCATGTTCACACGATGCTCAGGCTAGACTAATTCAATTATGCTAGACGACCTGTCAAATGATTCCATTTCCCATGATCCCTACTGGTCACAACATGCATGTAGATGGATTCATATAGAATAACAGCCGCAATTAATTTGATGTATTTTGGTAGTGCACTAAGCGTCATGTAGGTTTCAGAAATGACTCAAGACACTGCCACTAAGTCTAAGAACTTTGCCAGGACTTGGACATAGACCATATCCCAGGTATATTTCTGAACTGCAACAGAACCTAGACAATTATACAGGCAAAAGCTTCTTGATCGTAAAACGACACTAATATACACAACATCAATTCAAGAATGGCATTCAATTTCAGAAATTCTTGACATTTACGAAGCCACACAAAAAAGAATGCTTTAGACTTTAGGGTTATTCCACACTTACCAAAAACTGGCGGGCATCCGGCCAAGCAGACCTATTAAAGCGTTTGACAGCGATCCGCTTTTGATCCAACTTTCCTTTATAAACAACATTAGGAGCCTTTTCCCCATGTTCAGAAACTATGTTCTCTGCCGCAAATCCGGACGTAGCATTTCTAAGTTGCTCAATGGTGAATTCACAAAAGACGGGCAACTCATCGCCTTCACTCTTCTCCTCCTTTTCTGCCAAAGAGCCATAAATTTTGTCAATCCACAATCCTCCTTATCACCAAAACCAGAAACAACAAATCCAAATGTAAAACCTACCAACTCTAGTAGGTGCCTCATATATTGGCTCATTTTGCTGTGAAGCCCAGCAACATGATGTGAGTTTAGAGCACTTACTACCCATCCCAGCACAAGAATTCCGAAGGAAAACAACAAACTTAAGAGCAGCTCTGAAACAAGCAATCCAGCTTCACATACCAATCTAGTTATGCTCCATTTTCAAGACCCACAAAAAAGTGCAGCACTCCAAAACTTGACATGGCTTATCATACCCAGATCAAAACTTAAATCTGTTAACCAAAAAAAAATACACATTTACACACAAACACAAAAATGAAATAAATATAAGCCACAAATGGAAGAATTTAGAGGAATACAGAAATCAATACCATCCAACACCACAAATCTGAGTCAATCCTCACCAACGCTCCTTTTACCGAGTCAACACGGTTCAGAATCTGACTCAGATAAGTCAATCAAAGGAAGTCTCCAGTCAAATCAGAGCAAAAAGTAAGCAATAACAGCACGCTACCAGCAAAACCCAAATGAGGTTTTCCGTACCTTGAACAACCCAAGAGGCTTGAGGCTTCGTTCCGGGTAATTACACTTTTGGGTACACAAGAAATTGTTTGTGAAGTCGGGCAATGGTTTGAATGAGGTGGGGAAGAAGAACAAAGATCATGGCAAATTGGAACGAAAGGTGGTTCAGAGTGATGAGATTCGCATAATAAAGGAGGATATACAAGCACAATACAGATGTACATAATAAAGATCCTTCAGGGTGTACTCATTTACTACTACGACTCCGTTTTCCGATTCACACCGACATATCATACGCTTCTCCAACTGTATCAGTCTTCAGACCGACAAAGACCCATAATGAATTGCGCAACCATTGATTGGCGAACGAACACTTTTTTGAGAAACCAAATTAAATCTATTGAGTGCCAAACACCCACAAATTCAAAAAACACTTTTTTTAGAAAATAATGTAATGAATCTATGAGTGCTAAACACCCACCAATTAGAAAAATATATCTGGGAGATTAGAAATGCATAACATAATCATTGATGTTATGCTTACCACTTGGTCCCCTTTAGGAAAAAAAAATACAATTTGTCTAACCTTGTTGCACTCGAAAGACGTACAAGTTTGCACGAGCGTCTTATCCAAGTTGCAATAGTATTTTTTTAGTATGGTAATAGTACAGTAGTATTTTTCTCAAAATAAGTAAACTATGATATGAGTTCATTAAGTGAATCTTTTGTAAAGATCTCACGCCCAATCCTCCAACACTTTTTTTCCTGAGAAATTCAATAGTTGTCCTCCCATGATTCTTGTGTATCCATAAATTTTGTAATTTAGCTTCAATATTATTTGTTTTCGAAATACAAAGATATGCACAAAATTGTATGCATCGATAATTATATAAGACCCATCTATAACAAGGGAGAACCGTTTTTAAATCCTAACCACTGATTTGTTTCATAAATCCTACGGCTCTTCCCCTCTCTCTCTCTCTCTCAAAAACAATATAATTGCACAATTACCTCTAATTAGATCTCACATTGTGCCGTGCTTGTCCTAGTACTTCTATAATTGAACACGCTGACATTAAAAATATAAACAATAAATCTTTCGGTACTACTTTAAAATATGTATGAAAAGATATTGATATTATATTTGATCTAATGTTCATCCAGTATCGAAAGTCCTTATTTGCGGTTATTATTCTATTTTGACACCCTCATTCCAGAACCATTAAAAATTAAAGATGTTTTTGTGATCATTGTGTTTTAATTAATAATTGAATGTCGAACATTCCGTTTGATGAGGTCAAAAGATATAAGCTGTCATAGCCGAGGATAGTCCCAAAGGTGAACTGAGGTCCATTCTTCTTAGATAAGTATGAGAATATTTTTTTTGACAATAAAGAAGAACTTCATAGAATAAAGAGTCATTACAGTATGAGAATATTAAGTGCAAGGTTTGACTCTTATCGACATTTTAATTTTAAAAATTGACTTGGAGTCATTTGAAGTTTGTTAACTTCACAATTCTCGATCAATCGAGGTGTGTATAAATTGACCCGGATACTCGGTTAACATATTTGTTACCGTTACGAGACTATCGGTCGATTAACAATGGTGGTAGAAAGTTTTCTGGTAATCTGTATTTGGAAACATATTTCCATTTGTAGCAGGAGGAGATGAGATTGTACTATCTGGAAATTCAACAGTCTTCTGAGCCAAATGTGGTGGTGTTTGGTAACGTTTCTTTGTATCTGATATTCTGTTCATGTTACAAGTGAAATAAAACATTTGAAAGGAAACACAATCGATAATCGGTCTCCCTTCTGAAGAATAGTAACAACTTCCAATATGTTAAGAGATCGCGGAAACAACGAAAAGGTGGTTTCACCTGTATTCGAAACAAGTTCCATTATCTCCTTCTCTCGTGTTATAGAAAAAAAAAAAAGAGGATTATACTTTTTTCTCTCCCATTGAGAAAGCATTCATTCTTTAGATCTCTTTTACCAAAAAAGAAAAAATTCAACTGGTAGATGCAAGAAATTGGCCAATTCAACAGCTTTTTGTTCAACTTCTTGAGGAGCAACAGTTTCTGGCCAACTCTCAACTCCTCCCACCCCTCCAGCTACCAAGCTAGGGTACATAGCTTGTTCATCAATGAGCATGGACAACCACCTATGGTGACTGCCCCGCCGATGGCCACCAGAGGGGGGTTGCGGGGAAGATAAATTGAGAAAATAAGGTAGGTTGAAGGAGACGAAGAATAAACATTGTTTTGGAGAATTTGGTCTGAAGGCCAAATTTTGCATTAAACCATGGCATACTTGAGTCTTGAAACATTGAACCATGAACTGCATTGCCATAATCGCATTCTTGTTGCACAAAACAAAACCGACCCAAACATGAGAACAGAGTTCAGAGAGAGTAGTGAATTAAGACTCGAATCAGAACCACAAGAGCAAAATCAGAATCTGTGCCCGCTGAAACTGTATGAATCATTTCGGTGCACCATTTTCCAGGAGCGGTCTCATCATCGGTGCAGCAGAGAACCAAGCTGAAAATGCAAACCATTTACATGTAGTACAACATAACAACAGCGGTCTCATCATCGGTGCAGCAGAGAACCAAGCTGAAAATGCAAACCATTTACATGTAGTACAACATAACAACTATGTGACCAAACAAAGCCTTGCTTATTCTACAAAATTCCCAGTAGCTTCTGTATGTCTCTCTGCAACAATATTCCAAAAAGAGAGAGAGCCACATCATATAACTTTTCTATGTATCCATGTCATAGGAGCTATTCTGAAGCAATAGCAAGAAAGCATATCCTGGTAAAATGTTAGGAATCAGGTTGATAGAAGAGTATGTTTTTACCTCAATGGTAAGAGGTGAGGTCGTGGGGTAATAGCGGTCAACAGCCTGCCCATTCTTGTCGACAAGAAACTTAGCAAAGTTCCACTGAATATCATCTCCAATAATTCCCCATTTCCCTAATTTCAAGAACTTGTACAGCGGAGCTGCATTTTCACCATTCACTTCAATCTAAAACATCAAGATGATGAAAGCATAGTTACTGACGTCCATTCGAAATGGCTGATTATGGAATTCAGACTGAAATATCTTTGAAGTATGTAAAAATAAATAAATAAACATTCATTGATTATAATAGCCCATAAAGGTTATTATCAGCCTGAAGGATTCAATGAAAAGGCAAGTTGTTTACTCACATAATGTTGTCTGTTCTCTATGAGTGAAGAATGCCAAATTAAAAATGAAAAGAAAAAGAAAGAAAGAAAGAAGCAAATGTCAAACAAAAGAAACGATCTTCAGGCCTTGAAATCTACACCTAGGAGTAAGCTGTAAAATAAAGGTAGTGTCGTATTTGTTAGGATTTACCTTATCGAAAACAGGAAATTCTGATTTGAAACGAGTGCAGACAAACTCTAAGATCTGATCGTTGCTTCCTGGTTCTTCCTCACCAAACTGATTGCACGGAAATGCTAAGATTTCCAGGCCTGCATTAACAAAAAGAGGGTAAACACCTAACATACTAAGTGAAAAAATGACTAAACCTGACAAAACTCATCTTGATAGTGAAATACGAGCAGGTAACAATTACAGTAAAACAAACCTTGATCTTTGTACTTCTCATATAGCTGATTCAGTTCGGTGTAGTTTGAATTGGTCATTCCACTGGATAGACCAAACAACAAACAATTATGAAGGGTTTATGGGGAAGAAAATGGAATGAGGTTGAACTAAATAGGCAGAAAAGCCCAGAATTTTCTAGTATATCAAGATTGTATTACATCAATTGTTTATTCTCCAGCCAGAAGTGGGAGAAGAAAAGCAGCAGACGTACCATTTAGAAGCAACATTCACTATAAGTAAGACTTTGCTCTTGTAAATGCTCAGATCTACATCACTTCCCTTGGCATCCTGCATGGGGAAGTAAACACAACCTTGAAAAAAACAAATTATGATATCAATTCTCCACCTGGAGTATCTAACAACTCGGATATTAAACATGAACTTTCTTTAAGAACTAACTGCGACGGATTGAGAACACACTCCTACAACTGGTAGATAACAAAGGAAGCTTATACGTTATGGGGGCAAAATAAGAACAAGAAGAGTAACACTTAAATGAAGCAAGAAGGGCATCGGATGCTGAGGAAAAAACAAGAGCACGAAGTTCAGAACAAAACATGCAAAAAACCAAAATAAGTTAATCTAGAAGGACGTAAAACTTCATAACCAGCTTCAAAACATCTTAACTTAATCAGAAACTTAGATCTTCTCCCTGGGGAATCATGTCACCACCTCGTTTGCAATGCAAGGTTTGTGAAATTGCACATCAGCGTCTGTTAACTTTGGTTGCGTTATTTTGCATCCAAGCTATTGTATGTTCCAATAATCCAATTTCAGAATAAGCTGGGGTTTGCTTACAAAATTAGCTGGGGGTTTGCTTACAAAATTAGATATTCAGACTCCAACTATCCATTCGATCAACCAATACTCCCAAATTCAACGGTTCGCGTTTTTGTGCACTGTGCAGCATCTTGAACAAAGGTGGGCTCGAGACTCTTACTAGTTACTTCCATATTTCCCAAATTGGATACCTCGGCATAACTGCTCCATATCCAACAGTTGGACCTTCTATAATTTATACTCAAAAATGTACGATAATTTCTCTGACCCTCTTGATTATCCACTTACTAATTTTAGTTTCTTTTTTTTTCCTCTTCCACCATATAACTTTAAACTTGCTATCCTCTACGCAAGGCAGCAGGTATGGTTTGACAAAACTGGGATACCATGATTAGGGGGAAGTTGGCGGAGGGGGAAAGGTGGCACCATACACAAAAAAAAGGAAGAGGCTCATAGAATGGCAGACGCAAATAATCATGAAGTTCCCCACAAGAACAACGACTTGTCATTCATTGGTTATTAGCAGTTATAGTTAGATTAACCACTGAATAACAGATAGGAAACTATTCCTGCAACTGAACCAACTTATTGTAGAGTACTCAGAACCAATGCTTTCTTTTCTGACATTTTTCTTTGATAACCAGGTGTCCGGGCCAATTTATGCGCACCACAACTAATCCTTAGAACCAATCCCACCATCCATTAGCGGGGCCCCAAGGGTGTTCTTTACTGTCATTTTTTCTAGTGATTTCTATTAGAACAACCTCATTGATGATGCCACAAGCCTCTTCAAAAGGCCACGTATTTCTGTCACATACAACATCTTAGCCTTATGTATCAGGTGGAGCCTGATCTTAAACATAACCCTTTGGATGGAGGGATTTCATGAGAAAATAAAAGAAAGGGTTATGGTTTCTAGCTAAATCACTCATTTGGATTGAGTAGTTTGGTGAGAAATGGAGAAAAAAGTATAAAAATGGAATTTTTGATCGGTCCTTCCCCTTTCTCACCCACCCTCACAAAAAATGGCAAAATTTGGTGAGAAATGCTCCCCTTTCTTATCTCATCCTTTCTCAGACGGTCATAAGATTTTTCATCTGTATAGAACGAAAAAGTGGAGTACATCCATCCAGGTTACACAGCAACAACTAACAAGGCAGCGCAAAGGCAGCTTTATAGCCATTTTCTACTTGTTGAGAATGAATCGATTGTACAGTCCAACTAGAAATAGAAACAGAGTTTATACATGGGAAAGAAAAGAAGAAGAAGAAGAAGAAAAAACCTTGACAATGAAGTCGTACACAGATTCTGGGTCCTTCGACTGGCCCTCCATTTAGTATAAGCAGATTTTTGAAGAAGGCGAAGAAGGGCTTTTGGATGAAGATAAACGTTGGAGCACTCAAAACGAAGAGCACAGTGCATAGAAATCCTCCTATAGGAGTACTTACGAGGAGTAGAGTGAGGGAGAAGAATGGCGCACGCCTTTTTGACTTCTTGGAGCCAATAGTCTACCGACACGTGCAAATTGAAAAAAAATTGCCCAGCACAGCCACTGAGCCACGTAAAAATAGTGGTTTATACTGTATCGTACCGGCCGGTTCAGATAAATAAAGTCACTGTAGTTTATTTTTTGTCTTTATTTAAATTTTTTTTTATCATTTGATTTATTGTCAATTTTTAAGGGATTATTACATTCTCACGATAAGAGGAATCTGAAAAGTAAAAAAATTTGACCGAAATCCAATTTTTTTAAATAAAGGAGAAAATAAGCCAATAAATCAATTTTTTCGTCTTTATTCAAAAAAATTAGATTGCGGTCTAAATTTTTACTTTTTAGATTTCTCTTGTCATGAAGATGCAATAATCTCCAAAAAATTGACAATAAGTCAAGTGATACCAAAAAAAATTGAATAAGGACAAAAAATAAGCCACAGTGTAGTACTATTGTTTTTCAGAAAGTCTAGGGTCACTGCATGAAAATACAATGACCGTCCACCGCGCATCTATTGGAGCCCACTGTTTCGTTCCCACAAATTCCGAAAAACATACCTACCGATATCCATTGGAGTTGATTTTTTACAGAACCCCATAAAATATTATTTTAAAATTTATGAATATTTTTCTGTATCGTGTGATGACCGATCACCGCACCACATATGCAGTGGTCGTAGTCTCACTGGTATTTTTTTGACATTTTTGTTTTGTCATGTGTCAAAGACACAGTCATCTAGAGGTGATTTTCTTGTTCGTTTTAGCATTTGGATTTTAAACTTTATCTTTGCACACGATTTTCAATAAAGCTTTGTTCGTTTTAGGATTTAAATTTTGAACTTTATCTCTTCGCGTTTTAGGATTTGAATTTTGAACTCTATCTTCGCCCACGTTCCCCAATAAATTTTCTCCCTATCTATCTCTTCACTCATTACCCCAAAATCCAAATCCAAAATCTCAAAACGAACAAGCTTTATTAATTTTTAACTTCCCTATTATGAAATTTTATCATCGATTGTGTAGAGAGTTGAGGGTCGCGTTTAGAATTTAGACATAAGCTAGCTTCCTTGTGTTTATTGTATATTGTTTAGTGTGTCAAGCTTAATTGTAGTTGTATATTTCTGTATTCGGATGGAAATTATTGTAAGCGCGGAAAGACTTTTATTGAATGCAAATTACGCTCTCGAATAAAAAACAAATTCACAAAAATTATTAAACCTAAGCTTTGTTCACTGGGAATTCCCATAACCATCCTCCTTTCTGCACAATTTCTCAAAAAAAAAATTCTTCCCACTTATTTCTTTATTCCATTGAGGCAAAAAAGAAAGGAACCAAACACAAAGACTAATTATTTATTACAATTAACCTGAATGGAATAACATACCATATGCAGGAGAGCTGCACAAACACAGAGCCAAAACAGTACATTACTCAAGAAAACCAAACTTTACACTGGAAAAAACACTTCTCCAATGGAAGATGAGATCCATAAGCTTACATTAAAGCGGGAATAAACCTGAAAGCCTCATCATAATGCTTTATTATGCAACTACCCACACAAAAGTGTGCTTCGTTATAGAAACTTGATAAAGCAATCAGAACTCAGAACTCAGGCAGTCCCCAGCAGTTTCTTGACGTCCTTCTGCAAAGAAGAAGGAAACAAATGAGATCTTTTGTTTTCCTGATAAACACCCCGAATGGAGTTCTGCGAATGAATTGGTAGGTTGAGGGACACAAGCATGTTTTTACCTCGAAGCTAAGCGGAGAAGTTGTGGGAGCATAACGATCAACAACGTTTCCATCTTTATCGACAAGGAACTTGGCAAAATTCCACTTAATGCCGTCACCCAGAATTCCACCTTTGCTTGATTTCAGGAACTTGTATATTGGAGCAGTTTTCTCACCATTGACATCAACCTGATTTCAAACACAGAAGTTGATGTCCATTTCCTACTACTTGAATCAACAAATGAACAGATGAGTAGGTAACTAAAGAAGGATGGCAAAGGGACCCCAGCTTATGAAAAATTAAACCAAAGGGTAAGTCTACATCCGCACATTTTGTTTCTTCCTTCCATCATCTCAGACGCAATACTTAGATCCACTAACTTAACCGGGAAACAATCGACAATAAAATAAAATACTCCAGTATTAGCTTGCCTTAACTTTATGAAGAAAGGACATGTATATTTTCACACAAATTACTCTAAGACAGACATGATTTAGAATGAACTAGCTAACAATCCATTTACCAAAAAATAAAAGAACTGGCTAACAATCTACACAATAGGGAACGAATGAAAAGAATCAAACACAACCGGGAATGAAAGAACAGAATCGCCTATTACGGTCACCTCCAACGGTAATACACTTAAAACTTCAGGCAGCACTGTGAAGATGAAAATGTTGTTCCAGTTGTAAATAGGCAACTATCCTTTCATCACATTACTGATTACACTAACACAATAGGAATGCCAAGATCATATAGTTCAAGAATCAGAATAATATTGCAACTCAATTGCTGTGTGTCCCTGAAATTTTGTAGTTAGTAACTTCAAATGAAGTCGTTCAGCATATTTTTCAATCTCTTTGATTTACATACCTTATCAAATATGGGAAATTCAGCCTTGAAGCGAGTGCAAGCAAACTCCACTATCTGCTCGTTATCCCCGGGCTCCTGACCGCCAAATTGATTGCACGGGAATGCAAGAATCTCCAGACCTGCACGAAAATAGAACTGAGGTCTATGGATAACAACATGAATCTCTATTTAAGTATATTACTTGAAGGAGACATGTGCTAAACACTCTAATGTCAAATCTAAACATCATCGTACTTTTGATTGATCAAGCCACTGAGAATTTGTATGTTAGCATGTTTATGATAATTTATGATAATGGATGTGTTATATGACTGAAAAACAGATGAAACCAAACCTTGATCTTTGTACTTCTCGTACAACTTGCTCAACTCTGTGTAGTTGGAATTGGTCAACCCACTGCAATGGATAAATTCAAGTTAGAAACACCAATTTCTTTTACGTGTGCGCTCAGTTTTTTATTTAATCTAGGTTTGGGACTGGAATTGTCACCCATGCGTAGCTGCCATATTTTGAGGACACCAGCAATTTTTTAGATAATGGATTTATGAAACAATTTGTCAAGGGAAAGCAAAGCAGGGGGACAATTCAGCCCTTTTCACTTCATAATTGCTTCACCTTCACTTTACCTCCAAAACCCTTGACCAAACACAGCCTAATAAATCCTCTTAAGGTTACAAACGACTAAATGAGGTACTCAGGGACCTTAGGCTTAAATTTCAGTATGAATTTATCCTATTGTTAACAACCATCCCAAAAGAAGGAAGTACAAAATCCATTCAAGGTATACCATTGAGAAGCAACATTCACAATCAGCAAGACTTTCCCTTTATACTGGCTAAGATCCACATCATTTCCTCTAGCATCCTGCGTAAAACCAACATCAATGATAAACTAGATTGAGTCTCAATAAGAAAAGTGCTTAGGGACCATTTGATTAGCTCCATTAGATATTCATTGGACAACAACTCCTGTGAACGTTTGAACAAAGGTGTGAATGACTATTTTTTATGTTTGAATGCAACGATCACCGAAAAGATCCTACATTTTCTTTTTCTTAAGATGAATATGCAGATAGACTACTCCACATATTTGCCAGGAAGTTCGTCAGGGCAAAGTTGGGGTCTCAACTCCAAGCCCGGCCTTGAGACTTCCAAGGCCCTAGAAAGGATTTGAAACTGGGGCCTCACATTTTCTAGTATATTAATTAGTTGTTCGATATACAAAACAAGCCAGCCTTGTGGTTTGGTGGCAAAGTGGTTGTACCACCTCTTTAGTACCTCAAATAGTGAGTTAAAGCCTAAAAGCATCGATTCAAAACCTTTTTCTTGTATGGGTTGCAAATTGTGGCATTAAAAATCGAAGGGGCCAGGGATCGAACTCACGATCTCATGCTCAAAACAAGCGTGCGTTACATAATAGTTCACATGCATAATATTTAATATATTCTACTATTTGGGGGCTCAATTATTGGGCCCAAAACTGGAGGCCCTAGGCAGTCGTCTGGTTGGCCAATGCCAAGGGCTGGGTCTGCTCACCTCATGCCTGGGCGCAAAGAATAAATTTACATTCACCAAGCGGTATAGAGGCTTTAACCAAAGCATTGAACACAAAACTCCAATTACTTACCCTTTGAACCAACCACTTAGTGGTATAAAGGATTCTTTTTTCTTTTTCTCGCCGAAAGTCAGAAGTATTAGTTGTAGTAAGTGAGATTTAAACCTCCGTCAAATATGTCAAATATATGCAAGTACATAATAGTGCCTATGAGCGGCTACCACTCCACTCGCAAGGATTCAAAAATTACCCGTTGGACAACCAAACCCACAAATAATGTGTGAGTCATGTGACACATATGGAATCTGGTTTTACCCGGGAAATTACACTTTTTTTTTGAGATTATTTATCTCATCACTATAATTCCGGCCAACCAAACACGGCCTAAAAATCTACCAATAATTCTAACACAAACAACGAAGAGATGGAAGTATTTTTCTTTGATTCCTTCCCCATCTCCAGGGCAAACAGATGACAAGCGTGGAAAGTGAACCCAATTACAAATTTATGATTTGTCAGGTACAAAATCGGAACTTGGATTGAGTGCGAGTATACAAACAAAAATACTGACACATATATCACTGCTTAACAAAAAGTAGGTCAAGTATCAAAGGTTAACCAACGCACCTTGACGGTGAACTCGTGGACAGATTTGGGCTTCTCGGATTGGCTTGCCATTTCACGATCCGATCTCAAGCTACACAGCACGAGTCCTATTGTTGGAGTTCTGGTCTTCTGGTGTACGTGCGACCGCGATGACCCTGACGGAAAATCTGATTTCAATCGCGAGTAAAGCGAAGTAGTCGAAGAAATGGGAAGGTAATCGAGATGGGTTGGCTTTGGAGGACGAGAGAATTGCTTTGTGAGGATTCGTGGGTTTCTTTGGATCAGAACGCGCACCGAGGAGCAGAGCATCGAGGGATATTTATGTGAGAGTGTGAAGAGAGGGAGAGAATCGAGCCACGGAGGTTAGCCCGTGCGTTGTATGGTTGTGAAGCCTTGGATTTACACGCGTCCGTAGCTCATGGATGACGCGTGGGAAGAGAGTTGGTCCACACGTGGCGCTTTGTAAAGTTTCGTCGTCTGAGATTATCCGAATGAAGGAAACTGTTGGTGGTTTTGTGTGCAAAACCAGCGGTGAATGGATGGGCCCGAATCCTCTGTCTCGAAAACTCCTGTGTTTTGTGTTGAAAGATTTTTCGGCTGTTTGATTGTATCATTTTTGTATGTTTTAAATTTAATGGCAGAAAAATTCTTCGGTACAAAAGCACAAAAAAATTCGGAACAGAGAATCGTGCCTCGTGATGGATGGGATGTGAAGTGTGAACACTTGGTGTGTATCGGATCTTGAAGCAGTATATCTTACATAAGTACGAGGGAAATTTATACAAATAGTCTTCCTAATTTCATTCGAGTCTCATTTTTGTCTTCCAAGTATCATTTACATTTTTTTTTACCTTCAAGTTTAGTTTTCGTACCAAATTGGTCCAATTGATAACTTTTGTCAGCTAAATTGGACAAAAAAAATCAGATTGAGGGAAGACGTTATTAATTAGACCAACTTGGTATGAACTGTAACGTCCGAGCTGTCATTAATTTGACTTTTTCTGTCCAATTTAGCTGACAAATATTATCATTTGGACCAATTTGATACAAAAACCAAATTTAAAGATCAAAAGAGTTGCAATTAATATTTAAAGGACGAAAATGAGACTGGGGTAAAAGTAAAACTAGGAGGACATTTTTATAAATTTCCCTAAGTACAATTATGAAAGGGTGATGGATACTCGAAGGCCGTTTTTGTTGAGCCTCTCCATTCATGTGTTTGGATTGGTAAAAGCATCAACGCAAATGAATACTCCTGCTATTTTGTCATTGTCATTTTTTTATGTTTGAAAATAATGAAAAGTGTTATTTTGCCGAAAAATAAAATTGTTGCACTCATGTTTTGTACTCCCAACTTTTATTATTTCTTTTAGTCTTTTCCTCTCAATCTAGAAGTGGCAATAAATTATTATACCATATACGATAAAAGAATTGACACTTGTCAAATTTGAGAGGATTTTGGCATTGTGGATGTGGCACCCAATTTGTCATTTCTTGTGAATTTGAACAAAAATTATTGATGGAGTGGATTCTCTAAGGTGGTGGGATCCTTAATCCTTTGTTTGGTTTGGCAAATGATGGTTGAATTATTAGTTCCATGGGATTGTAAATCCTCCAAAATGGGGTATTGGCAATGTCATGGGAGACTAGGCCCTATTTGGGAGCTGAATTATACATTCTCATAATATCATTGTGCATTTTGCCAGGTTTTTTTATTGGAAGCTAAATTACTGTAATGCATTCTCAAAACTACAATTCAGAGGAATAATTTGAAAATCAGAGCTTTTCCATTCTTATTTTGAATTAGTATTATTTTTTGGAGAGATGAAAAGACGTAACTATCCCTGCCTTTTTTACCATAATTTCTAAATTGCCCTCACGTTATATATGTACCCTAACCGGTGCGACTGCAGCACAATGTTTGCGACATCTTTAGCGCAAACGAATTAGGAGAATTACCGGAAGGATCAACTGTGGCTGTTGGCAACCAAGTTGTATTGGTACGCGGTGAATGACCAGTGCCTGGTTGAATATGATTTAGCGCGCGGAGAAGCCGTGGCTCCAGGGCTCTTTACTGACCCTATGCAGACTACCTGGCTGAAGAGGTCTCCTATTATCACACCCTGATTCAAGAATATGCATATACTTTTGATTTTCTAGTTTAACCCTTCTTGGAAAATGCACACAAAATAAGCAAAACTCGAGAGATTTCAGTTCAAAATCAAGAGATCTAAAAATCCAGTAACACTTGGGCAGATCACCAGCTGACTATAATCAGACTGATTAACAAATGACTAAAACGCCCATAAATACTGCACACAAATAGAAGTGTCTTAACATGCCATGGAGGAATTATTTATGGTTCTAGATGTTTTACATTAGCTACTGCCAAGGCCACAAACAGGAAAAAAACCGAAACAGGCAACAAGAAGAACCCCTGAGTCACTTCTCCCAGTCTTACAGCATACAGTCCGTGCGAGCGGGCAGCCGCCGGAAAAAGTTGACCGGCACTGACGGCAACCGGTAGCGAAACCTGGGATGCCTCATCACGTAAATCCCCGCCAGACCCGCCACCACCTGGAAAGGCGTAACGTACAACACAATAGCAGCCACAAGGCAGAAGGTTACCGATAAGGCCGTGGCACGAGGGTCCCGCCAGCTCAGTAGCGACTGGAGCCGCTCCCCTTGCGTTGCAATGTCGCCAACAACAGTCTGGATCCGGCCTGCCACGCTCCTGAGCCGGTCGTACCTCATTCTCACCAGATCCGGGCTCTTAGTCGTGGGAAACGTATCGAACTCCTCGTCTAGCTCATCCGGGTGGGCTCCCTCGGCTTGCGAGATCTTGATGTTCATGTGGGGAGGGAACTTTGGGCGGTACCGGAAGTTCCATATGCCTATAAGAAACATATAGAGGAAAACTGTTGGCAAGATCAGTTCAGGGAAGCAAACCAGCATGATAAAGAGCACATGAACAAGCACTGTTGTGATGGGATTCTTCCACAAACAGATATCCCCAAACCACTTCCCAATCGCAAATAATCCCGAAAAGACTGACATTAATCGGGAGAAATTTGCCTTGCTCCTCCGCATGCTCCAGAGGTGAGAGTCCACGTCAGACATATACTCCACCACCTCCTTCCGCAAAGGCGGCTCGGCTCTGCCGAGTCGAGCTGCCACTATGTTGACGGCTTGGTGGCGTAGCATGTCGAGCTGCATTATGGTGAATGGCCTCACATAATGCATTTTGGGCAACAACGGTCGCGAGTATATGTACATCATGTTTACCAAAGACGTGCACGAAAACCTTATTGCCAAATGCAACTCCCCCATCTTCTTAACCCCGGAAGGATGAAGAACAAGAAGTGGATAAGAGTGCGTGTAAACGCGGCCTGTCTCAAGCGTAGATATCCGAATCCGAACCTTTCCAATTTTCAAGTCCTTACCATTCGGACCCCCGAGTTGGCTATTATCAAAGACGCCAACAGTTAGAACCGTGGCTGGATCGAAAACCTCCCAAGTGTACTGCTCATTATACTTGGGAAAAAGGTTGTCCACAATGGTGCGAGTCCGGATCCATTTATGTCCATATTTTGCTACACAGTAGGTATCGGAAGTCCCCTTCCCATCTCGCGTTTTCATAGGGTGGAGTCCAACTGCATTTAAGACCCCAAGTTCTAAAACACCTATTGGCGGCTTCCATAGCTGTTTGGCCGTAGGTCGGAGATCGCTGCTATAGTGAGTTGACTCATCCAAAACATGGTACCCTCCGTCTAGACATACTCTCAGATGGAGCCTACTGGAAAATTTATCTTTCTTCAGCTGATCCACATCCACAGCAACCGGCTTTTCCAGGTTGAACCAACGGGAATGAATGGTGCGATCATCTGCACGCTTCTCCACCATGCTCAATGGAATAATGACTCTCCCAAGGATCTCATCTTTTCCAGGACCCACACGGTCCTCCACCGTAAGAATAAGGTGGTCTTCAAAAGGCTCGGCAGCAACAAACAGAAGATCTTCATTCCACATCGGGTTGAATGTCCGAGCCTGCATGTTTTTCGTTTTTGTTACTTGGTTTCCAATCTGTGCCTTGACATACACATCAGGGAATCGATTCTTCTCTGTAGGAACTAAGTCCTGTGCCTCAACTACATTGACTCGCACATACCATAACCGGGGCGCTTGATACACCTTGGAGCGTATTAGTGTAGACGCGGCTGCTGAGCTGTCAATAGCAGTAGCTGCATCCGAATGCCAAGCGTCAGGAAAAGCTTCATCGGCTTGAGTGCCAATCCAGACAGCAAGCATCAACTCCCCCTTTATCTTCTCTCCCTTCTTGTCTTCAAGCCGGTACCACTGCGGGGCCAACGGACTATCAGGCGGGACCCGCGTGGGCACCTCATTGAGATCAAATCTTACTAGCCCAACAAAATCGTCCTTCAACAAATCCTTGTCTTTCACCCTCACTTCTAATACGGAAGCTTGCATCCGTTCTTTTGAAAAGGCAAACACCACGTTCCATGCTGGATTCTGCTGTTTCTCGATGTGCTTCGTGATTCCTTTATAATTTCCGATTCTAGCCTCGACATAGGGGTCAAGACTACCGGTAATATCCATCGCGGGAAGATCGCGCGCCTTGACCACCCTTACAAAGAGAAACTGCATTCGCTCAACCAGATCGTAAGTGGAAGCAGTCCTGTCTGAACGAATGACACGACCCCCAACAACTTGTCCTCCTCCAAGAAATGGACTTGTCTCTTTGAGCGAATAGTCAACTGGTTGTGCCGACGATCCAGAGTACATCCGGACAATCTGTGGAGGCGGAGGTTCAGATTTCATCTCATCCACCCCATATTTCGTCACGTGATTGGGTACTACACCAGCAGCAGAATTTTGCTGCTGATTCTGATGATTTGAGTTTGGAAGATGATGGAATGTATGTCTTGCCTCAGATTTGGACTTAGATGGCAAGGAATTTTGAACCGTTTGGGCATGTGACTGAATATCTTCGGGTGCAGGAAGTGGAGTAGAGGACTTTATGGATGGATCGTCAGTGGTATAGACCCTGAGGCCGAGCTCTCCTCTAACGCGGGAGAAGACCCCACGCTTTTCTAACGGGTAATGCAGGACTACAGAATCGGAGTGGGGAACAAATGATGTCCCGTGGAGGGAGACCTTGCCAAGGAAGGACCTCGAGTGAGCGGATTTGACGTCATTGTAGATGTAGGCGTCAAGAGTGAGGTTGTGGAGGTTTGAAGGGTCCGCTATGTTGAAGTAGAAGCTCTCATTCCAAACGGGATTCAGATCCTTTTCTTTGATTGTGGTGCGGAACTTCTGGTTATCAAAGTGGAGCTCCACTATAGCACTTGACGAACCATGCCCGTCTTTGGGGAGAAGGTTGTGGGCACCAACTACGTCCACTCCCAACTTGAGATTGCTCATTGTCGCGTTTGAACGGCGATTATTCAAAGATATATGGACTTTTCCGATATTCAAGGCCACCTGAGAAGCAAGCAAAACCATTCGGTATCGCTGATGGTTATAATCATGTTGACAAGAGATGAATAATTAAGAAATCAGGCTAACTTGTTCAATTAGTTCACTATGAAGAACATAACATACAGTAAGCAAAGCATATTACAAGGATATATCATCAGAGAAAGAAATAGCATGAATAAAAGAAATGCTAGTAGACAATATGATTCACTTCTTAGCTAGCAAATAGAGCACATAGTTTCACTGCAGTCAAAAAACCTCCAACATCGAAGATATAAAATGCCAACTTAAAGCAATGAGCAATATCAAGGTAATGGTAAAATGTTGAAGCGCTTTCACGAGTGCGTGTTCTTCAATTATAGGTAATTTGAGAGGATTCAAGGCTTGAGTCTCCTTGTAAACAAGCGAGAATGCAGCCTGATCTGCTCATTAACTAGAAGACCCACGTGCAGAAATCAACAATGATTATGGAAAAGATGAAAACCTAGACGAATCTTCAACAAAGTGATTCAGTGGCCGAAAAGAAGTAGCCGGAAGAAGATAGTACCGGAGTAACACAAGAAGAACGTTTGGCTATGGCCTCATGCCAAGCAGTTTCATATCATATAAAACATAAGAAGCTGGGAACTACATGAACTTGCTGACAATTTCAGAAGGTTTTAGTCTGTTAGTTGGAAAATAGAAAATAGGAACACTTTTTCTTCCAAAATTTGTAAGAAACTTGTTTGGATTTACAACGGATAAGATGTACTGTAGCTAGATTTTACCACCTTAGGACTTTAACCCCACCAAATAAATACCAACTTATTTCCGGTCTTCCAATCAACGGCTATGCCATATTAAGGGACGCGCTTATTGAAACCCAAATATCAGATTCTAGAATGAACCTAAAGAATGACTGAGCTTGACTAAGGCTGTTTTCGCAATGTAGGCTTTGCATATAGTGTCTACAATCCTACACACCCCAACATTAGTTGCTCAATTAAATTGGAAATAAGACATCTTTGAAAAGATCTAAAGTTAAAGGCCTCCAAAAAAGGAACAGAGAAAAGATCCCTAAACCAGGATCAAGTTATCCACATATTGCCTCACAGAAAGAGAGCCCTCAACTCAATTACGACCGAATGATTTAGAATGGCCAAAGGATTATTGATATACTGGGAACATACCCAAATGTGCGTGAAGACAAATAAGAGATATCGTCAAAATAATAGCTCAGCTGTTGAATTGAAATATGTGATCCAGATAGAAGGAAAATAATATATATTGTAAAGACAAAGAAAACCCCAGGCGATTAGCCTAGTCGCAAGCTGAGTCATGATAAGTTCATCAAGAAGCCAAGATCATGATTTCGAAATCCATTGAAGTACTTGAACCCCCTATGTGTCACATACTGAATGAAAATCTGTGGAGCGAAGCCTCAGACACCCTCGTTACTAAACCGAAAAAAAGAGAGAACAGAATATCCTCTGGTGTAGACGGAAAAACTCACCCGTCTTGTAGAATATTTTGAAAACGACTAGTAGCAGAGCCCATAAGATCTTCTCAGTCTTCAATAGTCTTATGTTTCAACATTGATCAATAATAGAAATGTGTGATTACATGGAAATATTCAAAGTTCCTTTGCACTGGAATTGAAGCTTTATAATAAGAGATACCCAATGGTTGAGATCCACATAAAACAAAAAGGTCAACACATTCTTCTCCCCAAAAAGGCCATGTGCTAGCCTACTCGTGGAAAGATCTAACACTAACCTCCAGTGGCCCCAAAAAGTTCGGAATGATTGGCCTTCGTGGAATTTGAACTTGCGATATCATATACTCCCTTTGCTAAAACCGGGATTAAGACCAGGAATATTAAACATTTAAAATTCAAAAATCTAAAAGACGTGCTTGAAGTTAAAGGCCCTTAAGAGTCGCTAAAGACACATCACACATGAACTTATTCCCCTGAATATCCACCACAAAAAGTACAAAGCCCCAAAACAGTGGATTAGCCCCAAAGTAAAGGTAATCAAACAAAATTACAAAAACAAGAAAAAGTTTTACTCCGTACTTCAATAGGAACAAAAAGGTACCAACTTTATATCATTTGAAGTCAGAGACTTGATGATGACAACGAGATTTTACCAAACCAAATCTCACCAGATTTTCAAATTAAGCATCATTAAAGTCCGCTAAGGAAGTACGGTTATTTCTCGAATTAAGAGTGATGTATTGCGAAGGAATTAACCTGTTTTACCAAAAATAAGTACTTAAAAAATAATAAGAATATCAGCGGAACGGAAAAATCTTCAATTTCCAGTTCCGAAGAAAAAAATCTTAAATTTCAAACAAAAGAAAAGAAATGGAAAAAGTAATGAATTACTATGTGTGCAGCGGTTGATGTTTCAGAATTATTTTTCTGATTAACGGTTTTTTTAACTTTTAGAATTTCTTAGGGAAAAAGAAAAAAAAAACCCATCTTTGTTATAGCAATATTTAAATTCTCGGACATTGTTTCTGCTAGAAAAATGAATTTTGCCTTTAATGTGTGTGTGTGTGTATATTTGTGGTAAAAAGTAAGCGTGAGAACAAGAGCAACAGGGTAATTAACAGATCTTCATCACTGAGCTCAGATATAGAAATAAATTTACGTCGACTTTCATGAGACAACTCCGATGCTTGCCCAACAAAACGGGGAAAAAATATATTTTAAAATTGAGCAATTTCGAGAATTCAAATTTGAACAGAAGATAAAACAATAAACCCAGGAAAAGCGTAAAGGAAAATGCTTAAATACCTGTAATGGGTTGGTTAAACTTCAGATTTTCTCCATGTCTGGAGAGTCCAGAGGTTCTTTATCGTAGTGGTACACCGTGAGACCATTCAAACTATGTCAGATGTGTGTGTGTGTGTGTGAGAGAGAGAGAGAGAGAGAGAGAGAGAGAGAACTACGGTGGTGGGGAGGCAGAGCAACATGGAGCCAAAACAGAGGGTAGTAAAGAGAGAAAACAACAATGCAAAGGGGAAAAATTGGTGTAGTAAATTCCAGTAATTGCTTCTGGAATAGGTCAGTCAGTACTGGTGCACATGTATGGATGTCCTCTATATATGTACAGTATCTACATGTGAGCATTCATCCTCCATCGGTACAGTGGATTATGTACATGTATATCCATGTATGTATGTATGTATGTATGTGGAGATAGAGATTAACGAGGAAGGACGTTAAAGTAGCGGTTCGTCATTGCCGTGGCATTTACTGCGTTGCCAGTTTCGGAGTCTTTCGAGCTCCTCTCTCTCTCTCTCTCTCTCTCTCTGAACACGCAATTCAAAGCATGTATCGTTTCAATGAAAAGGAAAATGTTGTGAAGCGGGCGACCTCAGGCCGTTACCATGGACTCACTTGTCACTCCATTACTTTATTATCAGTGGTCTCGTTATTGTTTGGAATCGGGTCCGCTCTATGTTCCTTAATTTTAACCGGACGGAACAATTTAAATTTTTATTTATTTCCGTAATTAATACTCCGAGTAGTTTGAATTTATTGAAAGACTCAACTTTTACCCGTAAAAGTCTCTAAGAGCAACTAATTATACCAATATTTGATCCATATACCCCTTCTAACCAGCCAAACCTTTAATTGATTCCATTCAGATGGTGGGTCTCGTGACTTGGTGATAACAAATATTATCTCTCCAATCGAGTCAATTATGATTCAAAATCCGAACATTCTAGGATGAGTAACTTTTCTAATGGTCACGTCCGACGGGAGGTCAACCACTCCAGTTGTCCCTAGCCCACCTTTTTAGACTAGCAAAAACTCATTTGGAAGGGGAAAAAACTCTAAATTCATATCATTATTATTAAAATTTAAAAGAAGAAGAATAAGAGGTAGTTTGTCGATAGGAATGGGTTTATTGGTACCCATTGCGTGGACGATGGGTTGGATTGAATTTCTTATTATTAGTATTAACGGCTATGTTCGTTTAAGTTTTTAGTTTAGTTTAGTTTGGTAGTGGGAGGAGAGAGAAATAGGGTAATGATTGAAAATAGGGGTAATGATTGGAGAGAGATAGAGAGAGGTGAGAAAGTAATAATTGAAGAAATAGGGTAATGATTGGAAAAAGAAGTAGGGTAATGATTGGAAAACAAAATAAAACCAAATGCAAACATCCAAACGAACATAGCCAACATTTTTTTAGTTTTGAATGTTTTGAGATTAGCATTAGGCTCAATAAGTCAATGAAAGGAATAAAATATGAATCTAAAGTGAAAGATATTTAAAGACCAACTATTCCATATATATATATATATATATATATATATATATATATATATATATATATATATA
>BPLS01000277.1:353594-424944 GCA_019656275.1 Rhododendron kiyosumense | reverse complement strand
ATAATCATGAAGGAAAGATGTTTTCCTTTTTTTGGATATTACTCTATGTAGGGAGGTATTCCCGAACAGATAAGATTAGTCGCCGAACACGTGATGTGTTAGGGACACGTGGCAGTGCGATGAACGGAGATATGGACCAATGACATGCGAAGCCATTGGTCCAGACAGTCTGTTCGGCTGCTAAGGTCAAAAGACATGTGATGTCATTTGACCAGATGTAACGTGGACCAGCTGCATGTGAAGTCATTGGTCCAGGAGGAATGTTCGGCAAAGAGGAAGCCGAACAGTGGAAAACGTTGCCTTAAGTCGTGACGTGGCAAGAATGTTCCAGAATGGTAGTATTCCATAAAAGGATAGGATCCCGGGTAAATAGGATCGAGGCAAGAGACCCAACGTGGGTGGGGTGTTCGGTTAATTGTGGAAAAGAGTCCCATAATAGTTAAGCTATTATACAGATAAGGGAACGAGAATCCATGAGATACTAGGTTTCCTATACGAGGTAGGAATCCTAGGGCAACAGGGATGCTTGGGCGGCAAGCACCCACGAATCTATAAATATGAGGTAAACCTGGAGGTAAAAGGTACGCAATATTTGGCCATCTCTTATTGCTTTCCTACTGATAATTAGGGTGTAGATCGGTACGTGATACTAACTTAAGCATCGGAGGGCCTTTGCCACGAGAGGCAAAGGTGCGCTCACCCCTTGTCTGTTTTGCAGATTAGGGTTCCGACGAAGAACTAGGGTTTCGGTGTAGAGGCACGTGCAGCCGCTACAAATTGGTGTTGTTCAGAACACTAATTGTTTTCATCCCCCTACAATTGGCGCCGTCTGTGGGAAACGAACAAGTTCGTGAAAACATGACCATGATGGAAGAAGATCCAACCACGCCGTTCGATCCAAAGAACCAGTTAACTGGTGGAGGGGATAAATCTCCACCAGGAGCTCCGAGAAAGCCCGCTGGAAGAGAGGACAAGGCAGCTACTGGCTCCACGAGAAGGAGCAAATCCCACCGAAGAGAGGCTTCGGTGGACCGTTCAAAAAGTGTCCATAACAGTGAAGATATCCTCGACATAAAGAGGAAAGAAATTGAGGAGTACGCTCGTTTGATTAAGAGACGAGAGTACGAGATACGAGAGCTACAGCGGGTACGAGATCACCCGGAAGACTCCGGACTTTCGCGAAGGAGTTCAAGAGAAGACAAGAGGGCTTTACTAGTCCATAAACAGCCCCGTTCACGAGAAAGAAGAAGCAGGAGTAACAGTCCCACCACGAGACGGTGTGAAGCTTCCCCACGGAGAAAGAGAAGCAGAAGTAGAGACCGTACGCCAGAGAGGCGTAGGGCTTCTTCTCGAAGAAGAAGGAGCAGAGAACGAAGTTCCTCATCTGAGGAAAAGACGAGGAAGCATCACCGTGATAGGTACGAGAGACCTGATGCTGACTGGGCCAAAGCCAAGGCTCGTAAGACAATTGAAAAGGAGGAAGGGACGGTGTCCGCACGAGAAGCGGCGCGTAAGGCCCTGAGTAACATCGCAGCCTCCCCGTTTGCAAGGAGGCTGCAGGAGGCCAGGTTGCCGAGCAGAGTGAAGCACGGAGCGTTCGTGCTTTACGAGACAAACACGGACCCTGTGTCTCACATACAGCATTACCAACAGGCCATGTTCATGCACGATGGTGATGATGCAATTCTGTGCAAAATGTTCCCGTCAAGTCTAGGCAAGGTGGCCCTGAGCTGGTTTCATAAACTAGCACCACGATCCATAAAAGGATGGGGGCAGTTGGCAGAGGAATTCACTGCTCGGTTCTTAACAAGCAGAAAGGCCCCAAAGACTTTTGAGAGTCTATCCACTATGAAACAGGCGGAAAACGAGCCGATCAGAGATTATGCAAAGAAGTACTGGGAAACTTTCAACGAGATTGAAAGTTGCAGTGAGGAATATGCCATAGCAACCTTCAAAACTGGCTTGCCTGTTCGGGGGGAATTGCGTCGCTCATTGAATAAACATCCGGTGGCTACGTTGGCCAAACTGATGGAGCGAATAGAGCAGCACGCTAGAATGGAGGATGACATACTCCGCGAGGACGGCAGGATGGCTGCCGAAGAGCCCAAGACACCAGCAAAGAAGGCGGACAAGCCTGAGCCCAAGCCATACAAGGAGCGTAAGGAGTATGGGCAGGCTAAGAAGGATTCGTATAAAGAAAAGCAAGCCCCGGACCCTAAGTCTTTCTTTTCTATCAACACTGTTTGGAAGGAGCCAATTTACAGGATTCTTTATCGAATAAAGAATCAGCCGTACTTCAAGTGGCCACCGAGCCTTGGTGGAGATAAAGACGCTAGACGTGCTACGAATCAGCACTGTAGCTACCACAAGGCTTGGGGCCACATGACTGAAGACTGCGAGATGTACAAGAAACACCTCGATGATTTGGTCTCTCGAGGCTATCTCAAGGAATTTATCCAGGAGGATCCCAAGGAAAAGGAGAAGGCCATGGAATTGGATTACGAGCAGAATCCTAAGGGAGTAATCCATATGATACATGGGTTGGCGGCACCTTATACGAGAAATGAGGTTAGACTGTTGCAAAGGCAATTTAAGCACGATCAGCACGTGATGCGATTGGGCAATAAAAGAGGGCGAGAGAGTGATGTATGCAGTGAGAGCATAGCCTTCACGGATGATGATTTGGGAGAGGTCCAGATACCTCATAATGATGCTTTGGTCATAACCCTACGAGTTGGGGAGTATGACATTGAAAGGATCCTAGTGGATTCAGGAAGTTATACAGAGGTGATGTACTACGATGCGTTCAAGAAGCTTGGACTGGCCCAGACAGATTTGGAACAGTCCACGACACCGTTGGTCGGGTTTGGTGCAGGGGCAGTGTGGCCCCTTGGAAAGGTAACCCTGCCTGTTCGGGCAGGTTCAGTTGTTTTAAGGACGGATTTCCTGGTGGTAGACGTCCCCTCTTCTTATAACGCGATTATAGGAAGAACTTGGTTACACAAGATGAGGGCAGTCTCCTCGACTTACCACCAGATGGTGAAATTCCCAGGATCCAATGGGATCGAATCAATCAGGGGTAACCAAAAAGCGGCCCAACAGTGTTTGATCTCCATCATTAAGAAGGCCCCAAAGGCCCATCATGTTCATACACTGGAAGTGCCAGATCAACCGACTATCGAGGATGTCGGAAGAAGCCCGGCTGATAAGGTGATCGAGGGATTGGAGAAGATTCAGATCAACGAGGCTGATCCTGAAAGATATTTCTTGATTGGGGAATCACTACCTGCAGAGGAAAAGACTGAATCAATACAGTTTCTGAGGGAATATGTTGATGTGTTTGCATGGGTACCAGAAGAGATGCCTGGTGTAGATGCTGACATAATCTGTCACCATCTGAATGTCGACCCTCAGCATAAACCAGTTATTCAGAAAAAGCGTAGGGCTGCCGTACAGCACGTGGATGCTGTTGTCGAAGAGGTTAATCGGTTGCTTGAGGCAAAAGCAATACGCGAGGTTCACTACCCTGAGTGGCTATCCAACACCGTGGTCGTGAAAAAGAAGAACGGAAAGTGGCGTGTCTGTGTGGACTTCACAGACTTGAACAAGGCTTGCCCCAAAGATAGTTTTCCCCTCCCGAGGATAGACCAGTTGGTTGACGCAACAGCTGGCTACGAGCGAATGAGTTTTCTTGATGCGTATCGAGGATACCATCAAATTGCAATGTATGGACCCGATCAGGAGAAGACGTCTTTCATCACCCCACGAGGTTTGTACTGCTATAGTGTCATGCCGTTTGGGCTGAGAAACGCAGGGGCGACGTACCAAAGGCTTGCAACTCTCATGTTTAGGGAGCTGCTCGGGAAAACTATGGAGGTTTACATAGACGATATGGTGGTGAAAAGCCGAGATAAGCGAGGGCATATCACAGACTTAAGAGAAGTCTTTGAGATCTTGAGGAAATACAAATTGAAACTCAACGCCTCGAAATGTGCGTTTGGGGTTGGTTCTGGAAAATTCCTGGGGCACTTGGTGACCATGAGGGGTATTGAGGCCAACCCAGATCAGATTGCGGCCTTACAGAAGTTGCAAAGTCCCAAAACCACGAAGGAGGTTCAAAGACTAACTGGGATGGCTGCAGCCCTCAACAGATTTATCAGCAGATCAAGCGACAAGTGTAGGCCCTTCTTTCAGTTGTTGAAAAAAAGGGAAGGATTTGAATGGGGAGCAGAATGTGAGCAAGCTTTCCAGAACCTGAAGAAGTATCTGGCTGAGCCACCACTTCTGTCAACCCCACAGCCGGGTGAGTCCTTGATTTTATACCTAGCCGTTTCTGAACATGCTGTTAGTGCAGTCCTGTTAAGGGATTTGGGAGTTGAGCAAATCCCAATTTACTATGTTAGCAAGACATTACTAGACGCAGAAACGAGATATCTGCCCCTGGAAAAACTTGTCCTGGCACTTAGGACAGCAACGAGAAAGCTGCCACACTACTTCCAAAGCCATAGGGTTGTAGTGTACACTGAGTTTCCATTGAAGTCACTGCTACGAAAGGCAGATTTTTCTGGAAGAATCTCGACATGGTCCGTCGAGTTGAGTCAGTATGATATTGAGTATCAACCACGAACGGCAATTAAAGGCCAAGTGCTGGCTGATTTCGTGGCGGAGTTTTCTCCGGCAGTGGCTCCTCTGCCTCCTACGAAAAAAGGACAGGAGAATAGAACGTTGTCCACGAGGGACAAACTCTTAGCCGAACAGGATGGCACGGAATGGAATTTATTCGTCGATGGATCATCTTGTAATACTGGTTCAGGAATTGGTATTGTTCTTTTTCCTCCTGGAGGAATTATGATAGAATTGTCTGTTCGGCTGGGATTCAGCGCGTCGAATAACGTAGCGGAGTACGAGGCACTCCTAGCTGGGTTGCGAAGTGCGAAGACTCTGAAGGCAAAAAGAGTTAGGGTGCATTGTGATTCGCAGCTTGTGGTAAACCAGCTGTCCGGCGAGTATCAGGCCCGGAATGAAAAGATGGCGGCATACGTGGAAGCTGCCAAAGATTTGCTTGACACCTTCGAGAGGGTCCACATTGAACAGATAAGCTCTGGACAAAATGCACATGCAGATTCTTTGGCATGGCTGGCTGCAGCAGTCCCAACTGAACTCAAGCGAAGAGTTGCAGTTGAGTATCTGAATGAGCCGAGCATTGGTAGAAGTGTGGAGTTAGTTTTGGAAGTGACCCAAGGTCCAAGTTGGATGGACCCAATCGTGGAGTTTTTACGAGATGAAATACTCCCCGCTGACAAGAAGGAAGCACACAAGGTCAAAGTCAAGTCTGCACGTTTTTGGCTTTCCCCAGAAGAGAAGCTTTACAGAAAGTCCTTCACAGGCCCATATTTGTTGTGTGTGCACCCCGAGATGGTTCAAAAATTTCTTCATGAAATACATGAGGGAACATGTGGGAGTCATGCTGGGGGAAGATCCATTGCCCACCGAGCAATTACCCAAGGTTATTGGTGGCCTCATATGCAGGAAGATGCAAAGATGTACGTTAAAATTTGTGAGAAATGTCAGAAATTCTCACCAATGATTCGAACACCTGCGGAGGATTTGGTGCCTTTGACAAGCCCTTGGCCGTTTGCTCAATGGGGAATGGACATCGTGGGTCCATTGCACAAAGCAACTGGGAACCGAAAATTCCTTTTAGTTGCAACAGACTACTTCACCAAGTGGATAGAGGCTGAACCGCTGGCCAAAATCACTGAGCCCATGGTTGAGAAATTCGTGTGGAAGAGTATTATTACTCGATTTGGGGTCCCCTATTCTTTGATCACAGATAACGGGTCCCAATTTCAAAAGAAATTCAAGGCGTTTTGTGCCCAGTATGGAATTCGAAATTACTATTCCACTCCAGCCTACCCTCAGAGTAACGGGCAGGCAGAAGCGTCTAACAAAACCATTCTTGATGGGATCAAGAAGAGGTTGGATAAGGCAAAGGGGAAATGGCCTGATGAATTGCCCCTTGTTTTATGGGCTTATAGGACAACACCTAGGAGGTCTACGGGAGAGACCCCCTATTCGTTGGCATACGGTACAGAGGCAGTTATACCTCTAGAAGTTGGACTTCCAACCAACAGAACTGTGTTGGTTGAAAGTGGGGGCAATGACAGGGCCCTAGAAATTGAGCTTGACCTCGCCGAGGAGAGGAGAGAAAGGGCCCTGGTCCATTTGGCCTCGTACCAGGAACAGCTGATGAAGAGCTACAATAAGCATGTGCACCCACGAGAATTTGGTGTTGGGGACCTTGTACTACGAAAGGTGCTCGGCAACACAAAGGTAGCCAACGAAGGCAAGCTAGGGGCCAATTGGGAAGGTCCGTATCGGGTGACAGAGATTGTGGGCATTGGGGCCTACAGATTGGTTGATCTGGACGGCGTCCCAATTCCGAGGCCATGGAATGCAAGTAATCTTAGAAAATTCTTCGTTTAAAGGAATTAGTTTTTGTTGCACTACGTGATTGTGTGGGAATTACGAAAGAAATTCTCTTGTGTTTTTTATGTTTTAGTTGTAAGGGGTACGAATAACGCCCCCTTAAGTTCAGTCTATGAATAAAGACACCCTTCTCCCAAGCTTTTTGATTTGATTTTTCAAGATGAATACTGATTTTCCTTTTCATTATTCATATTGGGGAGCATGGGATTGGCACGAATGCCATACATGAATATACCTGTGCTTGGAAGCTTAAAAATCGCGCACGAATAAACGGTAAAGTATGAGAAACTTTTAAACAAATGTACCCCAAGTATGAGAACACTTGGGATCCATACAAAACAAATACAGCTGTTCGGGTACAATCATTCGAGTAAATGATTGTGCTAAAGAATATAAGAAAGGTTTGGTATGAGACACCTATAAGTACGAAATACTTATATCTAAGTACGAATATACTTAAGTCTGAGGCTTGCATACGAAAACATGCAATTAATCGAGTACGAAATACTTGATCCTGTTAGGCATATCGCGACATGCCAAATACTGAATAAAATCTAAGTATGAGAAACTTACCACAGGTATGAAATACTTGGTGGACGCAATACGTGGTTGTACTCAACAGTATGGGATACTTTAAAAAAATTCAAAAAAACTTATTGCGCGGTATGAGACAGCTTAAGTACGAAGTAACATTCAGGCTTGCATATGAAATACATGCATAAAGCTAAAACGATCGCGATAGTCAAAACATGAGAAGGTACGAGATACCAAGACTACGGCCACGAAGTGCCGAACAAACGTTGAAGCAAAGTTATGCCCCGAAGGGCCAGTTACTTGTATCAACAAAAACAAAAAGAAATATTAAAGTCATATGCCTCACAGGGCTGGAATAAGCTACGGTCTCGCAGGACCTGCATCGTTGTTCAGAGGAATTGGTCTCACCTTAGTCCAGGTTTTGGATCTCGGGAAGCACATCTGCTGTGACCTCCACAGTTGCATTGCCTCCTTCCTCAACAGCAGGTTCATCAGCAGCTATTTGGGCTGGTAGCTGTTCGGCCAATGCACCCTGCGGCTCCAATCGAGTTTCTTCATCAGCTTCAGCAAACTCGTCGATTTGCTGATCTACATCGTCATTAGGGGCATCACCCTGATCCTCGGCTGCTGCTGCACGGCCGCTGGGGAGATCATTCTCAACCCATAGTGGAGAGTCGTCCGAAATGCCAGCCTTGGTCAGACAGGCCTCCCAGCTTGCTGCCCAGATCTGGTCTTGGATGCCCGGCATCTGCTCAACGTAGCTCGCAGTAGTAGCATCAAACCCCTTTTCATACCCAGCATCGAAGGCTGCTTTTTTGGTATCATCGATCTCAGCCAAGGCTTGCTTGAGGTTATCCTCAGCAGTCTCTAGGCTGCCCTTGGCCTCTGCATAATCTGCTTTGGCATTGTCTCTCTCTCGCTCAAGCCTAGTGACTGTTCGGAGCAGCCTTGTGTTATCATTAAGCAGCTTGACTCTTTCAGCCTCAGCAGCTTGGAACTTCTGCCCCAGAGTCAGCATCTTTTGAATACACTGTCCAAATACCAAATGTTTGTTAGGAAAAGTTCTAATGTACCAATTTAAGTCTTTTGCTGTGAAGGACATTTTGCGTACCTTAATCCCACTGACGAGACCAGTGGACACCAGCCTATCTGCTGGCGAGGTGGCTTCTTTTTGCATGTCCACAGGCAGAGATAGTGCCTGTGCCAGAGCCAGTGCCGTCTCTGAGGAGCTGGCACTATCCCCGACGTGAACGGGGCGATCGCCTCTGATAAGCGCGGGAGCCCACGTTTGGGGAAGCACTTGGAGAGGAGGCGATTGGGGCTGGCTGACATTTGCTTCAGCTGGCACATCGGATGAGGACGGGTCCTCAGTCCTTTGGCGTTTGTCTCGCCGAGCATCCTCAGCCTCCAGAGAACTGTCCCGTTCGTGTGAAGATGCCCCCCCTCTAGTACGACGGGAGTGTGGGGGGGGAGCACCAGTGGACGCCACTCTGCCAGCGGCACCACGTCCCCTCGTTGAGACGGACAGGAGGGAGCTGAGGTTGAGGGGTTCGCGAGCCATCGTACCTGATTCAGGGGGAGAAGGCGAATAGCCCGAAGAAGACGACTGGCTCGTAGCGCCGAAGGCGACGGGTTGTTCGGCTACCTGCACGGTTGTACTCTGCCTTCGTCTGGACCTCCTGAGCACCACCCGGGTTGTGGGAACGCCCTCAGGAATGACAACTTCACCAGCTTGCCCGGCAAGGGTGACTCCTGCCTGCAGTCCTGAGCTCTGCGTTTGAGGTGGAGCTGAGGTTGAGGCGACACTGGTGCTCGGATGGGCAAGTCTCCTGTCAATCACCCCTCTGTACGCGGGAGTGTATCCTAATAGCACCTCCGCGTTTCGACCCCTACCTGCTGTTCGGGTACCGGGCTCCCCTGTGTAGTTCAGGATCCGATTAATATCCTCTGTTCGGATATGACTCGGAACTCGTCTGGGGCGTCTATTGGCGTTGTCAGCTGCAAAAGTTAAGTATGGAGATGAAATATATGAGTAAAGAGAAGCTACGAGACAGCAGCAAATAAAGTACTACGAAAACAGAATTGAGAGCATACGTGGGTAGCCCCATATGTGCGGGCAATGGAGCCCTATCACTTGGCCATCTTCCCCTACTGGTTCGAATGCTCCCGTAACGTAGAGGAAATCAATCTCGTGGTCACGAGCGGAGTCAGGCAGATTTAGCACGAGCCGTTTGTCTGCCCTCCTGACCTTGAAGTAAAAGGTGTTGTATTCGGGGTTTAGCACGATGCTATACCACCACTGGATGTCCCAAATCCCCAATTGGGTTCCTAAGATTCTATTCAAAGCTATAATCCCCATCACTAGCCTGAAAACATTTGTTGAAACTTGCATGGGGGTAAGGCGGTACCAATTCAAGATTTGACGAAGCAGTGGGTGGAGGGGAAAACGGACTCCACCCTCGACGATTGCTACAATGGGAATGCACATCCTGTCCCATGAGCCGCCGTCTCTGTCTGCCCCCAGAGGAGCGAGCTCGAGCCCTACGTTATCAGGGATGGCATATTCTGTCCTAAAAGCCGCCATGGCTGTAGGATTCTCGCAAAGTTTTCTAAACTTGCCCGGTTTGGGAGCGTCATTATCTCCAGTAGCCATGGTTGCTTAGAAAAGTTTTGCGAAACTAAACGAAACCCTAGCGGGAGGAAGATTTTTGAGGACAGGGATCCTCAAAAATGAAACAGGAAGGAAAGAACGAGAATCTTACAGAGGTGTTTGCAGCGGTCGCCTGAGAAGAAATCGAGTTCGCAGACGGCGGCAATGGCGTTTCGAGTCGTTGAGGTTGAAGAAGATGAGAAGAGAATTTGAAACTGTGAGCCCACAATGAAACCTTTTCAGGGGTTTAAGGGCTGGAACGGAGACGAAACGTCTCTCTCCACGCCGTTACGAGTTAAAGTAACGGAAAGCAGATATCACGCTAACGACGTTTGAAAAAACGTCAGTTCAAAATTAAATACAAAGCGTACGAGATACGCCACGTGGATTTATTACCCCGAGATGGTATAATGACGAAGCCGCCAAGGACTTCAAAGGGTATCAGATGTGATGACTGCCCGGGGCTGGACGAATATGGTGTTTCTGAAAAGCCCCACCCATTGCCCCCGAACAGTGGCAAACGGATGGGGCTGGGGAGCAATTGTAGGGAGGTATTCCCGAACAGATAAGATTAGTCGCCGAACACGTGATGTGTTAGGGACACGTGGCAGTGCGATGAACGGAGATATGGACCAATGACATGCGAAGCCATTGGTCCAGACAGTCTGTTCGGCTGCTAAGGTCAAAAGACATGTGATGTCATTTGACCAGATGTAACGTGGACCAGCTGCATGTGAAGTCATTGGTCCAGGAGGACTGTTCGGCAAAGAGGAAGCCGAACAGTGGAAAACGTTGCCTTAAGTCGTGACGTGGCAAGAATGTTCCAGAATGGTAGTATTCCATAAAAGGATAGGATCCCGGGTAAATAGGATCGAGGCAAGAGACCCAACGTGGGTGGGGTGTTCGGTTAATTGTGGAAAAGAGTCCCATAATAGTTAAGCTATTATACAGATAAGGGAACGAGAATCCATGAGATACTAGGTTTCCTATACGAGGTAGGAATCCTAGGGCAACAGGGATGCTTGGGCGGCAAGCACCCACGAATCTATAAATATGAGGTAAACCTGGAGGTAAAAGGTACGCAATATTTGGCCATCTCTTATTGCTTTCCTACTGATAATTAGGGTGTAGATCGGTACGTGATACTAACTTAAGCATCGGAGGGCCTTTGCCACGAGAGGCAAAGGTGCGCTCACCCCTTGTCTGTTTTGCAGATTAGGGTTCCGACGAAGAACTAGGGTTTCGGTGTAGAGGCACGTGCAGCCGCTACAAATTGGTGTTGTTCAGAACACTAATTGTTTTCATCCCCCTACACTCTATAAAGTTAAATGAAAATAACAAGTGTTCTCGTGAAACTGATTATGAAAACTGCAACTGATAGAGCTACGCACCACATACTCTCTCATGAGCAGTCCATTTATCCCAGGATAGAGGAAAACAAAACAGGACAAGGCAATAATATGACATGCCCACGTACCTATCCTGAAATTTGGAGGTTTGACAGATATGATCCAGCTACTCAACTTGCATTTGAAGCCCTCTTAGCATAATTTGCATTGTTTTACAAAGTGCATATCTATCTTTGACTATAGATTATAGGATACGTCATATGTTCAGAAGCTGTTATGTAGCGCATTTAGTTCAGATGTTCATTTTCTGCAGCCTGGTTGTAACAATTCCCCCTTTTCATTCTTGAAGGTATCCAGCTGATTTATTCAAAAGAGCAAAGATCGAATCAGTGTTGGATTGGCATCACTCCAATCTACGCCGTGGTGCAGGTGTCTTGTACCATTCCTAAGTTGACGACTTGATTATAATTTTACTTGTTTATTTGTTTTTTCGTATTGGTGCAACACTGGAATACCCTATTGAGTGTTGACCAATATCTTTGCACGTGATTTGTGGTGAAACATGCTCCTGTTAAATGACTGAATACATTTTCTACTATAGTCATCACCTGGCACATAGCCAAATGCTATCCATCCTAGTGCAGTGGTACGGGTTGGAATTGCAGGAGGAATCAACCTCTTTATAATAATTGGGATAAACTCTGAGGCTAGACTTCTCCCAAAGCCTGATGTAATTGGGAGCCTTGTGCGTTGGATTACTGCCGTTGATAATGTCAGACCTTTGAATCGACATTGACTGCCCCCCTCCCACTCAACCCCTTGTCCTTCCCCCTTCCATTGTGATGCTATTCCTGTTGAAATTTTGGACATCCAAATCAACCTATAATTAGTTCGCAATTTGTGGTATAGAAATTCTTTTAACCTTTTTATTTGGAGATTGTATTAGTCATGGCTGTTCCGTAACTTGAGTTACCCAAGTATTTACAATATGCCAATCAACTGCAACCTCCTTCCACCAATTGAAACCAAATTCTGTTGTGTTTTTTGCCATTGAAAGGTCCGAGATGCTGGAATACCCCATTCTTCCCGTCAAAATCCATGTTCTGATAACTATATGTCCCATATGTATAATACTCCTGTCAAACATCAATAGTTCTTTCAATGTTGGATTGAGAGGAATCGGAGGTGGTGCACAAACTGAAATCGCAAATCGTGGTCTACAGATGTTATTTGACTCCACGGTTAATAACATAGATCTTAGTGGTGGGTTTGATGTAGTTGGGGGGGTTAGTGGTGGTGTTGTAGGAGAGGGGACGGCAGAGATGGGAGGGATAGGAGCATAGGATATTGAATCAGAGAGGCTGGGGGAAGAGAGGGCTGTGGTTTGTGGGGCAGTAGAGGCCAGGGCATAGGGGAATGAGGAGGAAGGGGGGAGGAATGATAAGAAGGGAGGGTAGAGTGTATATGAGCTGTTGAAATTATTTAATTGGGCCCAAATTTTAGCTGATGTGGATGACATTAACATGGTATGTAGAAATCTCTAGGGTTATGGCTGAGCCGTGAAAAATTTAAATTGTTCTACTTGAAAATTTTAAATTGTTCTACTTATAGTTTCTAAAGGTGTCTGTCTTTCTTGATCGATCTTGTCTTTTCAGCTGCCTATGTTTTGCATACTACACTTGCACCTGCACTTGGCCTTAAAAAGAATCCACAAGCAGCTGCCGAAGGCGAGAAAATATTGTCTGCATCGCTTGAACAGATCGAGTCTTTTTGGTTGAAGGGGAATGGCCGATTTTTACTTGGTAGCTTCAAACCATCCATTGCAGATCTCAGCTTAGTTTGTGAACTAATGCAACTTGAGGTAAATAGATAAACTTATGTCCATCAACAATATATTCGTGTGTCTGTCTATAAAAAACAAAGAAGTTCATCGCCACCTTTGAAGTTTCGTAACCATGTAAGAAACGAAAAAGAGAAAAAAGATTCAACTTCGATAACAAATAATGAAAAGGTTAAAGGAAGATGAGTTGATTTATGCAATCTAGATTAGGATGGAACCTTTCGACTTTAGAATTACTGATTTGAGATAGAAGCTATGTTAATGTGAAGTGCATTGCCTTTCTGATCTCAACGTGTAGTTCCGGAATGTCTTGCTTGCATGACAGCTAATCCTCCTTTTACTTCAAATTCTACTCACATGTCTCTAGATCTTTTATTTAAGGTCATACTTCTGCATGGTTATGGACAAGTTTAACCTGTTAGTCAACCTGAAAACGAAGATAAGTGAGGTTAAACTTCTTGTTTTAACCATTTTGGCAGCCATGTACAGACAGTTTTGGTTTCTTTGTTGGCCAATGGACTATTTTATGCCGACTGATACGTTTGTTAGTTGGGCAATGGATAAGGGTGAAACACCTTCACGATAGTTGCAATCTTGATTATTTTACTTGGTAAAAAAGTTTGGGAATTATATCGAGATCCCATTGAAACTCTGTTGGACTTAGGTCGTGGATGAGAAGGATCGCGGTCGAATATTAGGCCCACACAAGAAAGTTAAGCAGTGGATTGAAGATACAAACCAAGCAACAAGGCCTCATTTCAATGAAGTACATGCAATCCTCTTCAAACTCAAACCAAAGCTACAGAAGCAGCGATTGTTGGAAGCTAATAACAAGATTGAGTCTGGCACAAAAACTGTATTGCCCTCGAAGATGTGAGAAACATCTGTGGAAATAAGTTTTGTATCTCTAATTCATCTATGTATCTTTGTACGGGTCCTGAGATCATATGACAAAAGCAAACAAAAAGAGAGGCAAGCTCAAAGAATGTTGTTGTAGTTTGAACTTTATACTATCTCGCGAAGTTTGTAATAGAATTTGTGCTTGTGTTGAATGAAACCTACAAGATTTTGATTGTATCCGAGATTCCGAATGCCCCATTTTATTCAAGACTGTGGACAGTTGATTTGCGAAATAACGTGTTTGCCTGTTTAGAATTGAAACTACCTTCTGCAGTAACATCCGGTTATGTCTGCGCTGAAAGAACTCACAGGTAATGCAAATTTGAAATTGAGAGGAGATGATCACTTGCCTAGTGAATTTTTTGAAATAGTTTGAATGAATAAAGTTTATAACTTTTGATACCACTAATACCGTTTATTTTCTCTTTTTTCCCTCTTCTTCTTGGCCTATAGAAAATTTGACAAATGCACACAAATAAATTAGTTCAACAAACACACTTTAACTTCTTTCCTGATTATTATTTTGTCTCTGTATGTATCTGTATGGGTGTATGAAACATTTTGTGAAGAATTTCTTAATTCACCATACCTTATTAGACTCAGATTCTTTCTTTCTCTTTACAACTATACTCTCTGAATTTACTCCAATCTACTATGTATTGGTATTTTTATTGTGCCCGTTGGATGTATTAAATTCAGAAATAAAGTTAAAAACTATCAACATATTTAAACTAAACGGGAAGTATTTGGATGTGTATTAAATTTGCATAACTAGGTATCTCTCTTTCTTTCTTTTTTCAAGCAATAAGAAAATTATATCAGAAATAGAATAATGAGACACTACTTAATTACATGAAATTTGCAACAAATAAGTTACGTCCAATTGATAATACCCAAGAAATAGTCAATAATCAGTTCTTGCCTTCGGGTTAGTTTAATCTTTATGTAAAGAGTGTACAAGAGTGACAAGTAGGCTAGCGTAGGCCCCTGGTTGGTTATCTTTGACAGTATGTTCAACAAACAAGTCTATGTCTTCACCAAGTCTAGTTAAGTACTAGAATAACAAGGATTTTAAATTACTGCAAAAAAAAAAAATACGAAGTCATTATTCATATGTGTATTATTTAAATAGGAGAATTAATTATTGCACCCATTTTGTACCATCCACACTCCTTTTGTTTTATTCCTATAAATTTACTATATTATCCCTTGAAATATGAAAAAGAGAACTAATGAAAAGATTAAAAAAAACAATTTTACGTGAATAAAAAAATAGTGTGAATGATAAAAATGAAAATTCAAAATCCGTCGTTTAATTGAAAGATGACTCGAATGGACCCAAAAAAAAAAAGCGACTGGAATATATACGTACAGTATTGCACTCTTGCGTATTAGAGAGAGAGAGAGAGAGAGAGAGAGAACCGAAGTGCAGAAAACTCGCAGTTCTTCTCACTGTAAGTAAAATATGATGTCCTCTGAGATTTTAGCTGGTACGGCGTTTGCTTCTTTGACTTCCAGTTTTGACTGAACAACTGGGGCGATAGGTATTTCTGTTCTTTTACTTGTAGTATTTATTATTGTGTGTTCATTTGCACCCAAAAATGTCAAGTAAAGAAGGGTCTCAAATAATTCTCGAAAAGGAGATGAAATTTCTTTTAATTCACTCATGCGAAGCACACTTTACTAATCTGAGCCAGTTATGGTGTTGAATTCTTGACACCCATATCATCAAAATTTCCAGATTCTCGGTTTTATGACTTTCTGAGTTCATCCCTGTAGCTGTATGAATCTTGAACTTGTAGGAATTCAAGTCTGCTTTTAGAACTTGGTGTCCTTTTTTGCGTTCCAATGGCATAATTCATTTGTATTTCCAGCCAATAGTACTTCTCTTATGAATTTTTTTTGAAGGGATGACTGTTTTGGATGGCACAATTAGGGCATTACTTTCTGAAGGGCATACAAGAAGTACCAAGGAGACACAAAATAAACTTTTCTTGGGGTACAGTAGAGGAAAGTCCAGTGGTGGCTCCAGGAATTCTTCCAAGGGTGTTCAGAAATTGCACTATACTATCTCGAGAAACCACAGCTATAAATAAACCAAACGGTCCAAAAGTCATACATAATATCTAAAATGCGACCCAAAAATAGCAAAGTATATATGCTATTATAATTGTCCTCGACGAGTTTTCATGTTTTGAAACCGTTACATGATATCCTCGTTATCAACGGTATCAAATACATCACTCTCTATATAAGTAATTAAGCAATCATTCATCCATTGATCTCCCATTCGATTGCGCAGATTGCTTTTTATGTACTCAATTGCTCTTATTTTCTTTTTTCATTTCTTTATTGCTGAAATTGGTTTTTTTTTTTTTTGGTCAATGGGTAGGAGAGATCATTGCATCATGTATGAGGTACAAAGTACAAACCACGTGGCACTACATCCATTGTGTGAGAGCCCACGAGATAACCAAACCCAACAATTGAACCGATAGGATAAATAAGCCCATCAAAGGGACAACAATCACTATAAGCCCAATTCAACTACAAACCCCATTAAGGGGAGAAATAACAAAGGAAAGAATACCCACACGCATGTAGGAAGACTCAAACTCCTGACCTCCTAGTGAGATGTAAGAGTCCTAACCAACTGAACTAGCCCCAATTGATTGCTGAAATTGGGTTAGTGGGCTTTCAATTTCAAGTGGATTAATTTGTGGGCTATTTTTGGGGTGAGTGTTCATTAACATTTGGGTTGGGTTCTCATTGACAATTGGATTGGGTGTTCAAAGTAAGGCTAGTCCAAAAATTTTACATGTATTCTAAGCAAATAAATAAATAAATTTTTGGGTGGTCAGTTGACCATGGAAGGGTGTGAATGGAGCCGCCTTTAGAGGAAACCCTTTTGGAAATTAGGTACCCGGCATCAACATCGCAGCCCTTTCAAGTATTGTGATGCAGCCAAGAGACGTACTGAAGTGATTTTGAAGATGCACTAACCCCATCTAGGGTATAGTAATATGTGTTTTCGAACATTTGAAAAGGTGAAGTAAAACTTTCTGTCTGACAAGAAGCAGGTTTGTGATCATCCGTTATTAAGTTTGATGTTGTTTTGAGATACATGTATTGCAACTACACGTACATGTAAGACTCTGAATGACAAATCCAATGTGTTGATGAGTCAAACTACATGAAACTGTTTAGTCTTCTTTTTTCTGTTTGCTCCTTAGTGCTTTCTTATGGTACGACACATCACATTTTAAATACATTTAACTGATGAAATTTTTTGGCCATCTTTTCATTTAGTATGGCAGATGGCTTTTTTTGAAGGTCGTGGAGTAATTGGAATTTAGTCTGATCCCTACTACATGCAGGACCAAGCATTTACCGTAGGGGGTGTAAAAATGGAAGTGAAGGGCCAAGTGACAGGTGAGAAGTATGCTGCTGATATTTCCTCCATAAGAGCAGCACAACTACGCATTGGTTCGTTTATACACAGAACACCAGTCGTCTCTTCTGAAACTCTTGATGCTATTGCTGGAAGGAAGCTACTCTTTAAATGTGAATGTTTCCAGAAAGGGTGAGAAGTTAAATACTAAAATCTAAATTTGAAGTATGATTGCGTTATTGATATTTTTATCAACATGCAAATATCTTTCATCCAATTTGTGTTTTTCTTTCTCCAGTGGATCTTTTAAATTTCGTGGTGCCTGTAATGCTGTATTTTCGCTTGATGATGATCAGGCAGCAAAAGGGGTTGTTACTCATAGCAGGTTTGCTTTGTGCCTATAAGTATCCCAGATTTAATTTTCTTGGCATTTTTATCCCTGACTTTTCACTGATCACGTCCAACAAAATTAGTGGTAATTATGCAGCAGCATTATCTTTAGCTGCTAAACTGCGAGGGATCCCAGGTTACATTATTATTCCAAAAAATGCTCCAAAATGCAAGGTTGAGAATGTTAAGCGTTACGGAGGCCGGGTTATCTGGAGTGAGTCGAATTTGAGGTCAAGGGAAGACACGGCAACCAAAGTGTTGCAAGAAACTGGCGCAGTTCTTCTTCACCCATATAATGATGGGCGTACTATAAGGTGCAAACTGGCTTATATCTTGAATCATATGCACTTATTATGCTTAATTTTGGCTTGTGAATGTGCTACATAGTTGATCTCGATTTTGCTCACGTCCTCCTCAGGCTTTTCTACTATTGCCCTCTTAGACTAACAAATTTGATAAATAGGATTTTTTGTATTTTTTTTTTGAGCTTCTGTCTGTGCGAGTGGATCCTAAGAATGTAAATGCTCAATAACATTGAGAATTGGTTGGCAGTGGGCAGGGTACAATATCGCTGGAGCTTCTGGAGCAAGCCCCACAGTTAGACGCTATAATAGTTCCTATAAGTGGTTTGTTTAACAACTTGGAAGTGTCCAAATTATTGTTTCGATCTCCACATTGTTTTTCATGTTAACTTACGTTTTGCTTTCTTCAAACTGAAAAAATGTAGGAGGTGGTTTAATATCGGGGGTGGCATTAGCTGCCAAGTCCATCAACCCTGCAATTCGAGTTCTGGCTGCTGAACCAATGGGAGCGAATGATGCTGCTCAATCTAAAGCAGCTGGTAGGATTATAACTTTACCCGAGACCAACACAATTGCAGATGGGCTTCGAGCTTTTCTTGGAGATCTTACCTGGTAAGGCCTGAATCAGGATATCAAAACAACTGTGTAGTTTAAGCACTAGATCTCATACACTGCATTTCATGTGATTTGTCTGCTTTTTGCTTGGAACTTGTCGTAAAGTATTTCCTCTTTCCATCTTCATTCTTGGTGATGTACTTGCTTTTTATCTAAGCAGGCCAATTGTACGAGACTTGGTTGACGATGTGATTACTGTGGAGGATAAGGCAATAGCAGAAGCCATGCGACTTTGTTACGAGATTCTGAAGGTTGTAGTGGAGCCTAGTGGAGCAATAGGCCTTGCAGCGGTTCTGTCTGACGATTTCAGAAACAATCCCGCTTGGAAGGACTGCTGCAACATAGGAATTATACTTTCAGGGGGCAATGTTGACTTGGATGTACTTTGGGATTCTTTCAGGAAATGATGGTACTCTAGTTCATGCTTATTTTGAGTCCTCTCACATGGAAGGACTGCGGTGGTCTGAATAAAAGGTTTTTAGTTCTTGCTTAATGTAGTCCTCTGGAGGCAATAATATTTCGATTCACTCTGATGTCACGTTTAATCGCATGTTAATGCCGTCTTGTTGCATGTTCCAATTGACATGCTTGCATTTTATTTGGCATTTTCCTATGCCTTCATCTACGTGCAAGAAACTTTGCCAAAACCCCATTGATCGGAGTACACGTATTTTTTATTTCCTGCGTTGTGAATAGTTTCCTGACGTTCCTCTCAAACAACATAAAATTGGGATTGCTCTCTTGCTAGAAAGTTTTTGAAGCATATTCTAGAGCAATTACAAGGTATGGTATGGTCTACTGGCGTGCCTGAAACTTTGATCAACTGCAGAAAAGCCTTTCGCAGATCTTTGATTTCAGTTTAACAGTGACCGAGCCTTCAAACTACTCAAAGGGCTTCTATGCAGTTAAACGAAGAACAAGTCTCACAAATTTGTTACACCGACCTTGGTAAAGGGGAGAAACCTTGGATTTCGAGAAACAAGAAACCAACTCAAAGCTCTCAGTAGATAGGCATGGTAATCAATTTCTGCCGTTTGAAAAAAGGAATAATTTTCCTCCAGAAAATTGATTATCAAACCCAGACCCAGTGCATAAAATGTTCAGAAACTGGTTGCATGAACCTGTGTTGCTAAGCGAACTGCAGATCCAAGCTTTGGGCATTACATATTAGCCAACGGGAAGTCCGGCACTGTAAGCTCTTGAATGAAGAGATGCACTAAGAGTTCAACAACAAAATGTGTGCTGCTTAAGTTCAGGTAATTGCTGACGAGAATCACGAAACAATTCGATGACTCATTGCGAATGGCAAATCTGAAGGAAAAGGCAGATCCAGAGAATGGATCCAATCCGAAGTATCCAACATTGATTCAAAGCAATCCAAAATAGTAGAAACATTTAAACAAAATGCAAAAAAATTAAATCCCATCGACCAAACGACCCTATTTCAAATGTAACAGTCTCAAGCCTCCTCCTCCTGATACCCCTCTTCGTCCTCATACTCCCCTTCTTCGTCAGCAGTCGCATCCTGATACTGCTGATACTCGGATACCAAATCGTTCATATTACTCTCTGCCTCTGTAAACTCCATTTCGTCCATCCCTTCCCCTGTGTACCAATGCAAGAAAGCCTTCCTACGGAACATGGCAGTGAACTGCTCACTCACTCTCCTAAACATCTCTTGGATGGAAGTTGAGTTCCCAATAAATGTCGAAGCCATTTTAAGACCTGTCGGTGGGATGTCACAAACAGTTGATTTTACATTGTTGGGGATCCACTCAACAAAGTACGATGAGTTCTTGTTCTGTACATTTATCATCTGTTCGTCGACCTCTTTTGTGCTCATCTTGCCACGGAACATGGCTGATGCCGTGAGGTAGCGGCCGTGGCGGGGATCAGCAGCACACATCATGTTCTTGGAGTCCCACATCTGTTGGGTGAGTTCAGGGACGGTGAGAGCACGATATTGCTGGGAACCACGGGATGTGAGCGGTGCAAAGCCAACCATGAAGAAGTGGAGTCGTGGGAATGGGATGAGGTTGACTGCAAGCTTGCGAAGGTCAGAGTTGAGTTGACCGGGAAAGCGAAGGCAACAAGTGACACCACTCATGGTGGCAGAAATCAAGTGGTTCAAATCTCCAACTGGTCATACATGAAGAAAAATTAGTCCCCAACTATAATTGTAGTACTCTTAAACCTGGAACACAATTTTATACAGCAAATCCAAACATAGAAGGTCACTAAAATTTGTTATCAATAAGTTCCTTTATATAGTGGAACTGCCATAATTAAATTACAGTTTAGCTAAAAGCATCCCGATCCAAAAAATCTAAAAGCGTTCCCACTTACGAATGTGAGAAGCAAGGGGAAAGGGGTAAGATTCTTTAAAGGGGGAGGTTAATACTTAATACACACATGCCAGGGTTGGACTTGTGCCTAGCTTAAAGCCTGGGTAGTGAGACATTGTTTTAGTCCTGTCTGATTCAGAGCTGGCATGGTGCATTCAAGGAGAAGTAAAAAAAAAAAATAACGCTACTCCATGTGAGTGAAAACCACCCTATCTAAGATTCGTGAAATGAAGCCAGACTGTGCTGATATTTCTTTTGCTTATCCAGATGGTCACATGGGACAGCAGACTTTTTAGCTGAATTGTGAACTCCTTATCCTTTAGCAGCTAGTGCACTTTTGTACTAGTCAATAAGTGTAAACAACTAGCCTTTTTGCAGATCTACACATACACAAACTGCTAAACATATATAAACAACTGATAACATTACCGAATACCGAATATTCTACAGATCCTAAACAAAACAAAGTCCAGGAAAGATAAAGCGAGACCCATGTGAAGTCACAACTGTATTTTCCAGAGTGTGGAAGAGAATCTTAGACCTAAGTATCTCGTGACCTGATCTGTCCTGCATAGGTCGTGTACTTGCAATCCAGGACGTCAAAATCAAAACCTAGAAAAACGTAAAGAGTCCAAAGACAAGTGAATTTGTTTGGTTGCTGAAAAAGGTAACAAACCGAACCAATCTATATCCAAAACAAACTACCTATGTCAGCATTTGGGTGGGGTGGCCATGCTTTTGTCTTTCGTTTTCTCAGCAAACAAACACAGCGTAAAGGGTTAAGTTACTCATATCGTCGAAATGGAACCATAGTTATCAACGGAGAAGAAGACT
Source organism: Rhododendron kiyosumense (assembly GCA_019656275.1). Taxonomy (NCBI): domain Eukaryota; kingdom Viridiplantae; phylum Streptophyta; class Magnoliopsida; order Ericales; family Ericaceae; genus Rhododendron; species Rhododendron kiyosumense. Next base: position 403,305 of record BPLS01000277.1, on the reverse strand, counting down.
TACAGCTGGGAGTAGTAAGCTTGAGAGTACGGAAGCAGATATCATAGAGAGCCTCATTGTCCAAAACCATACACTCATCAGCATTCTCAACGAGCTGGTGGACGGAGAGTGTAGCATTGTATGGTTCCACCACGGTGTCGGACACCTTCGGCGATGGAAACACAGAGAAAGTCAGCATCATTCGGTCCGGATACTCCTCCCTTATCTTCGATATCAACAGTGTCCCCATCCCCGACCCTGTCCCTCCTCCCAAAGAATGGCACACCTGAAACCCTAAAACCCCACAAACAAATAAAAGTTCGTTAGCCATTGCTATTGCCAGATCATATCTAGCTTTTTTTTGAAAGGCATCATATTTAGCTACTACATAGGAAAATAATAATCTCTAAAACCGGCGCAAACGCATCTTTAGAAAAGTATACATCAGTCAAATCTAAAACCAACGCACCTTAACAACACAGTTTTACATCGATGATCGAACAATGTGTATATGTATTTTATATGTTTATGGGTATATATATTTACATTCATATGTACATAGAGCAATGTACATGGATATTTTGAGCAAAATTAGGAAGGCACACGTGAAACTCCAAAACTAAGACAAACAACCGATAATTGATCAACCATTTTCCATTGCCAGAGCAGATCTAGCTACTGCCGCAGCAAAATCGGACCCCTAACACAAACATGTATACGATCAGGTGCGGCACTGGAACACTCATTTATAAAACCCTTAGAATTCAGTATCCATTGCTTTATTTCCAGAGAGAGAAGCAAGAGGAGAAGTGACTGGCGCTAGTTAAACGTCCATTTTGTCGATACAGTTTATGGAAATACGGGAATGGGCATTTGAAAACATATGTCAGTTCCTTTGCCCGAGATTGGACAGTCAAAGAAAGGCTAACCCCCGATCTAGCCACTGAAATGAACAAAATTCGAAGCCATAAAAATCAACACGTTATCAGCCATTTCTATTTAATCTATCCACTAACAGAAGCGAAATTCAAAACTCTATAACCAAAGCCAACCCATATATAGGCTTCAGATATTGAAATCGACCACAAACATCTCCCTGGATTCATTTGTATTTCGTTAGAAATCGGCCAAACCAACAAACACACAACTCACAATGAATAATCAACAAAAGAAACTGAGGTCAAATGTCTAAACAAATCTATTTAAATCGGCCACGTATAGAATGTATTTACATTGTATCCTAGGGTTAAGGTCATCAATCCTGGTCAGCAAAACACAAATTAAACTAAATCAGGCTTCACAAACCTGGTTGAGCACATATACATTGGCCGCCTATAACAACTATAATAACTTTACAATTTACCGTAATACCCTAGCAGTTGGAACCCGAATAGCCAGCAAAACTCAAATTAAACTAAATCACGCTTCACGAAAACACATATAAGTCATGTATGTGTATATAAATATACCTTGGAGGCAGTCACAATTTTCAGCCTCTTTGCGAACGACATCGAGCACGGAGTCGATGAGCTCAGCGCCCTCGGTGTAGTGACCCTTGGCCCAGTTATTACCGGCGCCGGACTGGCCAAACACGAAGTTATCGGGGCGGAAGATCTGGCCGTATGGGCCGGAGCGGACGCTGTCCATGGTGCCGGGCTCGAGGTCCATGAGGACGGCCCGGGGGACGAAGCGGCCGCAGCTGGCCTCGTTGTAGTAGACGTTGACCCGCTCAAGCTGGAGGTCGGAGTCGCCGTTGTAGCGGCCGGTGGAGTCGATCCCGTGCTCCGCGCACACCACCTCCCAGAACTTGGCTCCGATCTGGTTGCCGCACTGGCCGCCTTGGATGTGGAGGATCTCTCTCATCTTTTCTCTTCGATTGGTCTGTAGAGAGAGAGAGAGAGAGAGAGAGAGAGAGATGAACTGGGGGAAACCGGAAAGTGAGAAGAGTAGGGTAGGAGGGTATGGAGCGCAGAGTGAGTGAGATATTTAAAGGAGGGAATTGACGGTTCCCGTTAAGTGGTTTGCTTTTGGAGTTTTGGTTGACGGAGGAGGGCGCCATGTTAACGGCTATGGGTTGACGGGCGTTTGGTTTTAGTGGGAAGCTGGATTTTTGAAAGAGAGAGGATCCCTCTCCAATCATTTTTGGTCATTTACTTCAAGGCAATTTCTGGACCCTTTCTTGATCCGGGGTGCCCTGCACTAGATCTCAGCTGTTTACGAGTGTTCTTAATGGTTCGGAATTAAAGTAAATTTTTTCAAGATAAGTTTATTTTAAATCCAGATCATTGAAATACTCATGAACGGTTGAGATCTATCCTGTTGGCCCTGTAATGCACCCCTGCACTACCGGATTGCCGAATCCCCTTTTTTGATCCAATTCCATCATAAAATTAAGAGCTCATCAACAACATTAGTGGCATTAAAACTTTTTAAAATTATTCATTTAATTTTGAAATATATTAATCTTAAAAAATAGATTTGCCCACGGGATTGGATTTATTGATATCATGTTAATATAGGTTTTCGTATATAGTTGAATTCTTGACAAGTTATGAAAGACACAATTCCAGTGATAAAGTCGGCCCAAGAGAGCCTGCAAAAGCCACCAATAGCAAAGTTCTAACCTTTTTGAAATAGGGTTCTAGACTTCCTGTAGAATAGTGTGTTTGACAAATTTAGGGCTCGTTTAGAATTTGTTTGTATTTGGTTATTTTGTCTCTGAGTATTTGTTCAAAATGCTCTTGAGGAAAGCTCCCATTCCCATATGTACATCTGTGGGTGGGGTGGGGAGGATGGGAACAAAAAGGTGGCGTGTCTCTGAGACTCAGAGATGATGGAATACTTCTGTCTGTAGATCTGTTGGTGTGGTGTGGTGTGGCTCAGAGATCATGATACCAAACCTTGAGAGCAAAGCAACCCCACCCACCACTAGTGGAGTACAATTTGTATTGACGTTCTCTCTCTTTCTCCTCCTCCTTTTTCACTCCATCTTTCTCCTATTTTTGCAACTACTAATTGGAAGTAGATAATTTTAAGGGTAGAACACAAGATAGAACTTAATCTGCAACTGGCTTTTCCAACAATGGCTTCAATGGTGGCTTATTGAGGACTATCCCAACGGTTTTTGACGGGCTATTTTCCAGGACAATGTTGATTTGACCATGTAGCTACAAATATCAACTTATTTTCTTGCGTAGATGATGTGCTCGGTGCGCCTTACAAGTTGAACGTTGCAGTTGTTTTTGGCACCTTCTTATTCTGTCAATTATGTGAATTTGGCTCACCAAGTGATGACTCTGAGCTTATATCCTCCAATCCAATTGCTAAATGCTAACAAACAGCCAAACTGACCAGCAGATTAATTCCTTTAGTTAAAAACTTAAAATACAACTCATTGAGCAACCACTAGTATTATTTTCCCTCCTGCTTGTTTATAATCCCTCTTGTTATATAAAGCAAGCCACCCAGATTTCCTATTCAAATCCCAGACAGACAGTGAGTGGAAGAGGTTAATTTTCCTAAAATGTAGACAGACATTGAGAGAGAGCTTATGTTGATTTAAGTCAAAACCGAATGCTCTTCTTTCCGGTTGAACGTGGATCCAAAAGCTATGCAACCAGAATAAACCGGTTCAAAAGTGCCAAAGAGAGTGAATTCACAGAAATGTATCCGTCCGTACCTTGATTCACAGTCCTGGAATTGAGAACAAAATACATGCCAATATACATAAAATGAAAGAATACATAAGTGTTTTAAGTGTTCATAATTAGTGGGACAACTTCAGCCGAGATCACGAAAAAGAACAGAGATTGAATCCCGCCGCACTTATTCTTTTTCAACTTCTGATGAGGGGAACTACCTAGTACATCTACGTGGGGGAACTATATCTTGACCTTATACATGATACAATGGGTACACAAGTAATATCAGGAAACAAAACGAGACCTTACAAATATACACACTCTATTGTTCTTGACAAGATTCCAGGCAGAGGAAGGTGGCCGCTTTATCAAGGGTTGTTTTTCTGGTTTTGTTGGGATAATTTATCAGATCTTTTTGGCATTCTTAAGGTTTCGTAAAGCCATCACGAGCTGCTGCCTCTCACCTTCTCCCTCCGCAAACTTAAGACTTATCTCTGAATATCTCTCTTGCAAATCTTTTAGTTCACTTTCCATTGTTTTGTTCCTCTCCTTAAGTAACTCCATTTCATTTGATAACTCCCCAAGGTTGCCTTGATCTCTGGCATTTAAAGCAGAGGCTTCCATCCCTTTTTCTGATGAAATTGCGTTACCGCTGCAGGATAAAGAAAGCAGATAAAAAACAAAAACAATTGGATTAATCTAGCTAGAGTGACAACAAGGAGTATGGATACTTGCTCAAACAATGACGTTCAATTTCAAGTACTCATACCTTTCCATCAAAGTACAACCATTCGAAGTGGCGTGCTTGGGATCTTCAGCTACCTGCATCCAAGATAAACCGATTCCCAATTTATTGCTGAACCCCAAACAGGGCTGAAATTAATGAGATGGACGAGGAAGTCATTGGGCTTTTCCAACAGTAAAATCAGCAGGAAAATATCATAGAAAAGTGATATCATGTCTATGCTAAAAGTGCCTTTAAGAAGTTTGACGTAATGGTTCAATATAAGTGCTTAAAACAGTTTATGAAATGCTTTATAGACCAGTAATACCATAGAAGAGGAAACAGATGCTTTACTAGCAAATGCTCATTCTGTCAAACGAATTGTGAACATGCTAACCTTAGAGAGTTGATATTCATACAAAATGCCACTATTTTGACTGAGTTCTTCAGATCTTCTTTGTAACTCTTCAATTTTGTTCTGAAGATCTTTCTCCTTCTTCAAAAATGAATTTGTTGAGGTTTCAAGAGCAGCTTCCTTCAGCTTTATCTGACCCTGGAATTTAAAATTTTCCGTGGATTACACTTTATGCCGAGGAGGTGATTAACAGAAGAAGCAAACAGTTTCAAGAGACCTAAACCACATAACATTCTAGAATGAGCTAGTGACAAAGGGATTGTCACAACAATCTCGATGTCCAGCACAATGAATATATTTTTTACTTCACCTGATTTTTCAATAATGTCAACTATGTTCAAGTTAAGACAGACTTTTTTTTTTTTGGTAACTAAGTTAAGACAGACTTATTAATGTAGTATATGAAGTTGCAAATTTACCTCAAGTATCTTTATTTTGTCCTTCAGAGACGCCATCTCTTTCGGAGTACGAGGAACAGAGACAGATTTGTTGTTTCTTGACATTGTTTTTGTTCCATCCAAGACTGTCAACCGAGTTTTGGTATCCTTGAGCTCCTTCTCTAAACTGCTGAATGCATCCTCCTTCTTCTTTAGGTCCCCTTTTAACTGAAACACCTGCTTCCTCATTTTCTCTTTCTCCAATTCATCCTCGAACAAAGAACGCTTCAATTCATCACACTGTGATTTCAACATCTCCAACTCCAACTGCAGATTTCCAATCATTGATTCCTTTTCATCTTTTAGGCTGCTCAGAATGTTGAGTTCCTCCCTTGACTTCTCTGTTTCCTTCCTCAACAAATCAATCATGCCTTCCATCTCATCCCTTTCCACATTTCCTCTAAATAGCAGCATATCTGTTTCCTCCATCTCTGTATTCATTCGTTCCAGTTTAACTTTCAAAGTTTTGTTCTGTTCCGCTTCAATGGAAAGGTCATTGTTCTCTCTTTTAAGCTTTTCAATCTCCTCTCCGAGCATTAGCATCTCCTGTGAGAAAATCCAATTACTTTCTTCCCAATGCCTCCTTTCACTCTCAACCTCTTTGGACTTTACTTCAATTTCCAATTGCATTTGTTCCATTTGCAATTGCATTTGTTCCATTTGATTGACCTTTAAGCTTATTTGGCTCGAAAGTTCATGGAGTTTTGCTTCATATTCATCCCGGACTGACTCTAACTCCTCCTTTTCTTTCCGAAGCAATTCTTCTAGGTGAATTTTTTGCAGGCGGAGTTCACTTGCTTCTGTCAGGGCTTTCATAGCCAGCTTCTCATTTTCTTCAAAAGTAGACGACAGTTGTAACGAAAGCCTTTTAAACTCCTCCTGAAGCCTCTCTGCCATATTAGCATTCTGCCACCTCATCTTTCTCAAGGCTTCCTCCGCTTGTATTGCTCTCTGCTCCTGCTCCACTTTGGCACAAGTAAGAATCTCAATATCCGCTTCGAATCCTTCGGCCTGCTTCTCCAGTTCTTCTTCCAGACTCTTGACAATAGTTTCAAGTTTACTTATGGAGGCCAGAGAGGCTGAGAGCTCCTCTGACTGACTCTTGAGTTCAACTTCCATGTTCTCGATCTGGGTTTCGAGTTCATTTATACTAGCATAAGAAGACGAACACTCATACTGCATCTTCAGTTGCTCTTGCACTTGGCTTTGCTCCAATTTATAAGAAAGTTCATGGTTTTCCTGCTTCAAGATCTCGTAGTCAAGGGCAAGCTGTTCCATTTGAACCTCTATTTCATCTCTCTCTTTCCTGTAAATTTCCAACTCATTATAAAGGTCTGTGATCTTTCGCTCCATATCGTGCGTGCCGTTCGATTCACTATGCTCAAGGACAAGTTCCTCCAAGGCTTTTTGCTCTTCGTCGTCTTCCGTTTCATAATTGTAGCTGGTTTCTGACAAATGTTTCACATTCTCAACTATTGCAGATCCATTCGAAAGGTTAATAATTTCCCTATCCTTCCGCTCCAAGATTTCATCTAAATCACGCACAGCAAGAATCAACTCGGAGTTCGATTCTTGCGTCTTCTCAAGTTGTAAATGGAGATTGGCATTAAGATCCTTTTCGTAACTTAGTTCTTGTCTTAGTTCTTCAACTATAGCAAAAGGATCCCCTCCTTCGGACTTTAACTTGTTATGGACTTTGGCCTCGTCCATACGTCTCTGGAAGGCCTTGAGATTTTCACATTCTGCCTTGAACGCATCTCTCTCCTCTTTCAGGCCAACAACTTCTCTGAAGAGATCGTTTCCCCTTTTTCCCTCCCTCACAATTTGCTTTCGCAGAGTCTGTAGTTCCAGTTCTGATACTTCTGCTTGCCTAGATAAAGCAGCAAGCTCAGTTTTGAGCTTTTCAATCGTAATATCCGAAGCCTCTTCGGACTTTTCTCTTGAACCGCTTGATGAATCGTCCGTACTTCCTTCAAGAGTAGAACCTTCCATCCACTCCCATTGTGGTGTCTGGTGGTCTTCATGGATTCTCGTAGAGAGATCAGAAATTGTTTTCTGATGCACTGAATTGCAATTGGAGGATGATAGGAGGCTTGTGGGGTCCGGGAGCATATTACTACTGTTGAGTCCGAATTGTCTAGGCGTGTCAAGCCCAGAGCTGCTATTGGAACTTGATATTGTAAGATCAGATCCACTAGATGCCAGGCGGTTCCCATTCAACTCAGCAATATGTGAAATCCTCTTATTCAAAGGTTCATCCTGTAAGCATTTGATAATGATACCATCAAACATTTTTTTAGCAATTGCTCTTGGTTTTTTAACAGCGAGATAAATCTAGTAAGAAATGTTATTTTTATGTGGTCATTGTATCAGAGTGTTAGTGTGTTCGCTTTATATTACGCTAAGGGTACTTCTACCATCTTGTATTGTACTATTACGGATACAGGAGAAGGGTTCATGATTGCAGTCCAAACCTATTTCTCTAAAGTCTAAACACCCTTTCCGCCTCTTCTCTTCTTCCTTTCCCCAAATTGCGATTTCATCCATAGCTTGCGACTTAAGACAATTAAACATTAAGCCAAATCCAGAAAACTACATTTTTTACCAAAAATTCCACATATGTGTGTCTCTTATGTTTTTCAACTGAGGTAGGTAACAAACTACAAGGATCAATAAATATCTTCAAGATCACCACTACAAGGATCAATAAATATCTTTAAGATCACCACCGTCTCTCTAGAAGGAAAAAGATAAAAACCAAAATTAAAAATTAAAAAAATCCACTGTTTGGCTACATGGGGTGGGACCTTACCTCAGTATTGTTGCTTTCATCTGGATCGCCAATGCTCAGTAGTGCCTTGAAGCTTCTATCCTTCATATAAATTTTCCCGTTTTCAATTTCCTCAGACTCTCTGCAAAAACCCCAGAAAGTACAAATGAGCAGTTAAAATCTATTTAACAAAAGCTTGACCTCTTGCTAAGTCGAAGAAATAAGCAATAATGATCTGATTCCTTTTCACCTTTGTTCAATAGTTTCCTCCATCCTTTGAATTGAAACCTATTCAGAAAGAATAAATTTCACATATGAGAAAGCTCAAGATCAATTAGGGTCTACTAATGATGTCACAGACATAGAGAGAGAGAGAGAGAGAGAGAGAGAGAGAGAGCTAACATGCAAAACAGCCTCAGATTTTGCATTCTTAAGGGGAAGAGACACAGTGGAAAGCTTAATGGAATAAGCATAACTCGCAAAATCAATTGAAACTTCTCCAATAAGACCTGCTTTTGATGATCCCTACAAGAACACATTACATAATGCACGTCAAACAAATAATACGTAACTCTGAAAGGAAGGGGCTAATAAAAATTCATAGGCGTGAAAATTGCCGTACGGTGGATATGACGAAGGTGTAGATCTTCTCCTGAATCTTCCCCGTTTTCGGCTCTCGGAAGAATTTAACAGTTTCGTAGACAGGATTTTCCCAAGAACAGCTTCCATCACGAATTGCTGCTTTCTCCAATCTTACTGTTGGCTTTCCAACATCAGCAGGAAAAAAGTGTATAATCAATGAATCCCCTCCCACCTGTGTCACCTGAAAAAATCCCAGAACCATATTTCCCAAGTACTCTGTTGGGTTACCAAGAAAATGCAGGAGAATGGAAGAACATAATAGGCATGAATCTCCAATTACAGTAACAGGACTCGAAAGAAATAGACATTTCCTCTCCCCCGAGAGTGGTACAGCTATTTGCATACTTTATATATGTTAATTAGGGCTTTTTATTTTTCCAACCAAGATGTAGCAAAGATTTTGAGATTTTCCCTTACTTTCTTCTATCTTTGCCAAAATCAAATTAATTTTCTGCATTTCCAATTTGACAATTTCCCACTGGCATCAATAGAAATAATGTCTCCGATTTGATACTACTACCAATTTCCGAGAAAAATTTAAAATCTGATTTCTTCTATTTGGTTGATTATGTGGGATAAAATTGCATCTAGATGCACAAAACATGAACACAAATTTCTGTTCGGTCACAAAGAAAATGCAGGAAACCGAACATAAGAAGGCACAAATCTCCAATTTCTTTTTTTTATAACTCGGTGTCCGAGCCAGCTTACTTGCACAAATCTCCATTTTCAGCACTAACACTGAAGAAACCGCTATGTCCCTTCCCCCGAGCCCAATGCAGTCCCTTCCATACCAGATTTAATTAATCCATGTTTTTTTTTTTACTTGGAGATCTAAAAGTAAACAACACCAACATTCTGTTAGGGATTTGCGAAAAACCTAACAATAAACAGCAGCAATCACTTTCCTCAATGTGCATGTCTGCAGTCCCCACTTGAATTGTGCTTTACAAACAGGTCAAACGGGGGTTACATTTCTAATTTCCAACAGACATTGATTTATCTACTGTTTCCCACACTCAAACCCACTAATTTCGAAGATTCCCATGAATTATTGATGGTGTTTGACTTTAGCGGCCAAAGTTACGCGTAAACTGTTGGGTTCGTCAAGCCCGATTCGGTCCAATTTTTTCTTACATTTTCCTTCCATTTTTTGGTTGGCAGAGAAAGAGGAGAAAAAATAGAAATATCTAGAATTCTGCACGGTATAATTTCCCTCTCATTTCTCTCCCATTTTTCTTTCTCTTCCTTTCCCCATTTTCTTCAAGTTCCAAACAGAGCATGGAATAAATAGTGAAAACTGGCGTGAACCGTGAATATACTCCCAACTACACAGCTGGAAACCACGTAAAAATTGACGCTTCTTGTGTTCAATGTTTCTTTCCTCGTGAAAATCTAAGTGTCCTGTATTATACGTATACGGCAGAAAATACGAGAACAATTGTGGGAATTCATTTAGGAAGCGTGAATCGGAGTTACCTGAGTGGCGAGAAACTGTAACTTGAAAACAGCTTTGATCTTGTTCTTCTCGCTCCTCCATCGCGCCGACCTAAACATCTTCGCCGGAGCTCCCCCGGAGCTACCGGAAGATCACCGTTTTACGCCGCAGACCATCAGTATTTTCGAAATGCCGGCAAAAACAGCTCAAAGCGGTATCATTAATGCCCTGGAACTAGTACAGAGAGTCAGAATTGAACTCGAAACCGAGCCCACACGGTCACTCGGAGCGTGTCCAACTCGGCGGAAGGTCGAGTCTTCCGAATATTTTCACAATTGCCGCCTGCAACAAGCAGATCTGACTCTCTCTCTCTCTCTCTCTCTCTCTCTGAGTGTGTGTGGACTCTCTGTTTCTTTCTCTCTCTATATATCTGTGCTGTGTAAACAGCGACCCCTTTGAAAGAGATGACACCGATTTTTGTTTTTTTATGTTTATTTGGCAAATAGAAAGAAAAGGAGAAGCTTTGGGTTTATATATTTTTGTGAGATACTGGATCAGAAATTAGGTGAAAAATATTTGTAAATTTGTCTGGATAGGTGTGCTGGTGATCTTAAATTGACATGAATGCCCTTATGCTTTACAACCAACATTCATGATTGTGGGGATTACAAATTAAAAGATCACTTTGTTTCAAAATTGAAATATGGAATGCATAAACCATATTGAAATTTAAAAAATGTTTCGATACGAAATGCCACGTGTCATTACAAGTGAAATCCTTGAAAACAAATGGGCAAATTTCACTGACCTCCCCTGAGGTTTCTGACACGGACAGAAACCTCCCCTGAGGTTTCTGAAATGACACTGACCTCCCCTCCTTTACCTGACAATACCAATGGATCCCCCCTCCGTTAGCTGAACGTTAGAAACGGATGGAAAATGTGATTTCGGTCCCTAATTTAATTTTGTTTTTGTTTTGTTTTTCAATCATTACCCTACTTTTTTCACCGAGAAATTATTCGTTGTCCCAAGGGCAATACGTAAACTTAGCCAAGTGGTGCCTCCCACCAATAAAAATTCGCCCCACTGACACTATTATTCTCTCTCCGGACACAGTTTTCTCTCAAAAATCAAGTATTCCAAATTACAATCCGTTTGAATGGGTGAGAAGATTTTATTTTATTTATCATTTAATTTTAAAGGGTCATAATTAAATTTTGACTATAAGGCTCTCATTGATTAGCCCTAAGAAAATCGTAGAATCAAATATTTTTTAGGACTAACCAACGAGAGTCCTAAAATCAAAATTTAATTATGACCCTTTAAAATTAAATGATCAAAAAAATAAAATCTTCTCACCCATTCAAACGGATTGAAATTTGGAACATTTAATTTTTCAACCATATTTTTTAATATATAAACTACAGGTTGAAAAATTAAGTGTTCCAAATTTCAATCCGTTTGAACCGATAGAAAGATTTTAGTTTTCTGATCATTTTATCCTAAATGGTCATAATTAAATTTTGACTATAAGGCTCTCGTTGATTAATCCTAAGAAAATCGTAGAATCAAACATATCTTAGGACTAACCAACGAGAGTTCTAGAGTCAAAATTTAATTATGACCATTTAGAATTAAATGATAAAAAAATTAAATCTTCTCACCCATTCAAACGGATTGTAATTTGGAACACTTGATTTTTGAGAGAAAGTTGTGTCCGGAGAGAGAAGAATCGTGTGTCAGTGGGGCGAATTTTTATTGGTGGGAGGCACCACCTGGCTAAGTCCACGTGTTGCCCTTGGGGCAACGAATAATTTCTCTGTGAAAGAAGTAGGGTAATAATTGGAAAACAAAACAAAAACAAAATTAAATTAGGGACCGAAATCACCTTTTCCATCCGTTTTTAACGTTCAGCTAACGGAGGGGGGATCCATTGATATTGTCAGGTAAAGGAGGGGAGGTCAGTATCATTTCAGAAACCTCAGGGGAGGTTTCTGTCCGTGTCAGAAACCTCAGGGGAGGTCAGTGAAATTTGCCCAAAACAAATCTATGGAAATATGCTTTAATAAGAGAGATTGCAATTTCCATTGTCATTTGCGGACTTCGAAAAAAAGTTGGAATTTAATTTATTGTCGGTTAAGTTTCGACCGGCTAAAAGTAAAATAATATATTGAAAGAATTAGCATTAGAGAAATGGATCCTATGAAATCCACAATAATAAATGGTAATTGTTACTTTAAAAAAAAGTATAATTTATGTAATTTTTAATTGAATTCTGACCTTGTAAATGTAAAATGATAGTAAAAAAAGCTTTACAATAATAATGAAGTGGGTCCTGTGATACCCACAAACATAAATAATGTTTATATTATATGCATCGTCATTTATGGAGCTAAAATTTTTTGGTTCACTATTGGATGAATTCCGGCCACTTCAGCATAAAGAAATATTAAAATTGCTTAATGGAGGTGACTGTCAACAATGATTGAAGGAATTAAACTAACCAAATATTTGACAGGTTTATGAAGAAATGAAACATGAAAAATATGGTAAAGGCAATCGATGAATGAAATTGACAACTCTAATCAAAAGATATATTATAAATAAATTATGTGAGCTAATTGGGTAAAAAAAAAAAGAGTTCAAAATATAATCACGGAGCCAACTCACGACGGCTAGTAAGGAGTAATAAAAACTTATGCGTATCAACCACGGCATTTATTTTTGAATGTATGCTTATGATTATTATTTACACTGTTTTAGTATTGGTTGAATATGATGTCAGGATAATTTGAAAATATTTTTCTCTTGATATTTTAACTATTATAGAGCGACCGATAGAGAAGGAAAGGAAAACACACATTCAAAAATGTCATGAATATCAGTTGAAAAATTAAAAGCAATAATGTTTTTTTTTTTTTTTGAATCAGTCAGTTCATTTCAAACCCGAAGGCAAAGATTACATCGCGAAAATACAGGAATGCACCAAACTACCTACTCCGAGATTACAGGACACCCTGCAAAAGCAAATCAACACTAGGTGCCGATATGAGAATCCCATCCGGGACTAGGCAGAGAGAAATCAAACGAAATCCCAGTACAAACCGGTAAACAATAATAACAAATGTAATCAAAACAACAAACAAATCACAAGAGGAAGGAGAAATCTAATCTCGTGTCGGAGACCAAACACTGCTTCGCGCCTGAAATGGTTAATGATGCAATTTGATAACACGTGATGGAACAGGGATACATTGCTTGAGGCCAAATTGCCTGGCGAATTGATTTGGCAAATATGGCTCGAGATAGACGGTCCAGGCATACCGGTAAGTTTCGAGGCACCAGGAAAACTCTCGGTTGGTATCAAATTGTTTCCACTAACCCATAAGTTATAGATAGTATATGCTTGGATCGATAAAGAGAAAAGGGAGTTAGAGAGAAAAAAAATAGAGGAAAAAATGAACAAGAATAAGTTATGGGTTAATATGAACAACTTAACAAAAAGAACCTAAATTGTAATGCAAAATTATTAGTAAAAACGGGGCCTTACATTGTGCATAGCACATGCTCGAGGCTAGTTACTCTTGATATGGGATGACAGTTTGCTCCTCTTTGGTAATCAGCTTCGAACTTTAGGTACTATGAATTCTCACAGAGTAAATTCATATGATGCATCAGCTTTCATCGGGCACCAATTGATGGACAGTGAGATTGATTTTTTTTTAGTGATTAGTCATTACACACATTAACCAACTATAGCACCTTTTATAGAATGTGTGCATTAGTGCATATATATATACTATAGTAGTACTTTTTAGCCCACTTTTTGGTAATCTTAGTGGAGAGTCACTAAATTCGAAAATTATAAAGTAGGGACCAAAAACATTGAGCTCATTGATTGATTGATTGATTGTGGTTGGTCCTGCAGTTGAACTACTACTACTCCTATATTTAACTGAAGGAATTCGGAAACTCTTAAAAGAGAGATAGAGAAAAGTACTTGACCCATGAGATAATTACAAGTCCCATTAATAGGACCACATGGCAGTACTAGAGAGAAAAGAGGGCCTGTAGAAAGTAGGATAATGAATATCTCTTTAGTAGTACTTGTACTAATATCTTGTTCCATTTCACTTTTAGGCTGCGCTCAGTTTTGGCCACTCTTTGATGAATTGTGTCGCTGCAGGCCAAAAAAAACAAAAAAATAGTAGCTAGGCCAACTATAAATTTTTACTGGCGAAACATCACGTAGACGTTGAATCTTCATAATCAAAACAGATGTATTACATAACAGTTTCTTATTGACCAAACATTACGGAAATGCTAAATCTTTATCAACAAAATAAAGTCAAGATTTTTGTTCAGATATGACGAAATGTGATATTTAGTTATTAGGTGATGGGATTTGGTGCAGATCCTTGAAATTCTACCCTGGCCTCCACTTTAGCCCAACAGACTGTGGCACCCAAAATCTATCATGTGTGGCTAAATACAAGATTGCTCATTTGAAAAATTCGTAGTCCATTATCTTGTTTAACCTCTCAAAGTTATGTCTTTTAAATAAGCCTTAAATTCTTTACTCCGATCAGCTTTTTTTTACTAGAAGAATTGTGATGAAATCGTGGTTCACTTTAAGGAAGCACTTTTTAGAATATTCATGGTTCACGCTTAAAAATTTCTAATATTTACCCATTGCAATCTAATTTATTGTATTAGAGACCCAGACGTGATAGATTCATAGTATTTAACGATAAATTAAAAAACTATTTTTATTTAGTACGAAGAATTAACAGGGGAGTCTTGGCTTGATAATTCAAAATAATTATTTCTCTGTCTTTAATCAAATTGAAAAATACACATTGATATAATTCCAATAGTTAGGCGTTTGAGCTGCATCTCATATGTTTTATGAGCCTGACCATATGAGTGTTTCCATGGTTGGCATTTTACCAATTAAGGGATTAGGTTTAGGATTGGGCACTCTGTTGCTGCCTCCTTATCCTTTTAGTCTTTGTAATAACAATTTTAAAGATTAATAAAATTTAATTTTCTGTTAAAAAAAAGATATAATTCCAATCGAATGAGGACTAGTACTAGTAGCATTTAAGATGATGAAGGCATGAAGGGCATGATGGTAATTTCGGTTGGACTGCCTTCCCTTGTGCCGACGGGTTGCTTTCGAGAGCCGGTGAGGAAAAGAGGAAGCGAGAGGGCCAACGGTTAGCTGTGGCTAACGGACACGAGGCCATGCAATTAAATACTTTATCTTTCGGGTGAGTATTTTGTGATTTCATGAAAACGACATTTTAACTAAAAAAAGATTAAAATTCCCGTTTAAGCCTGTGATTTGTTTGTTAATTACTATATACTACCAATAACATGATTACATGAGCTAGCTGAAAGCATTATTAAAAATGTAATTTACTACCTTCTTTTATGAACACAAGATGACCGGCCAACTTACAAGAATCTCAGCTAATTTATATGATAATGTATTTTTTACTTTTGTGAAAAATATATAATTGTCAGCTAAGTCTAAATCTCCCCTTGAGATTTTTTTATTTTTTTTTGTGAATATCGTAGTCCCAGCATAGCTCAATTGAGTCGAGAGATCACTAATTTCAAAATCTTGAGTCTTGTCGATACAAATTAAATCTCTATCCCAAAGATATTTTAGCTTTCAAGAGATTTAAAATTTTGGATTTCACATCTTTTGTGCAATTTTCTATAAGCAATTTTGGAAAAATAAATGTCCCTGACTTCTACTTTTCCAATTAGTCCACTTTATCACTTCTCCCATTTGCTGGAAAAAAAAAAACTATTGTATATATCACATTTTTCTAATTTTCCTTCTCAATTCCTTTTTAATCAGCCTTTTCAATTCTTTTTTTTTTTTTCAGTCATATTATTGGTGATATTTGCAAAATTAGCTGGGAATCACTTTACCCTTCACTTCTCATGCATTCATACAATTATTATATTGATACACTGAACAAAACTTCTAAGTTTAGAATAATTAGATATCATCCTAAAAATGTGTATATATATAAGATAAGTGAAAGATTAGAATCTTTTTAACAATACCGGGTAATGTATATAGCACCACAGACATCAATTATTTATTTGTGTTTTTATAAATATTTGACTAGTAAATGCTCAGGTTGGAATAAAAACTTTATGTGGTAGAGTAATTATATATTTGGAGTGAAGGAATTGCATGTCTCACTCGATCGTTTGGAAGAGGTTGCATATTGCATTTTCAACCGCTCTGTTTCCTTTATTTGGAAAATTTTGCATTTATTCGTAAAATAATGGCAACTAATTAATGTTGAAGTTTTGTAGATATTGGCATTGAAATTTACTGTGATGCTTTAAAATTAAACAATTAAATTACTCACAAAATCAGTAGAAATGGTAGATGGTGTAACAACCCGGTGAATGCGTCACATTGTCACTATCTGATGACTAATTACAGAGAACCATTTGGAGTTGTTCAGGGCTTGGGCCCTTTCTCAGTTCTCAGCACCCCCTTTATCCGTTCCTGCTATCAACTATTTCAAGATTAGTTCATACGAGACTTTATCCCGGCTTTACAATGGCTATTGTTAGCGGACGGTAGGATTAGTTTCGCAAAAACCAGTCGATGTGCATGTGACTCTTAGCCTTGACACTCCTTGTTATAAAATGAGGAATCGCTTATAAGAAGTGAACTGTATATATACATATAACTGTGATACACATACGTATATTTAAATCGTAACATCTGCTGTTAGGTAGGTAACTAGGTGAGGGAATTATTGAATGGCAGAACACATATATACTAATATTGAAACAATAATAATATTACATAAACCAAAGGCGTATCATATAATTAAATTGTGGATTCCTTTTTTTTAAATTAAAAAATAAGCTTCAGCAGAAAGGCATTTAACCTATTTTAATAGTACTGAAATCATGAGACAGAAATGCGAAAGGATGGTTTTTAATTAAGGCAACGAATTAAATCATAGAACCTGGCCGACAGTTCATCGGACATTGTTCAACAAATTGCAGGCCTTAATTTCCTCTTTCATTAACTGAAAAACGAATGTTAATTCCCTTTGCTAGTCAGATACATATATACTATAATTTACCCAATTTTAGAGTTATTTCAACGCAAATAGGAGGTTTAATTTATAAGCTAAACGACACAGATATAGAAATGGACATTCGGATATGCGGCCAGAGTACATGGTTCCTTTCACTATCTTTTCAAAAAAAAAAAAAAAATGGTTCCTTTCACTAGATCGAATTGTGTTTTTTCACTCTTAAAAGGATGGTGACGTTTGTTTTTTTTTTTTTCCGGCAAAAAAAGGATGGCAATGTTACGACTCTGTAAGGATCCTATTATATATTCTGTCAGTCTTCAGGTTCAAAGTAAAATCATCAAATCCGGACATACCACATATGAAGTACGGAGTACTATTTATTAATTCGGACCATTTATTTGAATTCGGAAATATATAGATCTTGTTTTGAAACTTTTTTTTTTTTTTTTTAATGCAATACGAGTGTCTGAAGCCCGCTCACGCGCTCGGACTAATTCTTACCGCCCCACCACAACCTTTTCACACTCTTACACGTGGGTGCGAAGTGGCCTTAAGAATTGCTGATAAGAAGAATATATTCAACATGAAATTTTATGAGAGCAAACCACTAAGGTTTTTTTAGCCATGACCACCAGGCATTGCCCTTGGAGTTTCGTTTTGAAATTTTGTACAACTATGTAAAATATGTACGAATGTGCCCTTAAAAAAAAAGGTGTATGAACGTGGGACAGGAAACGGTTAAATTTGGTACACAAAGAGAGAGGGGATGTAGCCCGAAGGTGAGCCTGGTTGGTTGGTAAATTTGTTTTTCATTTAATTGATTGGGATTCGATTTTTGGAGTTGGACTGTATGAAACAAATTTATTGTAAATCCCCTAGTGATCTAGTTTCGGTGTGAACGACTTGCCTTTGACCGAACCAATGAGAAAATCGGTCAGATACGTATAACCTGGCCCGAACACTGTGACCATCGAAAATGAAAAAAGAAAAGAATGAGGAGGTTGTGTGACTTGGCTTTAAAGGTGGTCATAGGTTGAGCGTGAGATGTCCCTTAACCAAAGTCCATCATTGATCCCACGTGAGTAAAGCGCAAGCGCGCAGTCACCAGCTACATACTCCACATACATAAAATACTCCACGTACGATATACAGATAAATAAGTACATAAAATTAAGCTTTAATCGTATTATTCCTAATTACTTTTAACATAAAAGGACAAATTTATACTAATTTTACGTGGATTAGAGTTAAAAAAAGAAAGAAAGGAGAATACGGAAATCATTATCTTATATAAATAGGATATTTCTTTTCAGCCATTAAGCACTTCATGTTAGGGTGTGTGTATATATGGAGGCTTAGTCAAATGTCATTATGATAACTCAAACAGTAGGGATTATGATTTTTAAAGAGTATATCATTTGTTTTTTTAAGAAAAAAAAGTGAGTTTTAACATGGTATCTCAATCTCATCACATTAGTTTAAGGCCGACCGACTTGAACTCGATTCTTGGGTCAAGCCGTAAAAAAATAATTTTTGTAAATTCTTGAGTTTCAGGATGAATGATTTACTTTTGTCCAGACCACGGAGATAATTAGTTGAGATGTACATAAATTATGTTGACCAAAACATTCCATCCCTGACCCTCCAACCAAAAGAAAACCGGATCAGATCACAGTTGCGTTGAGATATATGATATTGCACCTAGTCCTGCCACAATTAATGTCCACTTTCACAACTAGCTAGATCTCCAACTTCACTTCCCTCACATAGTATATACTATATAGTATATATAGAGGACCCAATGTACAAGTTTTTTATTCCCATATAAAACTCTACAACCCATAACTCAAAGGGTCAGTCGGGGGCTTCTTTTACACAGTACCAAAGCAAATACACATGGTTTGTGGACCAGACATTGACAGAAAACAGTTCATGAAAGTTTGTTTGGCTACAACTATTTGACAAATGGATGAGCCACGCAACTGAGGTCCCATGAGCCTTGTACTAGGAGATAAGACTGACAACGGGGCGGTTTGGTCCGGATTTTGGAATTATCGTACCAAAACCCAAAGTACTTATCTAATATCCAAATGAATTCAAACCGATGCCCGAAGGGTATGGTTTTTATTGCACAATAATCAAACCGTAAGACGTTTGGTTTGATTTTAGTCCGGATACTAGCTAATACCAAACCCAATTGGAACCGGCCGGTCTCATGATTTTTAAACCTACCGCCCAATGGGTAGGAAAAATTCAAAGAAACCACCCTAATAGCCAGTAAGGTTGAACCGGTTCGGGTACCTATCGGTTTTGGGTAAAATTGCTATACCTAGTAGGAGAAGCTAGGCCATTTCTGTTTCCTTTCTCAAATTCTACCCCGATGCGCATACAATTGTATTATATGCATAGCTCTAAAAAACTACTCCATATTTTGATTTGGAGCCTGGAGGGCTGCTATATATACTGTCACCAGAATATTTTCATTCAAATCTTTTCACCTTATATTAATTAGAACAATACTATTAGAAAACATAAAATAATCCAAAAGGATTATTAAGCCAAACACAGTACTTTCCTATTTCTATAAATAAACCAATAATATCCGGTACTGACCGATCCGCGAGCATTAAAAACTTACACCCACAAAGTGGAACAAGCTACATTGATATATATAGCTTGTACAACAATAATATTCAAGAATGGGAGGCAAGGGTTCAACATCATGGACGAGTTTGGATTGAAAATTTGACTTGTTAATCACTTGTTTTACAAGTATAAAAGAATGCAACTTATAACTTAATTAAGGAGGTCCGAGTCCTCAAACTTATTTTTTTGATGAGGACCAAAAATGTAAACAAAGAAGAAAGTTCTGGAGCTTAATTGTCAGCATATATATTTTTTCCTGATTAAAAAAAAAAACATATGCAAGCTCCCAAATTTAATTGGCAAATTTCTGGTGGGTCGAGAAATACCAGTCAAAGAGTGACAAATTTTTAAGTGCCATATTGGATGCTACTTTAGAGCATCTCCAACCCTCTCCAAAACTCTAAAATACTATATGGAGAATGTAGGTGGCATATTGAGGAAAAATTTTATAATTTATCACTTATTTTACTTATTTTTGTACTTTGAGGAAAAATCTTGGAGGGACCTATCGTCCTTTTTAAAATTTTGGAGACCCAAAGGTAAATTTGGAAATCAAATCTCTAAAGGATAATGGTATTACAAAATATTCTCTCAATATTTCACATCCATTCTCCATTTTGGACATGGGTTAGGGATGCTCTCAATGGACCCGAATCACAGTACTGCAATATTTCAGCATAATCTTTTTGAATTTGGGCTGGAATTCGGCACAAGTAGCAGTACTTATTACTAGCTGAATTTTGTTACGAGCACTGCTATATACCGACACATTTTTAAAACACAACTCTAAACACAATTGCGTCCGAAAGCTTCGAACGACTCAAGACGTAGTTTTGTCAGGAGTTGGTTTTTTAGACTTTGCAAGGTTCTAATAAGGGTATGACAAGGTGTCAAACAAAAACAATTTGGAGAGATGCTTACATCTCTCCCTTTCCTTCAGGAGACTATATGTTTATTAGTGACTGATTTAGTACACTGGATGGTCCACTTAAACCTTCCCCCAACTTTCTCCTAATCATGAGAGGGACCCCTAATCCACTTGTTATAATCATGATAATTCTCACCTTTGAACATAGCTTTACGACGTATATATGACCTAATTAGAGTGCGAAATTTTACTTTCCAATTGCATGTAACCTTTTATTCATCAAATTAATTAGCCAAAAGAAGGCTTTTGGAAGTAACAATTGATTAAGCAGTCATCATCACATCACGGGAACCAATCGGAGCTAGCTCAGTTGATCATGGCTCTTGCATCTAATTAGGAGGTCAGGAGTTTGAATTTCCTTACCCAGCGTGGATCATTTGAGTAGACCCCCAAATTGGGCCGCACAATTGATCGGTTTCTTTCCTGTCGGTCACATAATGTTTTCGGTTATCTATTCTAATATACTCCTATATATTATTAGTAATTGGTGAACTAGGTGTATGATTAGGTTGGTGATCCCAAATATAGAGTTCAAACAAATGGTAAAGAAACTACCTGTTTTTTGGGTAATCAACCAAGAGGCCAAAAAGTTGAATGATATCTCTCAATCACAGAGTACATAGGCCAGCAATGCAACCGGACCACAAGCTAGCTAGGTGGTCTCTCTGGTTAAATGCAATAAATTAATGTGAAAAGTCTGAACTGAAAAAAAGAAAAAAGAAAAAAAAAGGGGTGTTGTAATTATAATCTTGAAGATGAAGATGCTGCTCGAACACAATATAAAGCAACCATTTTTTACTGAGAAAAAAACAAGTTTTTAAACTTCACTTCATTTGTGGATCAGTGGCTTATTTTTGTAAGTATCGATTTTTATTTTTATTTTTAGCCAAAATATAAATTTTATTTGAAGTTCAAATTTTGAATTATTTAATTATTTTTGTCTTTATTAAACCTTTAAAAAATTTAATCGTATTTTTTTAAATTTTAAATTCGTCTCGTCAGGACGGATTCTTAATTCAAGAAAATTAATGCAAAAGTTATGAAAGACAAAAATTTAGGCCAATATGCCCTCTAATACATGTCTTTTAGTCACGAGATAATAATATGTTAAAGATCTCTTCTTTAGATATCATTCACTTTACCCCTTTGTTGTCACATGAGAAGATCAGGCCTAAATAAAGCCAAAAGCTGTCGTTCACTTGGAGTGGGAAATTACTACTGTACTAGTGAAGAATGAACGAAGATATGAGAGAGAGAGAGAGAGAGAGAGAGAGAGAGGAGAAATGGATGATGAAGTGAAGGAGACAATAGAAGGTGCTCACGTGAAATGTGGTCGACCCCATGAGATCAAACACACAACATCACTAGTCTCTATAGTAAGCATTTCCAAAAAAAGATGGGGTCCAACTTTGCCGTTGGATGTGCTGTATGCCTTGGTGTCGCACAAGAGCAGCTCATATAAGAGATGGCCAACTCACCAACGGACTTGTAGCCCAATGATATTTTTTCACATCTTTTACATAAAGTTGAGGATTCAATTTACGCTAGCTGGAGCTAGTGCGAGTGTTTGGTGTGGTGGTTGATATTATTTGGGCTTCCTCCACCCGTATACTGCATAACGGTGCCTCTTTTCTTTTCTTTTAGGGGTAAGCTAGACATCTATCGAGTGACCAACAAAATGGCCAACTCCAGCCTTATTATATCACATTTTCAAAAAAAAAAAAAAAAAGCCTTATTATATCCACGTTGGAAAAAGGAAAAGGAAAAAAGAGAAAAGAGAAAAATGCAAGTAAAAACACGAAGAATTAGATGCAAAGCTATCAACAACTGCAAGTTCCAAGAACACAAAGATGCACGTGCTACACAGCCCCGAAGTCCTGAGATTTCACGTGATCAAGCTCTCCCTCTCTTCTCTTCAAAAAAAAGCTCTCCCTCTCTTCAGTAGCGGCAAAAATGTTCGTTCACAGTGCTTGGCTCATCAGGAGTTTTAACTTCGATGATCCTAACCGTATCCTTTTTTATGACATTTTGCACAAATTAATAGTTGTTGGCCGAGCGTTTATGTGTAGTGGTGGAGGCCCTTGAAAAATCATGTGACGGTGCTCTAAGAACGATTAAAATTTCTCCTATATAGTACTGTATTTGGTTAGTGAGAAACACTGGAGTTTTTTTGTTTTTGTTTTTTTAGCCGGTTTCGGTCCTGTTTCGTCATCTGTTTTTCAGTCCGGCTTTGTTTTCGGTTTGGGTTTCCCCCAGATCCGGAGGATGAAGTGGTGGGCAAATAACTATGCATCTAGTTTTTTCTGTGTCTTGTTTGGTTTCGTATTTGCCTTTGATCAATTGTCTGCCCGCCGTGGCTTCGGAGCTGCATTGACTGTCAACGGTTGCCCTTTCGCAGCCAGAACTCCGCGTGCTAGCGGGAGTTTGCTTTTGGAGTGACATCCTCAACTACGAAGGGAATTCACTGTGTGTGTTTTGCTTCGCGGTTTAGCCGGCAATTTGACTTTTGGATTACTGTATTGGGGAAGACAGATTTCTCTGTGCTACTTTGATCACTTCGATTAGGGTTTTCGATTCTCGAAGGGAATTGTTGTCTGGATGCGTATGTGGCGGTGTGAAGAGGTCACTGCTCTCAGGCTTCAATTTGTCCTTCCTGTTGTACCCTTTCGTGGTTTTAATTGAAATTTGTAGATGTCGTATGGCGTTTTTTATTATGAATGAATTTTTGAGCGGATAAAAAAGAAAAGAAAAAGGAAAGACTGGATAGAAAAGTTGAACACCGGCCCAGTCCGAGTACAGCGTAAATGGATACTCCCAGATGACCCAACTAGATTTCACAAAGGCAGCCTTTCACTCAAATTTATATGGACCGTGTTTCAAATAAAGGCCCTATTTGGGCCCAAGAATTGGGAGAGAAGAGGTTTCTTAGGACCTTTATGGCCTTACTTATCAAAGAAGAAATGTACAAAAAGCCCATGCCAATTGTCAGCAAGGATGTGACCACTTTTTCGACATTATGGGTAGTAGAGCACTTCGTGGTAGCCATTAAAGCCAAATAATTTGCCACATTTGAGTTTGTCATCCATGAATAAAATTGATCTAACTCTTCTTTCTTTTTTTCTTTGCGTTTACACGTACGATGAATATACTCCTTTAGAAATTAACGGGACAAAGCAAATATGATGTATTGAAGTGAATCAAAATGTCAGATCAAAAAAAAAAAGTGAATCAAAACGTGCATCTATGTTTATTTTGTTGACATTTTAGGACAGATGGAGAAATCAAAACAAGCAAGGCTATTTCATATATTTGCACATACAAGTGGTAGTCCAAGACCAAAGCTCGACAATTATTCAGTTTTTTTTTTCTCTTTTAGATAAAACTGCTCGATCGGTAATAGATTATAGATGGCCTCAAGTTGTGAAAACAAAATTAATTGCTACAATATCTGTTGCTTGAGCAAGGAAAATGAGGGAAAGAAAGAAACTGCATTTAATATCAAATTACTGGGGATGACAGGTTTGGAGGCTAATGAAGAACTCAACTTCTTCAAGTCTTTGCATCGGTTTCGATTGTCGTTTCACATTCAAGAAAATTCCATAATGCGTCAAGATACCGCACATCCATCTCTTCGCACAAATCTCATCACAAAACATATTTTATTTTTCGCGTTGTCTGGTAACACGTTGCAATTGATCTTTTTATCTTCCGGTTAATGTGTGGTAGCTGGGCACATTGCCAATACCATCATAGCACAAGACACACCAAGAAGGCAACAACACATGCATTTTGGAAATAAAAGGTACTTACTAGTTATCAGTATATATACAACAGAATAACCTAAGCTCTGTGATCAACCACAACCTAATTGGGCTAAGATAAAACTAAGCTGAGAAGCAGCAGCCATAGACTATATTTTCGGAAAAGACCATTGTTTGTGTCGACGAATTGTGCTCATTCCCAATCTGCCGAAAATGCGGCTTCTGGGGTTTTCCGCGACTTGACTCCATGTCCTCTGACCTTTTCCTTGGACCCGCAGCTTCCTTTTTCTCGTCTCTACGCCTTGTAACGTACTCTTCCGGGATAAATACATCCATTTTTGTTCGTATTTATTGCTCAAGTAGTAGAAATAAGGAATTTGCCGGTAAGTTTTGATGAAACAGAGTGCGTGCTTTAGGTAATGTAGTATAGAGTTGAGTGTACATGCAAATTTATAGTGTGAGGGAAGAATCTTGGGCACATTTATCGGCATTTGGTCTACACTAGAGAAAACAGCCAACATATTGTCCTGATGAGATGCCTCTGGCCTCTGCAGGGTGCGCGCAAATGTTTTTTGTTAGCAGAGAGAGAGAGAGAGAGAGAGAGAGAGAGAGAGAGAGAGAGAGAGAGCACCAAAAAGGTTAAGCCGAAAGTCACTGAGGTTCAATTTTAAAACTACTACGCCCTTGTCCCATTTCACTGGACTATTTGTGAAGATGGAGCTCTTACTTTGTTATGCCTTGATAATGGTTACCAAAAAGAAGTTTTACATTTAAAAAATGAAGTAGTTCAAAGGTACTCAACCCAAACGTACTGCATCAAATGTAACTGACAATGAAATTAGGAATTCAACCCAATTAAAAAAAAAAAAAAAAAACTCTATCCTTTAGAAGTGCATCGTTTGCTAGTAGATCAGCACATCCATTAGTTTCCCGATAGAAGCGATTCATCGATTTTGGAGCACTTCTCGCTAAGAGAGACCTGCGATTAGTAAATGAAGAACCAAAAAAACAGATGAGTTGTGAGATCTTACCCAGTAATGACGACATGTATTGCCTAAGCATTTGTTTCAATGTCCGAGTTTTGTTATTTTGGGATACTAATCCCATCACCCGCTTAATTACAGGAATCCCGAGTAAAGCTCTGTATAAACTGGCTCCAGAGAAGTTAATAGCATCTAAAAAATTTTGAACTTGAGATTTTAGGAAGGAACAAACCCCTTCCGAGTCCCGGGGAAGATTACGATATTGCAGTCTTGATGATTAATTGAAATGGAGTAGTTCTTGTTGAAACCATGCATGTAAAGGTGGGGAAATACCCATACGGATTCCGCGGGAATCTGTCTTTGTTTCTGCCCAGAAAACGATGAACGTGGTCGGTGCACTTGCTGCTAGAAGGGTGAGTAATTATTTCCCCGCACGTTATGCAGAAACCGATGGCATCTGGTCGGTTCATTTTGCCAAAAGTTATTGATCGAGACGGAAAACGACAACAAAAAGAAATGGTTAACCGCTCCTCCGATACGTACACCTACCTAGAATTAGGGTAAAAGTAAGACTAGCTAATACACCAATGGGAGAATCCTAAGCGGTTGGCTTGGTTTGAGAGTTAGAGAATTGCTTTCACATAAGATTTCAGATTCGATTCTTTTAATTAGCCAATAATTTTTGAGACCATTTTATTTTCACAAGTAAGCATATGAAAAACTGTGAAATGAACAATTAAGGATCAATTAGTTTGGAATGTGTGCCAGCTAATCTTGATACTGTCCATTATTCCAAAAAAAATAATCATAATCATAATTATAAACGGAAGAAATCATTATGAGGGGACTTGGGAAAGTGGCTCCCATTTTCCTGTTTCAAAAGCACGCCGACAGGTTTCCTTATTCCGCCCCTCACATCTGGGCAGGTAAATTCATGTGTTACGTCAAATTCTTTTTCCATGCAAAGCGGAGTGGTAGCCAACTAACCAAGCACTGTGTATTTTCAAGTATTTGACAAAGGTTTAAACCTTCCACTGAGAGCATCCGTAATGGTACATTTAATTATCTATTTAGTACATAATCAAATTTAATAATTTCTATCTTAATATTGGTTATTTTTGTATTCACAACAAAAAAAAACCTCACAATACACAATGCACATTTGTTTAATCACAAACGAGTTCTAATTACGCACCCGATCACACCAAATTATTCATCTTGATGAGACGATTCCAATGTAAAGTGTTTTTGAGTTTGGTTATTGGTAAAAAAGTTGTTAAGTTTGGTTATGGAATGAGTATAATTAATTTGATTATTTGCTAAAAGACTTATAATTTTGCTTATTACAATGTGGGGTGTTTTTTAGTATTATTGTTAAATTTGCTTATCCACACCCATTTGCTTATTACAATAGAGATGCTCTAACTAGACAATGCTGATTTTCATCAAGAAAAAAAGACACTTTTTCCCCGACATAAAACAAAAATTCTACAACCACTGCATGTGTGTATGTGACTCTTGAGTTTTGTGAGAGGGTATGTATTTGAATGTGTGATTCTGGTGTGGTTGTAGCATCTCTCGACATAAAATGGGATTTTACAAATAAAGTGGGTAAGGTGAAGTTTCGCTAAGAGGTTTTTGGGTTTTTTTTAGTTTTGTCCTTCATTTTTTTTTTTTTTGCTTTTTTTAATTTTGCACATCACTTTTTTGGTTTCTAATTCATCTCGTCAAGATGAATCGGGAAAGTAAAAAATTATGACTTTTTACCCAAATGTTTTTTGAAATATTCAAGATAAACCCAAAAAGCCGACTTTATCTTGGATATTTCAAAAAAAAATTTAGGTGAGAGTCATAATTTTTACTTTTTCGATAACCAAAAAGGTGAGACGAAAACTAACAAACGCGAAAAACATATGAATAAAAACAAAACTAAAAAAACCCAAAAAACTTACCGGAACTCAGCCTAAACTTAAGGCTTAATCTGCGATAGAAAATAGGTGTGGGGCACTAAACTTAAATAATCTCGCCTAAAATAAGATATCATGGTGTGATTCGTGTGAACGTCTTTTTGACATTTAATCACTACATTCAAGAAAGTCATACGCAAGTCAATCTCCATACTAGAACTTCTCTCTCTCTAAAGAAAATCTTTACTCTCCTTTTCTCTTTCTTTCCCTTCCTCTTTAGCGGCAGGAGATAAGGGCTTTACCCTTGAATCCTTGATGAATGTTTTCCTTCCTCTCCAATGATAGCCAATTTTCTCCCTCTCCTTTTCAATGAGAATTCTCTCGATCGATCTGATCGATCTCAGATTTGAGAGCTTCTTTTGTGCATTTTTTTTTTCCCTCTTTTTTCTTTCTCTCGACTTCTTAATTATCGAGGTGCCATTTATCATTTGACAATGGTGATGATGATGGTCTTTTGACAAAGCAATGCGGTGGCTACGATAACAAATCAGATCGAGGGACTGCCACCAGTGCGTGAACGTGATTGTTGAGGATACCCAATCCCTCAAGTGTGTGTTTGATAATTTTTCTTTTGTGCGTATGAATGCAAGTTATGTGGCCCATTTTATGGCTTCGAGAGGTAGTAGTGTTATGGTGTCTGTGTATCTAGGAAGATTATCCTCGTATGTGCCTAGGAAGACTATCCCCTTTGTGATTTTCTATTTCTTTGATTAAGGACAGACAGTCTTCTAGATGATTATCTCATATATCTTTGTTTTCTATCAATGAAACTAGTACCATTTTGAAAAAAGAAGTCATATAGAGGCAATTAGGCAAAAATAAATAGAGAAGAAGAAAACTATTTAATCATTAGATAATATTTTCTAAACTAACTTAAAAAGTTATTGATTACACCAACTATCTCGTTAACTAACCAAAACGATTCGTTATAACTCTGTGCGTAATCTAAACACTCATTCGTAAACTACCCATAATTATATGCAATTAATTAGTAGTACCATAAAAATCGTAACAAGTGATTCCAAAAAATATGCAATTAATTAGTACCGCTAAGGTTCTTATTTCTTAAGTAAAAAATTTTATCCTAAAAACCAATGGAGGTAAGTATGTCAAAAATTGACAAAAAGCTGTAGGCTATAATCACCTGGATAAAAATGAATCAAAAGGAAATATTGGGATTCCTTTGGAATATAACCGGCTAGAGTCACGCTGTTTACATCCTAAATCACGCTGTTTACATCCTAAAAAGTGTCACCCAATGAAAAAATTCCACGTAGCACCGAACGGTACGGTGACCACACGGAACTTGTCCTAGTCGAGTACCAGTTACAGAGGATTACGGGAGTTAAAGAGGACACTGTTTTTATGACAAACGATGTCGTTTTAGGATGAACCGGTGTCGTTTGGGTAGCGATAAATGATGAATTGGGAAGTTATTGGATTTAATCGTTGATTTAAACACTACAATCATCGAACGGTATCCTCACTACCTGTTTTATAACTGAAATTAGATGCAATTGCAGGGAATCATTTGGGAAGCCAGACGTGTTGCATTAATTCACGTTGCTTGAAAATAGGAACCACGATCCAGGAAGTGGCCATGAACACCATGATCGAAGCATGCAGGGGAAGATAGATATCAATATAACCGTTCGAAAGCCCCTCAACCGTTTTATGTGGCCAACGTGGGCATCAATCGAAGACGTGGAGATCGAAGGCAGACCCAGTGTCTATAAATAGAGAAGTAAAGCGAAGAGAGAGGGACACCACGAAAAATTCATATCATCTGACAACTCATACAAAATGATTGCTCAGAAATCTATCTTAGATTAGTTTTTAGTTTAAAGTAGGATCTTTTTGTAAGTTGAAGGCTTATTTGCATGTAAGATTGCTTTTGATTAAATTCAAGTTCTCTTATTTTCTTGTAAGTTTTTTCTTACCAAAGAATAGTCGTTTGTAAGTCCACTTTTGATTAAATTCAGTGTGCTTATTTTTCTGCATTATTCTTGGAAGAGTCTTAAGAGTGTTTGCATACAAATTTACCTTTGATTAAATTCAGGTTTGTTTGTGTTCAATCATCTTTTCTAATTCGAAGGGCGTCAATCTTTTATTTGGTTGATACCTTAAGGAAAAATCCTCTTAGTTGAGGTAATCGAACGGATAACACAATTGCCTGATTGAGATTAGTTATTTCAAATCAATTTGGAAAGAGTAATTTCTTCTCTGAAGTTATTTTTTTTCTGACACGCCCGCACACAATCATTTACCATTTGATTGAGCTAATTCAGCCCAAACACACGCACTAACGATACAATGATACTGTATAAGGAAATCTCGAATTTGAATTCAAAATTAACGTCTTAATGTGACCTTATCTATGTACTTAAGGTTGAACGGAGGGAAGGGTGTCTAGTTGTGGCTTCTAGGGGAGGTCCCTGTATATCTCATTTGTTTTTCACAGATGACTTTATACTTTTTGCTAAAGCGACAAATTTATGTTTTGATTTACGAGACATGTTATTCTCTTATAATACATCACTTTTAATTCAAAAAATAAAGTTTAAAAAATAAGTGCATACTTATATTCCCTTAATTAGCGGAACAAGGCCTAACCGATTCAATTGAACTTGATAAAATGTGCTAGAAAGAATGAAGTATGAAGTTTGTAACTAAGAAGAGTACACACTTATTCATATAATATAACCACACCCAAAAATGTCCAACAAGAATATGACAAAATGTAACATTTTATTTTGGCTGCTGATTTTGTTACTCATTTTTTTATTAATGTCACTTTCTTGCAAATGTATTTTTGGTATAAAAATATACTTGTAGGGCAGTGACGTTAACAATGTGAGTGATTTTAACAAAAAAAAAAAGAAGAGAGAATATCAAAATCATTTCCCTTTATTTTATTTTATTATAACTTGCTCTACTTTTCATCATATCCTAATATAGTACACAGTCGTGCACCGACCACACTTAAAGATTGACCACCACACATGGCATTGGAAGCTGCTTGGATAGACTTCTTTGCCCAGGTAGATAGTACTACAGTATTATCCAGACAAATAAAGTGTAAGGATCTCTTCTTTTTCCTTCCTTTTAACCCAAACTCGAAATTTGTGCAAGACTCTCCTAAAATTCAACTCAAATCAAAGAAGACTTCGTATGTTGTTCACTCCTACTGTATTTCGGAAGGCTACTCTCTTGAATTTGTAAGAATGCCGCTAATTAAGATTTTAATCGAATTCGTGCTTAAATTTGGATTTTCCCTTTAGAATGCTAGCTTTTAGATCATACTAAATAAAACTTACACAAATTTTCCAGTCGACCAGAGATCGATGCTCTAATTAACATCTTACTTCCCTCCCACCATTTTTGTTTGGAGAGCCACCACAACATTACATGAATGCCAAAACCACCCTCCCAAGAGGTAGGATGTCACATGTTTGAGGCTTGCAGATGATGTCCTCTCGTGCTTTGCTCTCGTGCAACCCCCGACTTTAATTCTTTTACCCTCGGGAGAATCTCTCATAAGATCCGTCACAAGTCTGGAGTTCTTATAATCAGGCATAAAAAAAAGATGTAATAGTTAGTCGTCGGCCCCTCCTCCATTATGTTGTCTAGCAAAAAAAATAAGATAAATTCATAGCGATCCCTTTCATCCAATTTTACCCTTACCATTATGGACGAGAATGCAACAGACTCTTTCGCCACCACATATTAGTGCGTTACAAAAGATGTAGTAACTCCCACACGGGCCGCACCAGTGTATGGTGAGGAAGTACCGTGTAGAGCACTGAATAAATTTCGCTGAAAAATGGAAGCCAATAATAACGTGTCTACTTTCTTCCTCATTTCCAAATCATCTACCCTTTTTTTGGCAGCTTCCTAACTCCTATAACTAACCCAACACCTCTCCACTCCAAGTTCCAAACTTACTCTGACCTCCCTCTCTCTCTCTCTCTCTCTCTCTCTCTCTCTCTCTCTCTCTCTCTAGCTCTGAGTTGCCT
The DNA here is from genome assembly GCA_019656275.1 of Rhododendron kiyosumense. Taxonomy (NCBI): domain Eukaryota; kingdom Viridiplantae; phylum Streptophyta; class Magnoliopsida; order Ericales; family Ericaceae; genus Rhododendron; species Rhododendron kiyosumense. The sequence continues at coordinate 371,870 of BPLS01000277.1, read as the reverse complement.
GATCTGAGTATTCTAAAGATCTCCAAATAAGTAGTACTACTGCTTCTCCATTTTTCGTTAGTATATATAATTATGGGAGCCAAGAAAGTTGAATTTGAAACAACTCCGGTGGTGGTGGCCTCAGCACCATCCAAAGAGAAAGAGGCCCCTGCTGTTGAAAAATTATCCGACGAGCCCCAAGAAAAAAGCCTGGTCCTAATCACGGACGAGAAGGTTTTGGACTCCAAAACCCTTGCAGTTGTTGCGAGTAAAACCTCTCTCTCTCTCTCTAAACTCCAAAACCCTTGAATGTGTTTTCAACTGATTTAACACTTTTTTCTGGGCTTGTGACAGAGGTCTCAGATCCTGCGGCCGAAAAGAAAAAAGATCCTCCGGCAGAAAAGAAACCGATTGATAGAGGTAATTAAATCTGGGGGATTGGTGATTTGCATTTGTTTTTTTCTGTTTTATGGGCTTTTAGATTGATGATCGATTGAGCTGTTTGTGGAATTAATCCCAGATACTGCGCTGGCAAGGGTTGAAACTGAGAAGAGAATGGCCTTGATTAAGGCATGGGAAGAAAGTGAAAAAACTAAAGCAGACAACAAGTATGCATGTTCATCTTTCTTTTCTTTTCCTATTTTTTGGTGTATAAAAATGTTGAGATGGTGGTGGTAGTGTTAACTTCATTTTTTTTTTGTTAAAGAGAAATGCTAAGTGCAAAGAAAATGAACAAAGAAAAGACCTTAAAGTGTATATGTAGTAAATTTAAGCCGTTCGTGTACACTTTTAGGAATTTTTTTTTTTTGCTCATTTTCTTTGTTCCTTACACAGTCTTTTTTTAACCTAAGCAAAAAATATAGATATAATTCCGCAATTAGAAAGTATCTTCCGTACATATTTTGGTGTATTTGCCAATTAATTCTGAGCAGAAACTGAATATCTGCTACTCCAACCAAATGTTACTACTACTATATTTCTTTAATCGGGTGTTTAGATCAGCATATCCACACCTCGATGAATTTTACAGCTTTTTCTCCGGCGGCACCAATAATTTTTCGCTAGCAGTAGAGCAGAGAAATAACACTGTCACCAATTTTACCGTCTAGGCGATTATGCGTTCTGGCATGAACTTTTTGTTTTTTGCTCGGCGCGATCTGGCATGAACTTAATTTCAGGGAAACATACAATTTCCCAAAGATCTCCTCTGATGAGTATCTTTGGGCAATTGATATGAATTCAGTTGTGGGGATTTCCTTCATCTTCCATTTCCACCCAGCTTTTCATGGGATCTTTGCCTTCAGTTTGAAACTCAAGATCTGCTCTATAAATAAATGAGACTAGAGTGGTTATTGGAAACACATTTTAGAGTACAAAATTCAAAATTCGGTATCGTGCTCTTCAATTCATTACTCGATGAGAAGCTTTTTCATATCTTTTTGCTTTTTGGGATATCTCTAAACTGGGCCCTTTTAATAAGGACGCTCTTATTTTCATTATTTGCGGACTTCTGTTGTCAGTCGTTGGATCGTGATTTTAATAGTTTGGATCTGCGGAAGGTTTATGATCGGTCACAATTAACTTTTCTCTGAAAAAGTTTCATCAAAATCTGGACTATTGAAATCACAATCCAGCGGCTACCAACGACGTCCGCAAATAACGAAAATAAGGGCGCCCTTATTAGAAGTGCCCCGTATCTCTAAAATAAGTTTTGGTGCTTGTTTTACTGCAACTTATAATCTCACTGAAACTACTGATCATCAGGGCATATAAAAAGCTATCTGCCATTGGAGCATGGGAGAACAGCAAAAAAGCCTGTGTGGACGCTCAGCTTAAAAAGATAGAGGTCAAGATTTCTACCCTTTAATAGTGATTTATGTTTAGGTTCCATTTGTTTTGATGTAAAAATAAAATATTTTATAATGTAAAATATTTTCTACATCAATGATTTTTTAGAAAACAAATTATATGTAAAATTTTAGCCCAATACATTTTAGACCACCTTTTTTTTTTTTAGCCCAACCCATTCTAATTTTAGCCCACCACCAAACCCCCCATTTTAGGTTGATAAGTCTTGTTGTCGATAAATAAATAAACTCTTCATGTTACAACGTCAACTACGGAAAGCACATTTTCAGCTATGAAGCTGGAAACTAATCTTCGTAACAAAATGGAGGATGATTTTCTTGCGGATTCAAGGAAGTTTTTTTTTTGGTCGAATGGTAATTAGCGAATTCTATGATTTTTTCATTGAAAGAGAGCTTGTTGAAGATATCGACATAGATTCAATAATAAATTATTTCTGCTCTCTAAAATAACGTAGGTCACATATACAAGTACAACTTCAATAGTTTACACTTTTTATACTTTTCTTTTGTTTATTGTTAAAAATTTACATATTTATGTACAAGTTTGCTGAACATTAATTATAGTACTCCCTCCGTCCCAAATTGATTGTCCCGTCCGCAAAACGGAATATTAAAAATAATGCAATTTTTTCAAGAAAAAATTCAAACTTTTTTCACAAATTAAAAATTCTCATTGATATCTAGTAAGTTGTTGAAAAACTTTTGATTTTTTCTTGCAAAAATTGTATTATTTTTAACACTCCGTTTTGCGGACCGAACAATCAATTTGGGACGGAGGGAGTAGTATATATGTAGTAGTTTACTAAATTTTAGGTTATCCCTTGACAAATTAGATTTCTGATTACGCCCTTGTATGCAATGAAAGTAGAGAAGTATAACAGTCATTTAAGTTGAGTGATGTTTTTCTGAGAGAACTCTAAATATGAGCAGGAAAATTTTGAAAAGAAGAAAGCACAGTATGCAGAGAAAATGAACAACAAGGCAGCTGAAATCCACAAGGCAGCAGAAGAAAAGAGGGCGATGGTTGAAGCCCAACGCGGCGAGGTTGTCTTCAAGGTAGAAGAGGCGGCTTCCAAATTCCGCTCAAGCGGAACCACACCCAAAAGGTTTTTCGGATGCTTTAGCTGCTGATTTCTTAGGCTAAAACAGAACTAAAGAAGACATGGCACTATTGGATTTCAAACTACCTGCTGTTGATACTCTTTCGTTCCCGGGGTTTTCGTTAGTGTGATTAATTTCTTATTAATCAAGGGTTGGGTCATGTAAATGTACTTGTTTTTTTTTGTGTACAGCTGATTCAACTGTTTGCGCAAGTTCCAAATCTGGAACATATATATATGGTTATGAGTTTTGAGAGTGATAGTTCAAAGTTTTAATTTGTACCCAAGAATGATTTTCTTCTCCACAAATGTTCTTCCTGCAGTCCTAATGTTATGGTTGAGAATTCAATAACTTGCCAAACTTTTCGGTTGTGCTAATGATGGGTGAAAATATGATAGATTTCAATGAAGCTGTACTCTTTTTTCGATAATCGAATGTTCGAGCTAGTGTACGCACACCTTGACTAATGATCCTACGATATTCTTTAACTGAAAGTGGAAGTAAATGTATATTGCATGTTGATCTCATGAAAGCCAAATTGGAGCTTGTTCCAAATTGCAAAAATTCATCAAATTTTGTTCCAAGAAAGCAAAACTGCTTCTTGATATGCATTAGAAAGTACTAGTTATCCCTCAATTATCGCAAAGTGATAAAAACAGAATTAGTCATCTCTTTTTTTCCCTCCTGCTTTTCCATTGATTTCACTCTATATTTGGAACCCAAAAACTCCAATCTGTTGCGACATTTTCGGACAATCGATCACTTGTCCTCCCTACATTCTGAAATTCATCTTCTCCACCCATTGACCATCTGGTTTTTCGCTTCCTATCTTCCTGCCTCTGCCATTTAAAGTGAAAGCAGACATGGTTGCGAGTTCTCCTCTCTCTCTATAAAAAGTTTGGAGAGAGATCCCATTGACTTTGAAACCGGACGTTCCTCATACGTTGTTTCATTGCTTGTTGAGGCAAACACTTTCTCTGATCGTAGATTGTTCCGAGGGGAGAATGGCATTTAGCGGCACCACACAGAAATGCAAAGCCTGTGATAAGGTTGTTCATTTCATCGAGTCGTTGGCAGCTGACGGAGTCACTTACCACAAGACTTGCTTCAAATGCAGTCATTGCAACGGGCGCCTCGCGGTATGCATCGGACATTGTTTCGTTCACTTTGACGATGGGATTGCGTAAAAACACCCGCGTTTCAACCGCTAATCGTTCGAGCTATTTTGAATTTGCAGATGAGTAGCTACACCTCCAAGGATGGAATTCTGTACTGCAAGCCACATTTTGAACAACTCTTCAAAGAGACTGGCAATTTCTCTGCAAAAACCCAATCCTGTAAAATTCCCCTTGTGATTCTACAACCTTTTTGGCATTAAAATTTCCTCATTTATTCTTTCTGTGTTTTTTTTCTTCCTGATAATGTGTTTTTCCTGTTTTGTTTGATCAGCTGCAAGACCAAATGACATGGTACGTGAGAACCCAAATCCTTTTAACATTTTCACCTTGGTTTCCTTCATTGTGATCTTATCTTTCTCTCGTGTCAATGCACTTTCAACAAAATGATACATTGAGAGTTTGTCTGGTCGTTAACTTCAAGACTCTGAAATTGGTCGAGGTGCGCACAAAGCTGACTCGGACATGGTTTTAAAAAAAATCAAACAAAAACAACATATTATAAATTCACATGATCTTGTGGCTTAAAATGCATTAAGGGCTTGTTTTCTTCCTTTTTAGTAGTATTTGGTTAAGGGTATTGTTCATTCATTCTATTTAGCTAATAAATCTATGTTTTTGTTTACAGTCTAGGACACCTAACAAAGTCTCCTCCTTCTTCTCGGGCACCCAAGAAAAATGCAGGGCATGCACCAAAACCGTGTACCCCCTTGAAAAGGTCAGTTTTTTTTTTACCCCTCTTTCGTATCACTCCCGTTTTATCAATCCCTCTATGTAATTTCCGCACTCGCTTTTCGCTTTTTTACTGTTTGCACTTATTTTATACACGTGAATTTCGATAATTCACGTGAGTAAAGAGAAAAGAAATGAGCACCTACCATTGTGCCAAAAAAATATTGTGGAAATTGCAATTCATGATTGTTTTGCAATTTGATTTTATCACTTCCATTTTTTGAAGCACAAATATTATAAATGAAATTGCAATTTTATGAATTCATACAAAATTAGACAAAAAGAATGTACCGCATTTGCAAAAAAAAAGGAGTGAAAATCTTTTTTCCATCCTTCTACTCCTTTACATTCCTTTTTAATGTATCCTACTTTAATTTTGCTCCTTTTTCTTAAGAGCTAGATATATAACCCCTTTCTCAATTTTTTTTTTAATATTTTTTGAACAGGTGACAGTGGAGGGAGATTTTTACCACAAGTTGTGCTTCAAGTGCGCCCATGGAGGCTGCAAATTGTCACCGTCGTCGTACGCTGCGCTCGACGGATTCATCTATTGCAAGCCCCACTTTGCTCAGTTGTTCAAGCAGAAGGGAAGCTACAATCACCTCACCAAAACTGCCTCCATTAAGAAAAATGCAACTGCAGCGGTATTTCCAGAACCAGGGCCAGATGATGAAGCCAAATCAGAGATACAGACCCACTAGCAATCGTTAAATGAATCCTGGGTGTTCGATAAAATTCTTTTGTTGTTGTTGTACTTGTGAATTGAGAATGAGGTTGAATTTGAATTCGGTTTTGAAAGTTGGAAGGATGTTATGGGTTTGTTTTAGTGTGTGTATAAAGGGATACGAGACAATGGAAATTTTGATCTTTTCCTTTTGTAATCTTCAAATCTTGGGAAATAATGATTTTTTTGCTACACTGAATTTCAATTTGATCATTGTTCTGTGTTTTTTTTTTTTTCTTCAATAACCGCCCAAGGGGCTACACGAAAACATCGGCTTGAAAAATATAAATTAAATAAAGACAAAATTCAAAAATTATAGTCTACAATTTTTGGTTAGCGAAAACGCTCCCTCCGAAAAATTTGGTTAGCTAATAAGATCTGGATCCTTTCTAGTCTACTTGATAGAATGAGCAGTCCAATTTTTGTCCATTGTAAGCTCTTTTCCACAAATAATAAAAAAAATTCAAGTCCCGCGAAACCCTAATCCCCTCCTTCCCCCTTAAACCCTAAACCCCTCCTCTCACTCCTCTAACCCAAAATGTACTCCTCCATCCTCCGTCGACCAAACTCCACCACCTCCGCACCCCTCCTCCACTCCCTCACCTTCCTCCGCCCCATGGGCGGCGGCCCCCGCACCTTCCCCGGCGGCCTCAACAAATGGCAGTGGAAGCGCATGCACGAGAAGAAAGCCAAAGAGAAAGAGAAAAGACTTCTCGATCAGGAGAAGCAACTCTACCAGGCCCGGATCCGGTCCCAAATCCGGGCCAAACTCGCTCCGCAACAACCACCAGGTAACAGACAAGCCGACCCGAACTACGGCCCCATGAGCGCCGATGACCACATTAAAGCCCTGGCTGATAGGTTTATGAAAGCCGGGGCCGAGGATTTGTGGAACGAGGCCGACGGCCCGATCAAGTCGGCTCCGGAGCCGAAGCCGGTTGGCCTATCGGGCCAAACGCCCATTGATATAAGGAAGTTGATTTCTGAGAGTGAGGGAAGGAATTCGACGGATTTAATGAAGTCGTCGAAACCTCGGTACTACTCTGTTTGTAGGTTGAGTTGGAATAGATCGAGGTTTGGTTTTGAGAGAAATGATAGTGATAATAGATTGGGGGATCGAGGTTTGATTAGTCGATTGATCGGAACAAATTTTGGCGTACGTGAGTTGATGTCGGATTGTGATAGGGCTCGGGATTCGACGCGTTTGAATGGTGGTTTGAAAAGTAGGTGCTACTCGGTGTTTACTCGGAGGGGTGTGAAAGGCTCAAGGTTCGATTTTAGGAGGAATGGGAGTAGTGAGGATTCGGATTCGGATGATGAGTTCGGTGATGGTGAGGAAGGGAAAATGAGGGGTAGGGATAATGCTGGGAAGTTGATGAGTAGTGCTGCTTTGGGGAAGTATGATGTGAAGAAAACGAGGCGAGTGCCGTTGAAGTTTTTGGAAGAGGAGGAGAATTTGTCGGAGCGTGTTGAGGCGATTAGGAAAGAGTTTAACATGAGGAATTCGGTGCAGAATGCAGTGGACAGAAGTGATGAGGACTCAATTCTTAGTGAAAAGAGGTATCTGCATTGTTTTACCCACTAGCTTCCTAATTTTGTTGAGCTTATGTGGTGGGAATTTGAAATGAGTAATTTTAAAGGAATTGTAATGAACTACTGTGTTTGATATTACAATTGTAGAACCGGTATAGTGGGCGTTGAAAACTCAATTTGGTTAATTTTGTATGCTTTCTGACTTGTATCAACGTGTTTGAAGATTTCCATAGCATTTCAGTTGATGCTACGTATGTGGAGATGGTCATCCTGGTTCATTTTAGATAATTGTTGATTACTCATTACTCTGATTGTTGCGATTTGGAGTGATGTTAAATGTTTTAATTTAGGTTTTAGGTCATGTCTTATGAATTTTCTGTGTTGCCTTCTGAATTTATGTTGCATTTGATGACAATTAGATGTATGTTTTCCAGATTTGATGAGTGTGATGTATCTCCCTTGACTGTTAAGGCGCTTTCTGAGGCAGGCTATGTCCAAATGACCAGGGTACAGGAAGCTACACTTTCTGTTTGCCTTGATGGTAAATTCACCCTCTTCACCTGTGCACTTGCAACACTAGTAGCGTTGATGTGCTTCAATTTCTTTATCTAAATATTATGAACTGGACAAGTGTGCCAACCCTGTTTCTTTTTACGGAACGGTTGGGATTAGTTCTAACTTTTAGGTACGAAGAATCATGCTGGTGTTTTAAACATTGATAATCTTATTGTATTCTTTAGCTCCTACCTGAACTACTTAATGCCTTTGATAAGCAATGTGATTTGAGTCATTTAACTGGTTCTCATACTTCTTTGTGATAGGAAAGGATGCTTTAGTCAAGGCTAAAACTGGCACTGGAAAAAGTGCTGCTTTTTTGGTATGACAAAAGTACCTTGCCGTCTCATTTCTTTTGAGATTATATGTTTACATCACTTTGATGCTAAACATAAACAGCTACCTGCAATTGAAACAGTTTTGAAGGCTTCAAGTAGCAATACTGTTCAGCGAGTGCCACCCGTATATGTTCTTATTCTCTGTCCCACACGAGAACTTGCAAGTCAGATAGCTGCAGAAACAAATGTTATGCTGAGGTACCATGACGGTTTTGGGGTCCAAACACTGGTTGGAGGTACTAGATTCAAAGTTGACCAAAAACGCCTGGAATCAGATCCATGCCAGGTGCACCAGTATATTCTGCTCATTAAAACTTCACGTCCGAAGAAGTTGTAGGTTTAAGCGTGGAGTACTCTCTGTATAACGATGTATTACATGTCTTTTCCAGATAATAGTTGCAACTCCTGGTAGATTGTTGGATCACATTGAGAACAAGTCTGGCCTTTCTGTGCGTTTGATGGGACTGAAAATGCTTATCCTTGATGAAGCGGACCACTTACTAGACTTAGGATTTCGGAAGGACATGGAGAAAATCGTTGATTGTTTGCCCCGACAAAGGCAGTCTCTGCTGTTCTCCGCCACAATCCCCAAGGAGGTTAGAGACTGAATTGATCATGTGTAAACTCCGTCAGCCAAGGTTTAAAGATGCTTTATTTATTTCTAGAATGCATTGACTCAAATCTGAGGTTTTTCAATTGGCAGGTTCGCCGAATATCTCAGCTTGTTTTGAAAAGGGAACATGCTTATATTGACACTGTGGGTCTGGGTTGCGTGGAAACTCCTGCTAAGGTATATGCTAATGTCTAACTTTGATCAAGTACTGCGAAATTTCTCCTGTCACTCGATATTTTGTATTCATTGTTTGATTGTTTACCTCCTTCTGATAAGTCTGTTCCTTTTGGTTTACATGACTTGATATCCCTTGTTTGTTCAAAACTGAAGGGTTATGTACGTCTCTCATGCTCGTTTGGCATGCTGAATGCAGGTTAAGCAGTTTACTCTTGTTACTCCGCATGAGTTGCATTTTCAAGTAGTGCACCATCTCTTGAATGAGCATATCTCACAAACACTTGATTACAAGGTAGCTACAGTGTAGCTTCCATGTTTATATCTTAACTTATTTCAATGGATTAGTTGTCCTGACAATTTGTGTCGTTCAATTCTTTTCAGGTGGTTGTTTTCTGTACAACTGCGGTGGTAACATCCCTCATGTTTCTTCTTTTGAGGGATATGAAACTGAATGTCAGGGAGATACATTCCAGGAAGCCTCAACTCTACCGTACCCGTATATCTGATGAATTCAAGGAGTCAAAACGATTGATTCTTATTACATCAGATGTATCAGCTCGTGGCATGAATTATCCTGATGTTACTTTGGTCATTCAGGTCTTAATAACACACAATAGACTTCCTAATCATCTTTTGCTTGTTTGGATACTAATTTGTCCCCTTATTTTTTATGGGAATCTTTAGAATCTTACCGAGTATGAAGAGAAGTTGCGGAATAAGAAAAGAAAATAATTCACTTAGGAAGAAGCAATAATATGCCACTTGAACTTGTTTTCCTGTGGTTCCCGTGCACTTTTGCTGGGGTGATGCCCCATTATGTGATTGTATACGAGTATATTTAACTCTTACATGTGGAGATACTTTCCTGATCACTAACATGGACACAGCTTGTTCGTTCAAATTTCCATGTTAACCATTAGTGCATCGTTCAATTTCCTTGAAATGTGTAATGCTTAAACGCTTGATCATTTAGTAGTTTGCATGGGCACTGGGATATTTGAATGGTCGAATGCATTATGTGATCAAGCACTCAAATTTAGGAGTTTTCACTTGCAGTTGCATTCCTCTGTTTCTAATCAAAATGTGCCACGTTTCTCCATTTCCAGGTGGGTATTCCGTCTGATCGCGAAAACTATATTCATCGTCTTGGAAGAACAGGACGGGAAGGCAAAGAAGGAGAAGGGATTTTGTTGCTTGCGCCATGGGAAGAGTATTTCCTGCATGAAATAAAAGACCTGCCTGTTGAAAAATATCCCGCCCCACAGCTAGATCCAGACGTGAAAATAAAGGTTCAAGTCAAACTCAATTATCAGAGCTTACCAAAATTATTCTCTTTGGAAATGAAAGTGGAAGTATGACCAATAATTTTGAGATGGGAAATGAAGTATCTGTTTTTGACTAGTGAACCTCAATTAGTTTTGAATTTTGATACTTCGTATCATGTGTTGATGCTAGTTCTTGACCTCATACTACTGATTGATTTTAATATCTGGAATACATCGATGCTTCAAATAGCACTATAGCAGGCTATTAGCGGCACTGATCTAATAATTGTAGACAATGCAGGATACCCATTGCCTGCCTATTCGGAAGCCTTGTTTAATATACTAGTTCTTTTCTGGAGACCTCTCCCTCTCTACACACACACACACACACACACACACACACATCCTATGTATATATATATATATATATATATATATATATATAATACATATGCATTTTTGGATTCTGGTTGTTTAGATGCGCAACTTCTTTATCCAAATCAACTAGAACAGAAACTCGTGCTACACTTAATGGTTGTTTAATTTATCGAATTGCAGATAGAGAACTCAATGGCAAAGATTGATACTAGCATGAAAGAAGCAGCTTATCACGCTTGGCTCGGGTACTACAACTCAATCAAGGAAATTGGAAGAGACAAAACTACACTTGTCGAGCTAGCCAACCAGTTTTGTCATTCTATTGGCTTAGAGAAAACTCCAGCTCTCTTCAGGAAGACTGCTCTAAAAATGGGCTTGAAAGATATCCGTGGAATAAAGCTTCGCAAATAGTGGTTGCGAGAATCTATGAACTGTTTATCATGAAGTAGGTACCATATACTGTCCTACATTTGGCTAGTACCCCAAACGAAAGGGACTGTATTTTTGGCGATCACACTCAGAACAGTTCCATGCTCCTATGAAGATTGTGTTGCTGATAAGATGGGACTGTATTGCCAGTGAAAGTAGATACAGTGGCCAGATGCCCTGATTTCATTACAACCACTTTTAGGATTAGGGAATTGATATTCACGTTCCAAGATTTACTGCAGGTGCTCCACCTTTTTGCTTTTACACTGTGATGTTGTTGGCAACATTACAGTGTAAAAACAAACTATACACTGATGTTGCAACATCACAGTATAAAAACAAAAAGGTGGAGCGCTTGCAGTAAATCTTGGAGCGCGAAAATTAGTTCCCTTAGGATTATAGCTTCAGCCATTAATTATTTCTAGTTGGAGGGGAAAGGGTAGTGAAGATATTGCATTCTGATCGAGAGTAAGCCCCATTGCATTCAGGACACTATTTTGTGTAATCTGAGTCCAGAAGTTGCATCTTCTTCTATGAATTATGGATGAGTTTATTGTTACCTTTCAGATGCTTATATGCTCGCCCCAAATTATTCAAAATTGCATTTTGTTTAGCGCTGTGATCCATTTTGTGTTGCTATATTGGAACCATTTTCTAGAATCAGCAAAAATAAGGGGGAATAACCTCTTTGTGACCGCCTGAGGCGGTAGCCTAGTGAGTGTTCACTAGGTCTCGTTAGGGTGTTTTGGTTTGAAGTCTTGAAGCAACTAGTCATAAGTACTCTTCATTCAGTTGGAAAAAATCCTTGTTTGATCGTAATGTCATCAAAATGCTTTTTCCTCCCCTAGATTATGGAGTAACAGTCTTGGTATCATAGCGAATTGCTGAAATCGTGTAAAAGAATTTGACCTATGAATTTCGATATGACGACACTGGAGAGAGGGAGATTAGATTTTTCTCTTTAGGCAAAGCTTTTTAGGGACTTTTTGGCATGTTTTTTTTTTCTTAATCTTTACATGATTTGCTCAAATTTTTGTATCATATTTTTTGACTTTGACAAAAGGAATTGGAAATATATAGTAACATAAACGAACGTCGAAAGTTCATGTAATACGACCAAAAAGACCTAAAAAAATTTTTGGATCTTTTTCATTGTCTTAAATAAAAAATTTTCAACGTTGGGTTATGTTTTTATACTTTTTCGATTCTTCTCATTGAGACGAAAAATATTAGGTAAAAATTTAACCTGACTCTTGTAATAATTAAGAGAAAACAGCTAAAAAGACCATAAAAAAAAAAAGAAAAAAAAAAAGACTTTACTGGACAAGAAAGACATTGATGGCCTATGGGCTTATATTTTCATAGGTTATTCAAGCTTGGCTGCTCCAATCAAGTATTCAAGTTTTGATAAAAGTCAGAAAATGATTACTTGTGAGAATGATCAACACAAGAAAGTTTTCTGGCTTTGTCCCTTAGAAATATCCTCTACCCGGTGAATTAATTCCAATAACGTATCCACTTCCCCCCAAAATTTGACTAATAGCTGCTCTGCAGGTACCCCACAAACCTAATTCAAAATTTCTTCTTTTTTCTTGGATAAAAAAAAAAATTTCTTTTTTCTGGTCAGTTAAAATTGGGCAGTCTCAGTCGTGTTAAAAAATCCACGTTAGACTTTGGGCAGCATCCAATTGTTTTTTCTTTTTTTTATCGGCAAAAGATAAAATTTTATTAAAAATGAGAAAAGGGAAAGAGAATTCAATAAAAAGTTGAATAATACATCACAAGGGCAAAACCCAAACCACCTAAAGGTTTACAAGGATCCAAAACAAACAAAAATAAAGCTCAACTCAACACCCAAATAAAACAGATCAAAAAGCCCAAACACCCTAACCCGGTCCACCGAAGGACCAGCCCATTGAAACCCTAACTACTTCAATTTCCACCACCGCAGCAAACCACTGGAATACCAGCCTTGCCGTTAAGCCAAACTGGCTTCTCCCAGATGTAGAGACCGGCTGCGGAAACCGGCCCACGACAATGAAAATCAAAACAATCAAGGCAAAAGGGAGCAAATCACCACCAATCTTAGCAAGCCCCAACGAACCCCTGTACAAACACGATCTCCATCAGTGAACAGCAACAACCCAGAAGGATGAACTGCTGGCACCGTGCTTGAATGAGAGCTCAGAGTAGCCGTCGACCGGACTGCGGCACACAAAACGACCAGGGCAACCCAGCCATGCCATGGGGGCCACAACCACCTCACCACCACCGGATTAAACCATCATCTTCACCGATCATTTTCTGAATATATGAAAAACCTGCAAAACAGAAATTAGAAAAAAACTACCAAAACACCACCCCACCACTTACGCCCACCAGATCCAAATTAAAACACCACCAAACTGAACCGCCCACAAACGCCACCAAACTGAATCGCCCACCACCGACGAGACACCCATGCCACTAGGTAGCATCCTATTCTTGTGAACAAATCCATCTTTATTAAAGAACCATGATCAACTACACTTGGGGCTCGTTCAGTTGCCAAAAAAGTACAGGAAAGGATGAGAAAATCTACTTTCCCATAACTCTTGTTATGTTCAGTTGGCAGGAAAGTAGTGGGAAACATGTTTTTAAGTTTTCCTGCAAGATTTATTTTCTTGCAAAAGTGATCCAGCCAAAAGTATAGGATTTTGCATCAAAGGAAAAGTTTTTTCCATTGTGGGGCCAAAATAATTGGTGGGTAAGAAAAAAAGTGAATGACGCCAATACCAAAAAAATACAAATTAGGTTCTTAGAAAGATATAAGCAACAACAATTTCGATTACATGGTGCTTTCTGAGATAATTGTTGTGGAAAAAGATTGATAGTTTATTTTTTTTGGAAGTATTTATTTATCTTGTCATTAGTCTTCAATTTTGTTTTGTACTAACTAATTTTCAGTGAGTTTTTTTGCATCGGCAACTAATTAAGCACGGTTATTTAATATTTATTTATTTAGTTATCATCTACTTATTTTTTAAACTTCATTTGTACGGTTGATTTTCAGAGAATGTCAATTTAAATGGGAAATTTGTATGACCATTCAGAATATAGCAAATTGAATAGGGAATTGCAAGTCGATTTTTTCATTTCATGTTAAGGTTTTGCATTAGATAAAATACATTTTCCATATGTGTTAATTTTTAAAATATAATAGCCTATTATTTAGCTCTCAAAGTTACTTTTATTTAAAATTAGCCACGGGAATAAAAATAAAGAAGTTTCTCATAAGTGTCTTTTTCCGGCAAATGAACCACTAAACTTTAAGTTTCCTGCAAAAAAAAATTGTCAAATGAACACTTACAGGAAAATAGACTTCTTTTTCCTTTATTTCACTTTACTTAACTTTTCCTAAGAATAACTTTCCGATACAACATTCCTGACAACTAAACGGAGCCTTGGGTTCTTAATTTGTCGAGGGCCCATTAATTCCTTGTTTATTTGCTTATTGCTTAAATAGTTTGCTCATTTTTCCTTTCATTGCAAGCGGTAGGAGAATACAATTATTTGAATTATATCAAACTAGGACTAGCCGCTGCCATCTTCTACTCGCCTCCAATCGCCTAGCCGCCGCCATCTTCTTCTCGCCTTCTACCGTCTAGCCATCGTCCTTTCCACGGCTACAACCACGACCATCGTCTTCTGCCTCACCACATTCCACAAGCTCCATCCACCCGTAGACTTTTTTCCTCCTGAGACTTGAACTATTGCGGAACTTGTTTTCGATATGTCTTACGTTATGGGTCACGAGCATGAGGGTCGTGTCTAGATACAACATATAGAAACTTCTCCTATTTTGCTTCTTCTTCTTCTTCTTTCCATCTTTCTTGACGGGTCGTGTTTAGATTCTCTTCTATGTTATTTTGGATGTAATACCATATGGCTTTCATGAACACGAAAATATGATTGGTAATCCATTTGGATGCAACATTTCAAAGGAAAAATCACTTGACTTTGATTTGTATCGCCCTATTCATGCATGAAAAATGCCAAACCACCATTTAGTCCATTTCTCTAAATTAATTTGTTGATGTGAAGTTGGATTAGGATTGATTAGAATATCGATTGGAAATCAAAATCTGTTTTTGTTTCCCTGTAGTTTTCAAGTGTGGAAACCAATAAGTATGATTTAGTTGCGTCCTTCGGCTAATTTGACTTTAATAGCTTCATATTGACATTAATTATAATCTAATGGGTCCATGCAGGACTAATAATTTGAGTTGGAATAAATTGCAGCAGAAAATCACCATTTTTTGCTTACATTATCCACCCCTTTCCTTTCCAAACACGACATCTTTCCAAATTCCAAGCAAAATGCTCATCAACCACGTCATGTCATTGTTACGGTGTTACCATATCACCCCAAAATTACACGAAACTTTTTAATATAACGATTATTTGTAACGCTCCTATCACATAGGGTGAGACCTAAACATACATGTAATCCACGTCATGTGATAGTACGTTATAAATAACCGTTGCATCTATAAAAAAAATCACAAAATTACACGTTAAGGCATAATGTTTGGTATCGGGAGTTTTTTTTTTCGTATTTTGATTCCCGTTAACAACACGACACTTCTTCGATGAACGATTTTCATAAAAAGCTTCTGGCAATAACTCCCATGTGAAGAAACAAAAAAAGTATTTCCCAAATTTGCAAAAATTATTTTCAAAGCAAAAAACTGCAATTTTTCACACAAATGCATGAGATTCTTGAGGTAAGAGTTACCGGTGGAGCCTTGCCGACAGATCTAACCCTTGGCCGAGACCCTTATCGGCGAGAACTCGTTTTCCAAGAAAATAATACTACTATTAAAACTTCACATGCAAAGTGACAAAATATGTGTCCAATTATATATAGTAAAAGAAAAGGCCGATGTGAAATTAAGTCACAAAAAAAACCAAAAATGGGTGAAAAATGCGAGAAAAAATTGAAGCGGACAGAAATGGGAAGTCCACAATGTCCAATCTCCACCTACAAATCAGTGAATCGCCGGATTGGACAACATGTGTGTGCATCACTTGTAGGCCACGGTGTCTGCCCTATGAATTATGAGTAATTTGCACCTCTAATTAAGTAGTCTCTCCACCCATAGATTGAATAAATAGTAGTAGCAGCTTGTTTTAATCGATCGGCCCCCATTCTCATTTGATGTTAGTCAACGCTCGAATCCTCCAGGTTAAGCAGAACGTACGGTCTTGCTAAGACGTACGGTGTTGGTTTTGGGTCTCGAAATCTAACCCCTCACTTTCCTCGCGGTTTTCAATAATTTTTTTTTTTTACTTAATACTATTATTATTTCTCTATCTATTACTTTTCACTCTTTACCCTCAAAAAAAAAAAAAAAAAAACACCTTATCGTTCCACAAGAAGCACATTGACCATGCTTGCCTCGGGAAGCCCGTAATAAACTTAACCCTAAGATTTAGTTTGGATGGTAGGAATCTTGAGGGGGAGTGAGAATGTGGTATCATATTTACACGTATAAACAATGCCACAAACACTTATACACACTCACAAAGAGGGTGGGCCCCATGCTCACCCCTTTGTGAATATGTGAGTGTGATTGTAAAATTATTGTACATATTTCCTACATTTCGAATTGACATAAATAGAAATATGATTTCCAATGACATATTCAACCAAGACTCACATTCTTCAAAGCTAAGTAGAAATTTGATCACTCCAACCCCATGTGAATCATAGATTCTTGACTCAATTCTTACAAAAGAAAAAATTGTTGACTTAAAAAATTTCTTGGAGAAGATTGCAAATTAATTCAAACGTCAAAATAGATTTACGTACTTAGGTTATACTTGGAATTTGATTCCTTCCTATTCCTACTAAATATTACAGGCATCCAAACTGAGCCTTAGGGGTTTTGGCAAACATGAAGACACATGTTCAAATCTCACGAGGTCAAACATTTCAAACCTAGCCACTAGAGGATTTATCCAATCGTCACTTCAAGGCTCCAAAATTAGTCGAGATTTTCACAAGGTGGTCTAAACATTCCGTTATAAAAACAAGAAAACCCATAACAAACTTATTGGAAAGTTTGGGAGAAAATATTGTCTCTGTGCATTAACAGAGGCAATGCATCTCCATCAAACAATTGGCGGACATAAGGTGGGAAGTTTAGGTAGCTAATGACTGTTGGAAAAATACTGAAGAACCGAAAGGCAAAGAAACTAGCCACGTACCGAGAGCATATATAGGAAGCTAGCTATTCTAGTTAAGGACATGATCAACTGGACCACTTATAAAGGATAGAAAATTATTGAACCACGTGGGTAATGAATAATACCAAAACGAACAAGCCCAGTTTAAACAGTTGAGTATATAAGCCGTGTCTAGGGTTCTTCGTATAGCATTCACAGTAGTTAATTTTTTTTGTGACAGGCAATAGTACGTGGAACTTTGAGAAATCTCATCTATATGTAGCCCTTTGGCATCTGTTTTCTTCCAATTAGTAAACCCTCTATCGTTTGACTGCCCGTAGAGTAGGTATTTGTTATCAAACCACGTATATTTCTGTAATCTTTTTGTCTCTCTCCCATGTGGCTTGTTCAATTACACAAAAATAATCACGTTAATTTTGTATGTGTGTGTTTGTTAACGCTTCTGCACAACAGAGTGTAACTCAAATTCAAGGTTGCGGTCCGTGGGATATTCTCGGATTCAAGGCTGTGTGGTCGTTGCCATCCATCGATTCCAAATTTAATCAAATAAAATGATGCCCAAAAAAGAAGCACTAATGAAGCACTCGTACCACACCCTTTCGTTTTTCTTAGGAACATAATCACCACTCCTTTGACTTATTACATACGACAATGAACTCTATTTCGCCGTGTGCACCTATGTAATACCAGTTCTTGTTTTCATACTTATTCATCAATGCAAAGACTAATAATATCCCTTGAATAATTTGGCAACTACCCTAATCAGCGAGCTGGTATCCCTGCAAGCAATTTCACACCTATAAAGAACTGCAAGGGTGTTTACGTCATTTCACACCACACCCAGATGTGAGTATTTATTATTTCTTCCTATTTTTACTAGTCTCTGTCTTGACCACAGTATGTCTACTATTTAGTGCCTTGATAAAAAGGACTTCTCACCTGCCTTCACAAAAGTGAACAAACTTAACTCCAAATTCAAACCTCTGCTCCTCCTTCCTCTGCTAGCCTCCTGCTCTAGCCTTGTTTCCATAACCCAGAATTCCAAGAAAATTCATGGGCATTCAACAGTCTGCTTTCGCCTTCCTGGTCGTGTTGATCCTCGCCCTCGCCCACCTCTCCAACGGTCGCCAAATTCCGAGACTTGCCAGCGAAGAAACAAATCGGACTTCGGCCGAATT
>BPLS01000277.1:317046-348594 GCA_019656275.1 Rhododendron kiyosumense | reverse complement strand
ATCACAAAGAAGACAAATGACACATCTGCACATCAGCGTTCTTGCCTTCAGCTCTACGTGTGGTATCCGACCAACAGATAGTACCTACTTCCCTAACATCTTACTAAACTTGGTCAAAGAGAGGATGGAATGTCTGCCACAAAGACATTCCATCGTCTCTATCACAAAGAAGACAAATGACACATATGCACATCAGCATTCTTGCCTTCAGCTCTACATGGGGTATCCGACCAATAGATAGGAAATCCTACTTTGCTAACATCTTACTAAACTTGGTCAAAGAGAGGATTAAATAAGGACAGCAATACTAGGCAAAAATATACCAAGACAAAATATAAGGTGACCCGTATTTCCATGCGATTTTGTTAGATAAATTCAAGAAAAAAGTGGGAAGGAGGTAGTTGCTGGGTTCAATGAATTTCAGTTAACACTTGTGTTAAATTGACACGGGTGCCAAGTGCAGGATGCATTTACATATCAGATTTCAAACTGTCAAAAGAACACAAGGACACAAGAAATAATTATGTCTTCGAATATTCTACTTTAAGGGGTAAAATGGCACATCATTTCATGCATAATACAAAAGTTTGTGCATAGTTTATGTAGAATACCAAACTAACTACGGACATGCTGATGCAATAGGATTTAGGGTATGTATGTCATTCTGTGTCCTTAGTGCTAGAGGGTCTATAAATAGGTGTCTAGAGTCCTCATTAGGTAGTTTTGGTATTTGAAGAATTCTATTTTGAGAGCTTTCGCTTTTTGTATCCCATTAAGGATTTCTCCCTCTTATTAAATCCATCCTTGATTTGGTTTGCATCATTTGATATCAGAGCTTCTAGCTCGATCCCAGCCCTTCATCTCGCCAGAGATTTCACCGGAAGCCTAAACCTTGCCGAAACTCTAAAACGGCGCCAGAAATCTCGCCGGAGTTCCTTTTCAACGGATCTACCAGTTTTCAGACTCTCTTAGACCCAAAACACAACCTACATTCCTGAATTGAACTCTAAACCTATGAAGCAGATCCTAATCGATCTGTTAGACTCTAATAGCAATCATCCAAACCCCCAAAACCCTAGATCCAGCCCAATCGACCTCAATCAGAATCGAAGCCTTCAAATCGCGCTATTTCGAACATCGATCCTGCTGAATTGATTTGTTCGGACCTAATCGAAGCAACAGACCATTTTCAGACCTATTTGAAGTCGAAATCGAGTGTGTTCATGACTTTTGAACCCTCGTATAGTTTTCTTGAGATTCATTGCAATTTGCTTTGATTTGTGTTCGATTCAAGTTTGATTTGGTTTCTGAGTTTTGGATTGGGTAAGGCTGCATGCAATTTGCTGCAAATTGTGTTGATTGAGTTAACAGGTTCTATCGAGTTGACTAGGTTTGGGACTGAGTTGACTGGGTCTCATTTTGATTTAATTGATTTAGTAGTTGATATGGTGAGTTGCCAGTTGAAATGATTCAAAGAGGGAGAGGGAGAGGAAGAAGAT
This sequence comes from Rhododendron kiyosumense, assembly GCA_019656275.1. Lineage (NCBI taxonomy): Eukaryota > Viridiplantae > Streptophyta > Magnoliopsida > Ericales > Ericaceae > Rhododendron > Rhododendron kiyosumense. Next base: position 347,095 of record BPLS01000277.1, on the reverse strand, counting down.
GAGGTAGAGGTAGAGATGTTATGAGAAATTTTGGTGATGAAATTGATACTTATGGCAATTCAAATCGCAAGAGGAATGATATTAAAGAGTTGAGTCAACAAGTTGCTACCTTGTATGATAAGGTGCAACTTCAGTTATTGAAAAGAGAAGTTGCTACTTTAGAGAAGAAGTTGCTACTTTAGAGAAGAAGTTGCAACGTTTGTCCGTTTCATTCAAGAATAGTAATGGTTACTATCATTCTGAGTCCTACAAAAATCTCAAACCGGATGTGCTTGAGGAAGAGACGAGCCTCAACCCGAATGCAGTTGAGAAGGAAAAGGAGCAATGGTATTTTGATGAGTTCTCACATGATATTCCTATCTTTGATGAGCTCTCACGTGAGGAGCTTGGAGATGATTTTAGGGATGGTGATTTTGAAGACCTTCCCATCTTTGATGAGTTCTCACATGAGGAACTTGGAAATGATCTGGAAGGTGACTCCATCTTGAAGGTCGGAGAAGATCTTAAGAATGATTTTATCTTTAAGGTTAGAAGTAATTTTGAGATGATATCGTCTTTAAGACTAATGGTGAATTGGAAAATGTTCCAATCTATGACGAGTTTGAAGAAGAGTTTAGTGTTGACAATGAATAAGTTTTTTTTTTATGTCCTGCTTGTTTTAGAAGATTTGATGGAGCCAAAGCTTGATAGTTGCTTCCATAAGATGCCTCTTGAATTGTCTAACAGAGAAAAACGACTTGGGATAACTTGAAGATCCTTTGGGCATGGTGTTCATTCGAGAAAGTCTTAGGCATTATGTGAAGTTGAAAGTTCTATATGCTATGGTTGATGATTCTTGTGATGTTTTGGAAACAAGTGTCATCACCTATGTTGAGGAAGCGTAGATCCGTAAGAGGTATGCAAATGGGTGGTTTCTTGGCACATAAGTATGGACACAGAAGATGTACACTAACGGAAGCTCATATTGAAGATGTGTTATCGCATAAGGGTGACGTTGACCAAGGAAATGCAACTTGTCTAATACAAAGCTGCATAATAAACACTATGTTTTATTTATTTAGTGTCTTGTGTCATGTTGTCAGACTTGAGGACTAGGATTTTTTTAAGAGGGTGAGTGATAATAAAGTAGGATTTAGGGTATATATGTCATTTTGTGTCCTTAGTGCTAGTGGGTCTATAAATAGGTGTCTAGAGTCCTCATTAAGTAGTTTTTGATATTGGAATAATTATATTTTGAGAGCTTTTGCTCCTTAGGGATTTCTCCCTCTTATTAAATATTCCTTGATTTGGTTTGCATCACATGCCTAATGGAATATATGTCCATCAATACAAGCTGAAAACACATAAAAATACCCTCATCATTATGTTGATTCTCCAACATAGGTTACTTCATTAGTTTAGAGAAGTCCGTGCAGCATATGTGCAAACATAATACATGAGAAGCACCCCTCCAAAACACGAGACCAAATGCAAAAGCGTTTAGGTAACCAATAAGATGAAAATGGTATGAATATGTTATGTGGTTATGGCTGGTTGAAGCCACATCTTTCGCTATGATCACCTCTAGTCCTCCGGTATTTTGTAAACCAAGTAGAATTGATATGGATATTGGACAGGTTACGACAGGACAAGACAATTTCTAAGAATTCTAGACACAAGCATAACTTTAATACTAGGTAGATACTCTTTCATTTAGGCTTTTCCATTTCCCCCTGTCACAGGTCAGGCCCCAAAAAGAAGATAAAGAGGCTATAAGCTTGGCCAATTTGATCTATGCCCCTTTGATCAGGGAGGATTAGAGACCAAAATGTAGCAAAGTTTCAAGACTTTTTGGAGGCCGCCTTCCACCACCCCCGTCCAGGTAGCTCAGCTTCTTCCTCCTCTTTTCATACTTCATTCGACGACACACTGTGAAGAATGCATCTCCTCCTCTTCAACAAAAGCCAGAATCTTCCAGAAAACGCAAACCATCATCTGATTCATCTCCTTTGGAGTCCAATTACCAATTCACCTATTTTGGGTATATCTCCATTCTCCCCAATATATTTGTACAAGGATTCCATCACAGTTATGAAACGAAGAACAAATACCTCTTTTTTTTGTTTCCATTTTTCCTTAAAGGCTTAATCCATGAAGCTGTTTTTATCTTGAGCCTTCATGGAACTTCTCAATAATTACAGATGTCCAACTTGTCCATGCAGTGTCCACTTTTAACTTTTAGGAGATAAGTGCCCCCAACAAATCTGCCACATATCCAGCCAGAAAATTCTATGAAAATGACATGCATGCTGTTGCTGTGTGCAGTACATGTCTGGTGTGTGTCTGTGCCCGACACATGTATATTAATGTCACCCTTTTAGATGCATGAGTGCTTCTTAGTTGTGAATACAGTAGCCTCAAAAAAGTGCATCGTGGACTTGGATTTCTTCTACGAAAACATATTTCCTTCAAGTTATCATACTGAAAATCAAAGATAAACAAACCTGTAAATCCTCCATGACAGTTGGGTATGAATCCTTGAGATCAATGACAGCAATACCTTCTGGATATTTACGAACTTGGACTCGTAGTTGAGCCTTGTCCTTCAGCTCATACTTGGACTGTCAAACAAATCAAAAAATAATAATAAATTCCATGCCCAAAGGCCAAAGAAGACTCTTTCCCCCTTCACAAAAGGCGATGAGGGAAAATAGTAATTAGATTGACCGCCAGGTTTCTATATGAAAAAGATTCTTTTTTACCTTGTATGAGAAGCATTTCCCATCATATTTCACTTTTGGATTATTCCTCAAACTGTCAAAGACAGCCTTATTGGCATTCATATCAACATAACATGCTTCATTTATTTGCTCTGGTGTTAAGGCTTGCCTCGTCTGCATGCAACAAACATAATAATCAAGGGGTGTTCAACCCCGTACAAGTGATCCTACAAAATTGTGGGGACAAACTAAACAAATTGAGTTCCTGAACGACCTTGTCTTGCACATGGGCATCCCATAAATGTGTTCGTCAAGCATACTAAGGCTCTTACATTCATCTTACTTCCAAAGAAGAAGATACAAAGAAGAGTCTATGTCATTGAGCCATAATTCTCTCACCATATTTAACTAATACGCAACATTGCCTGCTCTTTTCTAGATAATTGAACCAGTCACGAGAGCCGATACAAAGAATAGTCTATTACATAGAGCCATAATTCTCTCACCATATTTAACTAATAAGCAACATTTCTAACTGAAACAGTCATGAGAGCCGTAATGTTTCTGATAACAAACACATTATTTTCAATAACTAACCATACATGACAGGTCATCACTAATCACACGTGATTATCCACTCAGAAGAGGGTTACTTTTTACCAAGAAATCTATTGACAATCTTCTCTCGAGGAGATAATATGTTTCAAGAAAAGGGACGGAAATAAAAGGGGGAGGGATGGATTTGTACCTCCAGCAGCAAGTCTATAACACGCTTGATCTGAGCTCCTACAGGGCCTTTTCGTATGCTGTTAATGTGTTGAAGTCGCTCTGTATCGTTCGAGAATTTGACAGCTGGAGCTGGAGATTTTGTGGTGGTTAAAGGAGAAGAGCTTGAAGGCGCGGCCTTATGACTTGTTGCCCTAGAAGAACCTGATTTGGCTGCAATGTTTGTCAGGGTTGTTTGGCACTTCTCTTGCCGCTTCTGAAATTGTTTCAAACTGTCCTTCAATGATGTCATCTGCACAAAACGTTGCGTGATTAACATCAAAGATCCAAAACTAATAATAAGGTGAGAACCAAATACAAAAACTATGAAGCCAGAAGAGAAACTTTGGTAAATTTGTTCCCGTCACAACTATAAAAAGCAGAAACAACCATGTCTTCATATACAGTATACACGGACAAGGAATGTACATCAATCGCATAGGTACCATGTGGAACATCAGCACAAAGACAATGGCATAGGTATATGTAGCAACATAATGGCAATGGCATAGGTCTATGTAGCAAAATGGTATACAAACCCCATAAAATCATCTAATCTGAAGCATACAGCTTCTCGGTTATTATGCTATACTTAACTCTTTATTTTCGTTATGAGAATTCTCGTTTTTGATCTCGAAACAAGAAAAGTTCCAACTTTTCTCTCAGAATATAGATACAAGATAAGAACATCTAAAACAACAACTAATCAGTAGCTTAAATTTCATTAACAATCTATGTTTCTATGTCACTCTAACACGAAAAATCAGCAAACTGTCAACTAAACAGGCTATTGCTGTCTCCAAGCTAACTTTACCCTACTGTAAACAACTTGAGGAAGAGACCAACCAAGAGGACTGTCAACCACAAACAGGCTATTGCTGTCTCCAAGCTAACTTTACCCTACCGTAAACAACTCAAGGAAGAGACCAACCAAGAGGGATGGACGACATAACATTGCAACCATGACCCATTCCAGTAATCGCTTTTCCCCATGCATGCGCATTTGTGCGTGCGTCCGCGAGTGAATAAGAATGCCAGTTATTTTTATCAAGTAAACACAATTTTGAATCCTTAACGGAATCGTATACTGGGAGTCTGATCCGCCTAAGGCTTTCCCACGTGCGCGTAGGCCAAATCTGTTGGGAGTACCCACGAAGTCCGCACCACATCACCTAGACCCAATTACATTGCATGACTCATATCCACTTAAAAGTCTACGCCTTATAAGTGGTGAGCCACCCAATTGTATATTAAGGTCCAACCCTTTTTCTATTTATCCGATTTGGGACTTACTCTGTCACACATGTTCCCTCATCTCATAATTGGGGAAACCCTAACATCTCACATAAGTTATTCTACCTAATTGAAAGCTGCATTCAGACAGGGATAAACATTTTTTACCTTTCTTTCTGTCATAAAAACTTGACCTTTTCTGGTTTTCCTATACTTTGAGAACTGTTGTTCAAACTAGTTGATCAAATTGATCTGTATGCTTTTGCTTTGCTCACCGATCTCTCATCTACCCACAAAATAAAAAACCGCTGTTGAAACCAGTTGAATTTAGTCTCGAGCCTTCAAAGATTAGTGCTTGAACAATCGGAGAACTAGATATTATCCACTTAAGAAAAATATCACCTATAGATTACTTGATCCATCAAAATGGCGCCTCAAATATGTGACGTTGTTGAAAAAATACGATTGATCACGAAACGAAACCAACCTTTTTCTACCGGATTTGGGTATTTAGGGTTGCTTCTCCTTGTGTACCCTCTCTCTCTCTCAAGAAGAAGCCCAGCCCTTTGGAGCTCGACCCTCCGATCCTTCAATGACAGAGGTAGATGATGTAAGGCTAAGTCAAGATGATGAAGACGTCGACGAGAGAGAGTAGGCGAGGAGGCCCAATCGTGACTCAGAGATCGCGATGAGAGAGAGGCAGCGTAGAGTACCACAACAGGGAAGTCAAGATATGTTTTTCTTGATGAGTTATCATTTGTTTTTATAACCCATCTAGAAAAATCATTGCTACTTAATTATTAATCGTAGATATTCTATTGGATAAATTTAAATAGCCTATTTTGTGATCTTTTTTTTTATTATTTAAATTCTTTTGTATTTGTTAGTTTTTCGTCAATTTTTTATAAATCATGACGGGAGAAATCTAAAAGGTAAAAAATTACAATTGAAATCAATTTTAAAAAAAGCAAAAATGAGTCAATAAGTCAATTTCTTCGTCTTTATTAAAAAAATTAATATCCATCGTGATTTTTTTTTTTTTAAATTCTTCTCATCGTGACTAACAATTAATTCGAAAAAACTAATAAATGCGAAAAATTTGAATAGGGTTAAAAAATAGGGTACCCCTAATGCCACGACCCTTTCTTTTAATCCCACGACTGTTTTTTTATTTTTTTAGTCTCTGACAGCTTTGCCCCCAATTACAGGGACCTGGGGAAGCTGCTGTGCAGCTTCGTGCTGCACAGCGTGCTGCGCACCCGCCGGCGAGCCTTGCCGGCATCGGTCCGGCGATCGGAGACGTTCAACGCGTAGAGCTCGTCGAGTTTAACGTGCGCGCCAAAAATCAGCTCGATCAAATATTGTTAAGTGCCTCATCCGAACACATATAACTTGAAAAAAATGAAATCCAAATGGATACAAAACACTGGATTAAAACTACTGAATCCATTTTTTTCAAGTTATATGTGTTCAGATGAGGCACTTATCGATATTTGATCGAGCTGATTTTTGGCGCACACGTAAAACTCGACGAGCTCTATGCGTTGAACGTCTCCGATCGCCGGACCGATGCCGGAAAGGCGCGCCGGCGGGTGCGCAGCACGAAGCTGCACAGCAGCTTCCCCCAGTCCCAATTACAGATCCACTTCTCTCACCTCCAGTCCCCATTACTTTCCTTGTACATTCTTCTTCTCTCTTCGATAGATTGCATTTGTTTAATTCACGGCCATTCTCCGATGGAGAGGCTGAATCCAACCTCTTCACCCGCGGAATATTAAGATCTCGTCAAGAACTTTTTTGGTGGTGCTTGACATCTAAGATTGTCATTGCCGTTCTTGGAATGGAATCAATTTTAGAGTGAGATGTGAGAAAATTGAGTCGTGTAATGTTTTGCTCCTTCTGTTGTTTGAGGAAAAGGTTCTGATTTTGAGTTTACTTTAAAATGACAGAAGTATTTTTAAACTTTGCTGCTATTACATGCATTTATACTAGAAATTGGATCTTGGAAGAGCCATCTCTTCTTGTCTGGGTTAGAGTCATGGGGAGGAAGGAGACAGAAACAGAGAAAGAGAGAAGGAGAGAAAAGTGGGTTTGATGTGTACCGTGCATTAACAATAAAAAGTTCTGAAGCATAAACAGAATTGGAAGAAGCATAAACGAGTGAAAGTGCCTGTACAATTCCATCAAAAAGAAGAAGAAAGTGTCTCTACACGATTTAGGAAAAAAGAAACTGCCTGTACCAAAGAGGGTATAACAGTAAATAGGAAGTAAAATTCGTGGCCCTAAAAGAATCTATCGTGGCATTATAATTTCCCAAAAAATAAGCCAAATGGAATTGGATCATCCTAGCCTATACGATTTTGTCCTTCAATTTGTGGGTTTTTTTTATACATATTTAGTTAATTTGATTTGTAAATTCTTTTAATACCTTGTCGTCGTGTTAAAATTATGTTGATAGGATATCAATTGATATGATTCGCATAATATCTATGTTGAAGAAATATAGGCCCCGTTTGATAACAGTAATAGATAGGTGAGATTCGTGAGGAGATGATAAATACTCTATGCTATAAATTCTATTTCATACTGTCATAATAAAGAATAGCAACCGCTCTCTCGCTCTTGTAGACGTACGCGATTTTGAGGAACCACGTAATTTTGTGTGTTGATTTCTTTACTGTTTTGATACTCGCATACCATGTGTGTGTTCGGTCCTACAAAACTCAATCCTATTTTGTTTTGTACTCCAAAAATGAAGTTATATTATTAAAATTATAATTACCAATTCACAAATGAAGGTTTCCGAAAAAGATTTACTACTTTATATTTGATCAAACTGCATGTTTTTCCTTTTTCCAAAAATTTAATTGTAATTTTAAATTTAAACCTTCATTTGACAAAACAAAATACGATTTGTTTTGCGTCTATCTATTTGTTCTTCTTAAAATACAATTTTTTCTCGCAACTTCCTTGAATTAGACTATTAAAATTAATATTTTAGAGCTCCTACAAAACAACTTGAAAGCCTTTTGGATCCATTTTTGGATCCGCACAAATAATTTAAACTGTTTTCATTAATTTTAAAATATGTATTGAATTACCTCGAGAAAATTTAGCTTAATCAAATAACTGAAAATTTAATGTATTAATTTTTCACATACAAAATACAAGATCGGTCGATACTCGCCAAATTTATTTGTGTCAAAGTGAGATGTCGTTTTCTACTACACATTCGAAAAGGCTATGAGTTCATACAATGGGGTACATACCCACGTACATATTGCTCTAAAAAAGATGATCAGAACCTAAATTATGAAGTAAAAATTGTATGTTTCCTAAACATTGGCATCGATATCCGATTGAGATGACTTTTTACCAGGTTTCTAAGCAAAAATATTTTGGACAACATAAGCGGTTTTGATCCTTGTTTCGGGACCCGAAACAGTCCCAAAGCAATATGTAAGCGGGATGGAACATGGGGCGTGTTGTCTCGAGGTGTGGGGCCCACTCTAATTGATCGGAAACGTTCATTTTGTAGAGCTTGTCGAATTGAACAAGTGTGCAAAAAATCAGCTCGATCGAATATTATTTAGCACTTGATCGGAACACCTTTATCTTGAAAAGAATGGATATGAAACACTGGATCATACCACTGCAACCCATTATTTCCAAGTAATATGTGTTCCGATCAAGAAATTAATAATATCTGATCGAGCACATTTTTTGTAAACTTGTTCAACTTGACAAACTCTACAAAATGAACGTTTTCGATCAATCGAAATGAGACCGGAGCAAGCACCACATCCCGGGACAGCACGCCCCCTGGTTCCAAGGGGGGTATGTACCCCCATTGTATGTACTCATAGGAAAGCTGCTGCACATTTTTGCGTATTTATTAAACTCCATTTAATAGCGCTATTGTCGGAAAATCGATCGAAACTGGAAAAATTGGATCGGATCGAATTTTTTAAACTGGTTGAATAATTTTGATCCGGTTTCAAAAAAATAATTTTGATCTGGTTTACGTATTTTAAAAACCGGTTGAAATCGGACCAGTTATATATGTATAATATATACATATATATATAAAAACATAAGGAATATGTTGAATTATGGATTTTTAGTTGATATTTTGTAGTGTATATTGGTCTAATAAATATATTTATTATATAAAAAATTGTATTTATGGGCTTAATTATGTTTTTATGGGTTTTTTTATGTATTGGGCTCAAAATTGATCCTTTTTTGTTGGGCCCAAAAAAAGGGGTTGAATTATAGATTTTTTGTTGATATTTTATGGGTTGAATTGTGAATTTGTTAATGCGTTGAGCTCAAATATGGCTCATGAATGAAAATCGGATAAACCGGACTAAAACTAGTTGAGCCGGTCGAAACTGGACTGGTTTATCTCAACCGGTTCCGGTTTAAACCAGTTCAGTTTCTAAAAATCTCAAACCGGATAACTGGTTTCGACCGAAAAATACACCAAAACCGGTCAAAATCGGATCGGTATTACCCCTACCATTTAAAGCAACTTTAAGATTTTAATTTATTTACAAAAAAAGGAGATAAGTTTCGAAAAGCGCAACACGTGTTCTTATACACCTTTTGCACAGAGTAAAGTTCCCCAAATCCAACAATCAACTTCAATCCCACTCCCACGAGGATCGAACTCAACTCTCTTTACACTCTCACCACAGAGTGGAAAAACCAGATATCCAGTCTATCGTCGGTGGAAACTGTTCCCCCTTTTCCGGCAATCGACTGCCGGAATCTTCTCAGCTTCTCTCGAAATGGTAGCGCCGAAGTCGCCGGACTGGATTCCCGCCGGCTGGATCGAGCAGGTCAAAGTCACCAACGGAAAAAAACTCAAGGTATTCCGACTCCTTGAGAGCTCATTTCACTGGTATTTTTAGAGTTCGTGGTTTCGATTGGGGTTATTATGTGACTCTGAAAGTGCGTTTATTTGTGGTACTGCTTTGATGTGTGTACTGTTAGTTAGTGCTAGCTCTGGAATCGAAGGTTAAAACGGGTGGAACTTTCTTGGTTTGGCTAGTGAAGTGATCTTTTGGTTTTACTGACCTTGGTGCTTTGATTTATACAGTAGTTTTCACGAGCTGCAACTAGGGTATACTGTATTGATTGATTTAGCTGTGCTCACAATATGCGTGAATTTGATTCTTCGTTTGGAAAAGAAAAGCTTGCGGGGACGGTGCTACCATATGATCAAGGGGTTCAAGCGAACCCCTGGGTTCAAAAATTGCAATAAAATTAGTTTATTTTTAGAGATAATATGGTATCTCTTTAATATTGTCTGCATTCATTGGATCATTCGTAAAAAGAAAGAGTAAATGAGAATCTACTTAAATTTGTGAGTAAGTGTATAATATAACCCGACAAAACAAAATAAAACGGACCCAACTAATTTTCACCCAAAATAAAGATAACTACAGAGTTTCGTTTACGAATTTTGTTTTGTGCATTTTTGTCACTGTTAAACTAAAATCCTAGAGCCGTTAATACATCCGATTTGGGGAAGTTAGGGTTCAACTGGTGGTCGTACTTTTTTGTTTGCTTTCCTTTTTTCCCATGATGAGGAATCCCCTGAAAAAAAAATCCGGGTATATGTGCGCCCGATCACATACGGAAACCAGCAAAGCCACGACCCGTGCGAGTTGAGAAGACCTTAACTTCTTTAGGTGTGGCTGATGTACTTGTTAGCCAACGCCAAATTCCTGCAACTTTCGGCTTTCAATAGTTTGCCCAGTCAGAACATTGATTTTAGACTTTAGATTTTTGGGTGGTTATTTTTATTACCTTATGTGGTTAAGCCCAAAACTGCATAACATGGATTTAACGCATTCATGCAGTCAAATTTTAGTTAGATGTATACTTACTTGGTTTGGTTGGTTAAGCCAAAGATAATGTAACCCCCCCATGCTTTAAAGATGAATATCAGACCGCTTTTGGATACCAGTGAAATGTAAAATGTTGTAGGGTTAACAGATTTTGTATGTTGTCATAATTAATCGTTTCTTTATTTTCTGTATGTTCTGTCTCCACTGCTCATTACCCACACTGCCACCAACTCTGTTGTCAAACACCACCACCCATCCAAAGTTCAACGGAGCCTCCTACCTTATATGTCCTACGGAACCACCCGATTATGCATTTGTGATTAATTAAACTGCAAAATGATTAACGGAAGAAAATTTTAAATTGAATAATGAGAGGTGTAACTCCACCACTATCAAATTTTCCTCTGTCACTCTCACTCTCTCTCTCTCTCTCTCTCTCTCTCTATCTATATATATCTATCTATCTACTCCCTCCGTCCCATAATGTTTGCCTGGTCCGCAAAACAAGGACGTAAAAATAATACAATTTTTGCAAGAAAAATTTAAATTTTTTACAACAATTCACTAGATATCGACGAGTTCTTTTAATTTATAAAAAAAGTTTGAATTTTTTCTTGAAAGAAATGCATTATTTTTGAGTCCTCGTTTTGCGGCTTGGACAAACATTTTGGGACGGAGGTAGTATATACGTATATGTTTAATTTTTTAATATATGTACATATATACACAGACACATGTATGGATACATAACTGTTAAGCTTGACTGTATTGGCATTTGTTTCTACGTTCTAGCATGGTGGTCATACAGAGTTATGTACTGTTCTTCAAAATCATTACCCTTGGACTGTATACAAGAGGGAAGAACTTGACATGGGATATGAAGCACCACTATGGATACAACATACGAGTACGGTGATTCGGCAAAACCATTAATAAGAAACACGTCACGGGTACTGCTGGGGTAAATCTTTAATTCATATATGGAATAGTTAATTATCGTAGTTTATATATGTCTTCTTAAGGAATAGCGACAAATGCAGGAGTACATCATCTTGATATAGGTAATGAATACTTTAGTGTCATCTACACTCATAGGCATGGTTTGATATATTCCCCAAAAAGTTTAAGCAAATGAGCCTAAACTTTACAATAGAACTCAGGTTCTCTGTTTGGATTTGGTAGTTCGGAAATCCCCTGTCCTATGTTTTATTGCTATTTTCACAATTAAATCTCCCTTTATTTATTTTATATTTCATGAAGTGACTCCAAAGAGAAATATGGTCTTTTCCATTTATGGATGCCCCACCAGTACTAAATTTCTTGTTTTGTGCGGGTACTTCAAATTAGTTCTTTTGCAAATAAGACAATATAGTGAGGAGGAATAAAAAAATTCATCATTAGGGTGGGAAGGGGAAGGAAAAATGGAAGTTGTTCACATCAAGCATCTTCTGCATAAAAATGGAAAATGAGCCATACCAGAGCCGTACCTGAGGAAGTACTCATGCCATACCTGCATACCAAAACGTACCCAATATATTATGGCATTCTGGTTACTTACTTTGCTACACCAGAGCCGTACTCCTACCACACCAGTTCTCGATACTCTTACGTCAACATTTTATAGAACGTGCGCTTCATAGGATGGAAGTCATGATAACAATTTGGTTTCTCTTCAACTGCTGAAGACTACAGGTTTTAGTTTTACTAAGTCCTAGGTATTCATCAACCTCAAACATTTTTTCACCCTTTGATCTTCTAATTTTTGAGATTATCAAAGTCCCTTTGCAAGACAAGAACTGTGTATTTTATTACTGATACTTCTGAAGCTTCTTCGTTCTTCCTCAGAAATTTTGTATATGATGACGGAATTACAGTGACCAGTCAAAAACTCTTATGTTACCATGATTAATGAAGCAGTATTTGATTGCAAATAAAAAAGAAGTATTCCTAAATTGGAACCTGCTATTATTAATTCACAATTCACTAATTCAGAAGGAATGTATGTCGATCTGCTGTATAAACCTCGAATTTTATCTGGTCTTGTAGTACTACTACAACAGTGAAACTGGGCAGAAATTTAATACCAAGAAAGACCTCATTCAGTATGTTGAAAGGGTAAATCTTTGCCGTGATGAACCTCAACAAACAAGTAAGCTTAATGAGAGTAGTTCAGAGCCAATTGTGGAGCAAAACAAGAGGAGTTCAGGAAGAAAAAACAAGAGGAGTTCAGAGCCAGAACATAAGGAGGGTGGGTCTGAACCAATGCCAGAGGAAAAGGGGAGGTCAGAACCAATGCCGGAGCATAACGAGAAGAGTTCAGAACCAATGCCAGTGAGTTTGAATTTGTACATATTGTATTTTTGAAGCTCTCTTGTCATGTTTCTACATTTTTCTCACTGGTTATGCATATACTATTGTCAGCCAGCGATGGAAACAGATGAAACTCCTGAATGGTTACCTCAAGGATGGATCATGGAAGTGAAAGTTAAGAGTGGTAGTTTACGAAAATACAAGGTACGAAAAAGAAACAAATCTTGTGGTCTTTGTGAATAGTTTCCTCCATGCCTTGTGCAGCTTTCCATTTTGCTTTGCCTCTTAACACGTCAACTGGCACAGATTTCTGCACTTAGTCTATTAGTCTAGTTATCCTTTGGTTGCTTTCTGGCTTCTGGGTGATTGCAAATCTGCGAGTAATAATGATACGGTTACCTGTATAAGATGCAGAAGGTTACTTTTATGTCAACCTGCGAATTCAAATAATCACAGCATGTTACCTGCACATATTTGTAGGCGTGAAATGTGCAGCACTTTTGGTAAATACCTGCAGATGCATAGAGGTGAAAGTTGCAAAGTTTTTTTTTTTTTTGTCCTTTCTTTTAGGTAAATGTACCAGAAGGATATCTGGAAAGGGCCAAAGTTTTGTATGGAAGGAAGATATAAAATGACAATAGCGACAATTCATTTGCCCAGAAACTTCATAAATATCATCAGCTTGATAGAATCCTCCAAACATCTGCAAAAGAATACAATGAATAGGTAAAATCCTCTTTGTGCCCTTCCAAGTTTTTTTTTTTTGGGTAATTAAACCATTTTATAAAGCAAACCAACTAAAAACCACGGGAAAGACCCAGCATTACAAAAAGAGAACCAGGCACAACCTAACAACCACATGCCCAGGAAAAAACACAAAATAAAGCAACAAGACTTTACATTTGATCAAAAATTCTAGAGCTAAGACACCATGTCCTAGCTACCAAACGAGTAGTATCACAAGGCTTCACACCTTGCATGAACACAAGCAAGCTCTAGGTTTCCCCTTCCAAGCTTTCCTAATACCTACCCTCAAACAACACTCATGCCAGCAAGGAAAAAGGTTATTAACCACCTCGGCATCACCCATGCTACACTTGGCAATGGAATAACAAAGCTCAGATTTTTGCAGCTACTGTACCATTCAGCATAAGATGATTCACTTACTCCTCATACAGACATAGGCAGCACCGTTGCATCATAATGTTTGCCCTTCTCTTTAGTTACCAATGTCATAAGAATTGCCTTAGGATCCACTATCTTGGAAAAGAAAGCCTCCTTGGCTGGGACCTTGATTCGCCAGATACCATTTTAAGGAAAGAAAGTAGCCGTGTTCCCATTGAGTTCCAATTGAAGGAAGGCACACTAGGCCCTGAAGACCTCATTCCTAGCCCTTGTCCAACGAAAGTATCCTTTGTCAGCAGGTTTGCAGAACACCTCATAGACTCTTCTGCTGAATCCTCCTCCTAATCTTGAAATGGTTTTGTAAACAATGGGGACCATGCCAGACCTCCCTTTTCCAAAAGCCAGTAGTGCTTCTCAAAGTCCCTTTGTCTGCTAGAGTTACAGAAAGATCTGAAACACTTCCCTTAAATGCATGCGGTACAGCTCATTGGATGACCATTACCCAACTTGGAAGAGGTGAATTAGTAGAAGTCGTCTGTGCCTTCATGGTCCCATTTCAGTACTCTGGGAAAATTTACAAGATGTCATATGATTATCTTTGAGGTCATTGTTTCACGAGTAACATTGGAGAGAGTTTTGCTGGATGAGAGTGGGGCAGAGTTGGTGAATTAATGTTTTGGAATACTTCACTTGGTAGTTGTGCTAAGGCACTGAGGTGGAAGTGCCTGCTTTTGATTGGACAAACTTCAAGTTCTGTCTTAACATACTAGCTCCATGGAGGCTTGTGGGTGATTTTTTTCGGTCTTTCAAAATTTATGGGCTTGGACGTTTTGGGGATTTTGGATTTGGATTTTGGGTAATGAGTGGAGAGAGATAGAGGGAGAAAATTTATTGGGAACCATGCGCAGAGATAGAGTCCAAAATCCAAATTCTAAAGCAAACAAGGTTTATGTTTTTGTTCTTTGCTTAAGAATATTGTCAAGTGTTTCTCTTTGTACTACTCTCTAAACATAATTAAAAAGAAATAGAAGTGCAAAAGTGTGTCTTTAAAGTTGTTGATCCCCTATTGCTTTAGGAGTTGCTTTGAATACTAATTACTATATTGAAAGTTTTTTGTTTGAATTGGATTTTGTTGTAACCCATATTCTCACATGCATCTTACATTGTTAGTATTATTATGGGAAAATTTCTTTTATATCCCTTCGACTTTGACCAAAAATTCATTTTGGTCTTCACCTTTCAATTTCGGCATAAAAATACTTTTGACTTTCCAATTTTTTTCAATGTCATCCTTTAGAAGGAATCCGTTTCCTTTGAGTCCTACCATAGGGACTGACGGCTGCACCGGGCCATCTCCGGCCACCGGATGATCCAAGCAGTCCAAAAATTCTATAAAAAAAAAACGAGGGGGCTAAGGCGGGAATCAACAGTATCTGATGTGTGTAGGATGCTTGATCCAAACACCCTATTTTTCGTATATATATGTATATATCCCTAAAGGATGACATTGAAAAAAAATTGGAAAGCCGAAGTATTTTATGCCGAAATTGAAAGGTGAAGAACCAAAATGAATTTTTGGTCAAAATCGAAGGGATATAAGAGAAATTTTCTCTATTATTATTTATCAAGAAGTGGTGTTTACACATTCTTACATTCTGTGAATACCCTAAGGGCCCATTTGTTGTACTGGATACGAATGTTTGAATTCGACTATTATCCAAGGGGACCACATGTCCGATGCTTATTTAAATTTTTAATAGCCGGATTAAATGTACTTTGAATGTATAGTCCAACAAAGCGTAGGATATATAATAAAATGGGGTGTGTGGTATCATTTATCCCATGGGACAACATACGGTATGTAATTATATTTCCCTACACTATTAGTCACGTCAAACATTGGTTTAGGAGCTGCTTAGCACAATGTTTAGCATGTTGAAGGAGGTTGGTTGTTTTTTATTTGTTTGAACCCTTTGTCTAAATTGTCTTACAAGTCACAATTGCAAGTGTGTATGCATCTTACATTGTTAACTTTTTCTCAAATAGTTTGAATGTGCGCACATTCTTATATTCTGTGAGTACCCTTAAGTGACAAATATCCCCTAATTTTCACTGAGCTTTAGGGAAGTCTTTGTGCTGAATGTTTCTTTCCTAACCTATTCAACAGCTTGCAAGTTTTCCTTGAATTAGGTAATTTCCAGATTTTGAACATCGTATTAAACTTTATTTTGCATCTATCACCAAGTTAAAACCACAATAGCGTTTGATTGAAGATCATCTTTGTTATTTCGTAATTCGGTTAATACTATTTGTACCTGTGTTATTATAGTTTCTGGTTCATTGCAGTGCTTTGTTGATCAACTGAGTGGACGCAAATTCTATTCGAGGCCACAGGTGTTCGAATACCTCAAAACTGCAAAGCTTGATAGCTCATCCCAGCAGAAGAAAATTGGAAATGGCTCCGTTAGCAATGTGTGTTCACAATATCATCTAGTTCTAATTTTTTTGACCCTTGTGCATATGTGGATTTTTATCATGGTATTCATAGTGCTTATCGAATTTTTTCGATTTAACATTTTAACTGCTAGCTCATATTCAATTCTCGAACGATCTCGATTCTAATTGGATGGTTTACTGGTTTAAACATTCATGTTTCAAGAGTTTGTCAGATCTGTCAAATCCGCTGCATTTCATAGACTTCATCAGAAGCTTCGTCTATATGTGTCTTCAATGGGGAAAAAGAAGTGTCCCTTGGTATTACCTTTTCAAAGTTTTTTGTAATGTGATGAAATACTAGAAACTTGCCATCAAAGAAGCTAAAGGGGCTATGTGGCACCGACCCACACCGAAATTGGCAAAAAACGGAGGACATGACTAGTTGGGGACACATTAATATATGTTTCACTATGTTTGTATGTTTATAAAACTAAGTAAAATAAGGTTAAGGTTGTAATCGTGAGATAGACTGTATATGATTTCATTCACATGTCATTCAGCAAGATGTTCCTGCAGAAAGCATTTCCAACTCACATGAGTCCGCCCTAAAAGAAGACTGTGGGTGTCCGCCGAAGTTGTCCTAGTGTGTCCCGAGAGTATTCTAAAAGTTCCCGAAATGTCCAAACAAAAGACATTGATCAGAAATACTATCGTTGTGTTTGGTTTATAATTTTGATTTTGAATGTCGGACGCGTGTCTGGAGAAGAGAATGTCGTTGGTACCCGACACTGGCACGTTACCTCAGGCAAGGTTCCGCTAGATGCTGGGCATAGAGTGCAATTTTGTTCACCCTTCTTAAAAGATGGTGAACAGTACCCTCGTTTCTATTGGTTGGAATGGTATGAATCCCACCACAAAATGATGTCATGCTTACTATGCAATACACTTTTTGGTAAGCATGATATCACCTTGTGGTGGGATCCACACTCTTTCAACCAATAAAAAGGAAGGTAATGTTAACCCTCTTAAGTGGAGGGTGAACAAAACTCAACTCCTGGGCATAACACATAGCAATACTCCTTGTTAATGTGCTTTATTTTCAGGCTGACATGGGAGAATTAGCTGAAGGCGAAACCTCTTCGAAGGTAGAGGGGTCTGACAATATCAACACTTTGGAGGGGACAAGTGGTGCATCCAAACCAAAGCGAAAAGGCGTAGGCAAAAAGTTGGTGAAAAAAAAGGTTGGTTCTATAACATGTTCTGTATAATTTTAATTTTTGCGTGGTATTAAATTTTCTGAACTAGAGATCAAACTCTTATTCTTTGAGCAATATCTAGGTTGTGATTGAGAGGGTTACCGCTGAAGGGCTCCCTCCAGGGTGGATAAAAGAAATCAAAATTCAAATGAAATCACAGGGAATGAGAAGGGACCCGGTATTGATTCTCTACCTCCATGTATATTTTTAGTTATTTGTTCAGATCTCCCCATCCCTCCCCACTTCCTCCATAGATGCACGTTTTAGTGTAGATATTGTATCTTCAGAAATTTTGTTTCAGTGTGATTGTCTATTTATTTGGGTTTTTTTTTTTTACTTCTATAGTTTCTGTCAGTCAAAGTTTTCATGAATCTTGATGTTGATCTTATTACTTCAGTATTACACGGATCCTGTAAGTGGATATGTCTTCCGCTCCCAGAGAGATGCTCTGCGCTATCTAGAAACTGGGGAAACGAGTGTTTGTGCTATCAAACCAAAGAAGAGGGAGGAACTGAGCTTTTTAACTGAAGGGACGTCTGTTAGTGTAAGTCTTGGTTGATGGCCAAGTTTATAGTTGATTGTTTTAATGGTTATGGAATGTGGCTATACAATGTTAGTACCCGTTCTACTACTTGCATGTTGAAGTTTTTCCTCCCTGCTTTTTGTAGGAATGCCAGGAGCAGTGAGGCAATGTTTGAACTTTGAAGACTATCCTTCATGATTGTGTTTTGAGCTTCCTACTGTGGTGCTATGGCTGTTAGGATTTTTTGTGTGTGTGTGGTATGCTTGTATGGCTGCTTTAACATGATTGGTTTAGTGGCACACTGGGTAGTGGACTAACCGGTCCTTGTATGTAGTTTCTGTTTGTATTTGCTGGTAACATATGTTTTAGCTGCTGTATATTCAGTGCCAAGCAGGACTTCAGTTGTTCCTCGTCTGTTTTCAGTTCTATTTTGCAAGTGCATCAACACAGAGGAACGTGGAAGGTAATCAGACATGGATGTGTAAGATCAGTCCTACAAGAGGTAGTTGAGTTTTTCATATCAGAAGGTGAAGGTATGGTTATTCTCAAGGTTTAATATAGTGTGACATCACCGATATAGTCTGTGTTTGCGTAGAATTATGGTTAAAGTTATAGTGGCAGTTCTTAGATTAGATCCTAGACCTTCCAAAGCAATTTGGAGTGTGTCCAAAAAAAATAATTCTGAAGCGATTTCTGATTTCCTTGGTGATTTGTGTAGGGTAGAAATGGCCTTTTAATTTGATGTGGATAAGGTAGGTTTGAGGTGTTGATTAACTGAAGAATTGATTTTTTAAACTTGTGTAGCGAACACTATTGCAGCAAATAATAATTTGAATAGGGAGAGCGCTTAATTCCTTTTTAACGATTAGAACTGTTTAGTTAAATTACTTCAAATGATTGAAGCTTCTTTTAAGAACCAACATCAAAGAAAAGAACACTCGCGCCAAGCTGAATATGTTACATCTGTGTTCATAGAAACAAATTTTGATCCGAGATGTTCATGTTCTAGAACTTGGCAAGTATAACATCACTGTAAAATTTCAAGTTGATTGGTTATTGATAACTGTATGATCCAATGAAATTTATTTCTTGAAGAACAAGATTTGTCGTACTTTTAGAGCAATGCACTCCTACTAATTTTTTTTTTTTTTAAAACTCTGGTCACTGAATTATTGATGTTGGTTGACTTGCATTGATATATATATATATATATATATATATATATATATATAATTATTAATTTCACACATCATTAAAGTTTTGTAAAAATGTACGTTTCTCCCGCTCTCTATCTCACTATTGCAAATTTTAGTAACTTGAATTAGCCCTTACAAAAACATTTTAAGAATACCTTGTTGTTTGAATCATCTTTGTAGGATTTCTAATGAGCAGTGGCGACAACACAGCCAAGATTGCAGGGTCCGGTGACCCCATGGGTTTTTTTTAACTACTACCATATTAAAATTTTCTAAAAATTAATAGATTGATCCCATGAATATTTACGGTGACACCACATAGGATAATTTTCCTTCATAGTCGATACAAAACCAGATGCGACATTGTACAAAACGAAAAGCAAAATGTATTCACCACCTTTGTTATCTTTGAGTCTTCGATTCGATCGATCATCGATGAATAATTTTATAAGCTTTACCCTTTGAAATTTGTATATACTCAAAGATTGATATGGGTGGTTTGATTTTTTGGGAAAATAATTATATAGACTTTGACTTGACGCTATTGACATAGAGACTATCATGCAACGACTTCAAAATATGAAATTGTGTCAATTGCAATTGTAGAAGCTCGTGTAGGTTTTTTTTTATTTATCAAGAACTAATAAGAAAGATTATTAGTATATGCATTTTGATATCTTTTGTGAACAAGTTGAAATGCTTGTTGAGTTTTAACTGTGATTTTTGTTTGAGGTAGGTTATTAATTGTCATTATTATTTTATATTTTTTCGGTCTTACAAGTGGCAAAAGTATTAAAGTTCATGGATGATCCCATATTTCGGAATTCCTAGAGTCCCCATTGGTATTGGGTCCCAAATTTTTTATAAAAAAAAAAATCATCAATTTCTTACCTATTTGAGATGCCAATTTCTTACCCATTTAATGGGTGCCAAACATGGCCCTTGTAGCATAAATGGCGAACCCCTAGACACGTTTTGGGGTACAACACCATGCACCACACATTCAATAAAACACCATACTCGAGTCATTTTAAAAATGCTTTTCCGCTTGTGCTCTCCCCCACTCCATCGGAATCGGACTACTGCTCATTCCAGAATTAGGGGTGCTGCACCCTCCGCACTACACATGTAGTGTGATCGATCCAACCGTCCATTTCGACAATGGATGGCTTAAATTTCAGCAATGGATAATCCGAGCCGCTCATACTAAGATGGAATGCGGTTGGTTCACTACAACGTTTCCCATTCCCTAATTCCATTTCCAAAGCATAGATTTTTCTTTTCTTTTTTGATCCGTTTCCAAAGCATAGATCACAACGAAGAGAATCTTCTAGGAGTAGTTCTCTGCCCTTCCTTCCCTGATGAGTAATTTTCAGATAGTAATAGTCAAGATCCGACGTGTTTCCCATCTCGCACAACACGAACACGTGTGTTTCTACTGGGGACCCCACCCTTCAACCCTCCAACTATATAAATCCCCAAATCCCAAAATACCCACTTCACTCGCTCAGCACCCCTCATTATACCACCAGAGCAAGAAAACGGTCACCCATTTTCATTTTTCAGATATAATAGTAATATAGTACCACGGACAAAGAGTTTACCGTCCACGCTTTCCGGCAATCGACTGCCGGAATCGGCAGATTGCGGCGAAAATGGTGGCCGGGAAGTCGCCGGGCTGGCTCCCTGCCGGATGGAAAGAGCAGGTCAAAGTTACCAACGGCCGAAAAGTCAAGGTACTCGAGCTTCTTCAGTTCATTTCGCTCGTGCTTTTAGGGTTTCGGTTAAGGCTTTTGGGTCTGAAAGTGCATGAATTCGGCGCTAGGGCGTAAATGTGAACAATTCTTGAAGCAAGTTCTTGATTTTCTTTTTGATAAGTCCCAAAAGACCAAACAAAGAATGCAAAGAACCCGGTCTGGCCAAGTGGGCATGAGGTAGCATCTTCGAATTCCACGGAGGCCCAGAGGGTTTGCCCGATCGTTAACTTCAGGTCCCGGAAAAAAAAGAAACAGAGAATACAAAGTCTTGGAGCATACCCCAGAACAGACCGAAACCAAGATTATACTTAAAAAGAATGCCTAATATATCTTATCTTATACCAGAAATGCATCACCAGCCTACACCAGAAATCAACACCAGGACTTAGGACAACCAACTATACGAGACCAGTAGATCCAGACAGAAAGCCCACACAGGCAGGCCAGCAGAAAACTAAGGCATCCAAAAGAAGAGAACAACTTACAAAAAATGAAAACTACAAGTTAGCAAGCACCACACCCCTAGGTAAGTTCCATGCATCACAAATAGGCTCCCAGGGCCGGCCCTATACATCAATGGGGAGCCCTATTTTTTTTAACATACAAATTAAAAAATACAATTAAGAGCAGCTTAAAAGATAAAATAAGAATTTTCAAGTAAATCATGTGTGGAAAAATATTTTTTAAAAATTTAAAACTCCAAATATGAGAAAATAGATTTTGCATGGGGGGATATAATTTTCTCCGAAGTTTTCTTTATGTAAATAGTGTTTGCTATTTTATTGAGTAAACAATCCGTCCTAGTGGTTAGGATCTTCCGGTCAATCTGGTAGGTATTGAGTTCTAAAATGGCAAGGTCAACATTTTTCACATTCTTCACAAAAAGATTAGGTTTTGCAAGATTTTTACTTGAACCAGCGTTGGAGAAACAAACATCCTTACCGCTAACTACGCAGCTCTATTGATGAGAAGTTGGCACAACTAATATATAAACACAAACATGAAATGGGGCCCCTTTTCGGGCTGTGGTTTTGGGGTCCTAGGCAATGGCCGCTTGGATCTTGCCCTTGGACTGGGCCTGCAAATAGCCTTATTCTTCTGAGGGTACTTGATCTTACTTAAGGAGCTACGGAAGTCTCTGATACAAGAAATGATTTTCTTCAGAGTCTGCAAGTTCTTGAAATTGATGATTGTAAAGTTAATGATTGGATACGTTCGGGACTATAGTTTCTTGGGTTGGTTAAAGTTTGAAGTAGTAATAGCTAACTATGTCTCATATCAATATGACGGAATGGATGATTATTTTATCATTGGTAGGAAGTCATTTCTCTGTATGTTCTTATTGTGTCTGGTTAATTGCAGTGCTATGTTGAACCTCTGACTGGAAGCAAATTCTATTCAAAGCCACAGGTGTCCGAATATCTCAAAAACAATAAGGTAGCTGCACATCCCAACAGAAGAAAATGGGAAACGGCTCTGTCAGCAATGTTTGGTCAGAATATCCTGAAGTTATAGTATTTTGACTTTTGCATATGTTGAGTTTTAGCATGGTATTTGTACTACCTATCGAGAGTATTTGAATATATGGCAGGCTCACATTCAATCATCAGGTCTAAATTTACTGGGAGTTGATATGTTTTTTGAACAGTGGGAGTTGATATGTTTGAGGAGGATAAACTTGACAATTTGAGGAGATTCACCATTCAATTTTAAATAACTAGTACGATCAGTCCAATCCGTTGTGTATTCCTCGAAATGCTTCTTTTATATCGGTCTGCAATTCGAAAAAATTTGCCCTTTCTAGGATGGCCTTTAAGAACTTCTATCATGTGTTGGTAGATGCTAGAAGTTACTGTTGAAGAAGCTAGAAGGGAGAAACTTGTCTTTATTTTAGCTAGTAAGGAAATGGTGCTTCATAAATGTCCAAAAGTTCATAATTACTACCTATATTGTGCTTAACACATTTTACAAGTACTCTTATTAATTGTGATTTATTTTCAGCCTAGCACGGGTGAATTCTTTGGAGGTGAAACCTCTCTGAAGGTAGAGGCGTCTTGCAATATGAAAACTTTGGAGGGGGCAAGTTGCGCATCTGAACAGAAGGAAAGAGGCGTTAGCAAAGAATCTGTAAAAAAGGTTGGTTCCATAACATACCGAATAATTCTAAGAGAGCATGTTATTAATTTTCCTCTGGTAGCGATCAAATTCTGATTCTTTGAGTGATATCTAGGTTGTGATTGAGAGGGCTATACCAGATGGGCTACCTGCAGGGTGGGTTAAAGAAACCAAAATTCAAAAGAGAAATGGGATCAGAAAGGACCCGGTATTGATCTCTCCCTCCGTCCTTTGACCCCATTTCTGTTCTCTCTCTCTCTCTCTCTCTCTCTATATATATATATATATATATGTATATATATATATGTGTGTGTGTGCGTGTGTGTGTGCGCGCGCACGCGCGCGTATATGTGTATATGTGTGCGCGTCCATATATGGATACATACATGCACATATGTATGTCCCTTCCTTCCCCACCCAACCCCACCCCGTGCCCCCCCCCCAAAAAAAAAATACAAACATGTGTTTCTTTATTATCTTGTTAGACGTTAGTACATATAGTGTATTTTTGTAAATTTTGTTTTGGGTGCATTGCCAATGAATTAGGCTTCTTAGTTCTATAGTTGCAGTCATTCGAATTTGAAGCTGTCTGAAATCGTGATGGGGATCTAATTACTACAGTACTACACGGATCCTGTAAGTGGATATGTGTTCCGCTCTGTTCCAGATGCTTTGCGCTATTTGGAATCAGGTGACATTAGTAGGTGTGCTATCAAACCAAAGAAGAGGCACGAATTGAGCTTTTTAGATGAAGAGACTTCTGTAAAGGTATGTCTTCTTGGCGGCCTTGTTACGTGGAAGTTGGAATCATTAATTACTTGCTGATAGGGAAGTTACTAGAAAAGTTCAATACGCATGTTAGGAGAGTCACGACCTAAGCCGCTGGATTTTCCTTGTGGAGTTGTGTACTTGGATTTTTTTTATCAATGTGATTTCTCAATCGGGAATTTTTTGAGCATTGATCAGTGTGGGTGTTTAGATCGTTTAAATATTGTCATTCATATTGGAAGATGTGCAGAGCCCCCAAGTGGTATGCACATGCATGAACATGACTTTCAAACGAGGGACGGAGAAATCCTTAGCCTTTACACGCTAGGATCGTTTAATGCCTTGACTATGCCTGCTTCAAGCTCCTCAGATATGATGGTTTATTACATCAGTTGCTTGTCATTTTTTCATTCAACATTATTTTGTTGTCAATTATAGGCACACTTGCCATCTACATCTGCGGAGGCTAGAAGGCAACAAGTACAATCACCCTTATCTAGTTTTTAATCTATTTCCTGTATTGTTACCTGGTACTGTTTTAACCTCCACAAGGCCGATTATCTTCAATTTACTGAGCCCAGATTTTTGAAAACCAAGTATTCTTTGTGGCCTGATGTATCATTTATTCCTAACATTACCATATGGATGTTTCCACCTATTTGTAAATCAATTTGGTATGCTTCTAGTATCTTCGAGGTATTCTGATGAATGGAACGTTCTAACAATTCAAGAATTTCTTTCTTTGCTTTCTTTTTGGGTCTTTCAATAGCCTCCATCAGCAGCAAAAATGCAGCATTCAGGACACCATTCAACCAAGGCACAACTAGAAGGTAAGCGACTGATGAGTGATATTCATTTCTTTGGCAGCAATTACCCTGCGTAAGTAAAAAGAATGTGATAGGAGATTATGTAGCAAAAAATTTGTGTTCCTTGTTTCTCAGGTGGAATTTTGTGCTGCAGGTATGGAAAACAGTGTGACAAACAAGGGATTAGAGAAAAGACAATGCTCGACTGCATCTGCTGATGCCACAATTCCATCAATGGCTGAGCATTCGCTTAATCATGCAATTGAAGAGTGTGCTGAAAGTGAGTGTAGTAACAATCCTAGCAGATCACCAAGCAGATCACATGTGCCAAGGACTGAGGGCTCCAAGAGAAAGCTATGTGATAGGGTTAATGAGAAAAATGGAACTGATCAACTAGCAGTGAATGTTGTTGGAAATACCAGTGACCGCAAAATGCTGATCAACTCTAGAAAAACCAAGAAACGAGAGGCTGTTAATCTGCCACGTAGGTCTTCAAAACGACTTATGGGGACCAAACCCGAAATGGTTGTCAGTTTGGGGTTAAGTGAACGAGATCTTATAGCTGCAGGTAGAAATGCTGAAGCAAAACTGTTGGTTCGTAGTGTCCCTCAACGGTTGGAAACTTTTTCAGGGGCAGAATTTGCAAATCATGTTTTCACTGGAACAGAAGCTCCATCAGATGCTAAGCAGTCAAACATAAGAAATAAGCCTCTGAAAAACGAGGCTTTTCCGGAAGCCAGTCAGGGAACTGAGGAGGAACATGAGGCAGACATAGAATCAAAGATCCTCAATCCAGTTGGGGATTCTTGGTCAGATCCATGTCTAGACTTTGCAGTCAAAATTCTTACAGGGACAATACAGATTGAAAAGGAAACAAAGGAAACGAATAATCCCACCAGCTCACCACTGACAAGAACCGATGGCTGTAATGGAAATCAGTGTGAGATGGTTTGTGCGGAAAATGGTACTGTTTCCTTTCCATCACTTGATATGGTGGCAGAGGGAAAATTGGCAGAAAATGGGTTGGGAATGAAAAGGAGCAGGAAAATGCAGATCAATTCTAGCAAATCCAAGAATAAGGAGGCAGTTAGTTTGCCTCGTAGGTCTTCCAACCGACTTGCGGGGCTCAACCCCAATATTGCTGTCAATTTTCCATTATGTCAATGTGTTCCAGCAAGTGCAAAGTCTGGTGAAAGTGCAGCGGCGAAACAATCCCCAGAAGCCCTTGATAACTTGGCCCACACCCCAGAAGCCCTTGATAATGTGGCCCAGAGCGCCCCTCAGTTGTTTGAGACTGTTGAGGGAAGCAAGAAGCCTAT
This sequence comes from Rhododendron kiyosumense, assembly GCA_019656275.1. Classification (NCBI taxonomy): domain Eukaryota; kingdom Viridiplantae; phylum Streptophyta; class Magnoliopsida; order Ericales; family Ericaceae; genus Rhododendron; species Rhododendron kiyosumense. Next base: position 320,929 of record BPLS01000277.1, on the reverse strand, counting down.
AGAGGACCAAGCTGTTCAAGAAGAGCAACCAGTTAGGCAGGAAACTGAGAAGAAAAACGTGGAAAATCTCGAATCGCAATTCCTCTACCCATTGGAAGACTCTTGGTCAGATTCATGCATAGAATTTGCTGTTAAAACTCTTACAGGGGAAATACCCATCGAGGATAATATTGCATTTCAGGATTACTTCCAGCAGCTAGATGATACATCTCATACTCTTCCAGATTTAGGCTTACCCAACTCTTTCCAAACTGATATTTTGTCGGATTTCGATTCAACGGGGAATCCGGTACATAGAACTCAGTTGCCGGATATTCCGACATTCCTTTCCCCTGGAAATGTTGACTTAACGGTTCACACTGATAATGCACCTCAGCAACCTATCTTGAGAGGAAAAGAGGAACAAAATCAAACTACAGGGAAGTCCTAGAAGATAGCTGGGGTGGTGTTTCTGCTAACAAGAAGACTGCTGGTGTCGAAAGATGCTGGATTTTGTAGATATCTAAACTGACAACTGCGTGAAGGTATTTTTTTGAACCAGTGCTTTTGTAACTTTAGTGTTGTTTCCGTTCTCCTATGATCTGGTATGGAGACTGTTGTAAGACTGTTGTTACTTTAGCGTTGTTTTTGAACTAGTATTGATGCCTTGGATGGTAGGTAGAAGAGGTGAGAAAAGAAAAACAAATCAAATTTACTTCTAGTCTTGGATTTTAGTTCGTCAGGATTTTGTCTTTAACCACCTTGTATGATACTGTTTGGACTTGGGCTTCATCTGCGAATACTTGGTCATATATAACTCCTAAAATGATTAGATCATTCTCTTATGTTTGGTACTCCGTAGAGATTGACACTCCGTCGTCGAAAGGAGCTACCGTCTAAGCGTTTCTTTACGGTGAAGTAAGACCAAGCTCATGAACTTAAAATCCTAGGATGGATAGATAAGAGGAATGATCTGGACACCTATCCAAACACGTGTTCGCAACCGCCCATTGTATCTGGGCCCTACATGCATCGTGTGGAGCCTACATGTATTGAACGGTTTTGGTTTTAGACATATCTATGTTTGGCCGAATCTGTGGTCAGTCCACGTATCTGTACCTCTAGAATTACTCTAGATAACAGTGCAAACATGTACTAATTCTCTGTCTTGTTCTACGTGTGAATCACTACAATAACTCAACAATTGGCTTCTAATGGCCCCCTCCCCTCATCACAAAACCTATGCAACTTTACCAAAAAATAAGACAACAATTACGTAACTGTTGGAAAATTTGACATATTAACTGTTCAACAATGCGCAGTGATGATACTCCTATTATAATGGGTAGCTGTAGTTGTCTGTTATTGTCATTGTCCCCTTCATCATTACGCATATGCTGCAGACCATCCTTTTGAAAATAAGGTGGGCATAAAGTTGGATATGCTTAAAGAAGCAAAGATGGATACGCTTTTACTGATATGCGAGAAATGGGAAGGTTAAATGTCGCTTGACTTGACCTCATTAATTTACTGGAGTTGACGTTTATTCCTTATGTATTGAACATACTATATAATTTGATAAATTAGTCGTCTGACCGATGCGTCAGTCCTATGCAAAAAACAGATGATTTTGGTGTGGGACCCAATGCCTCCTTCCACCCCACACCAAAATGTGGGACCCAAAATAAATGTAGGCTTTATTCAATGTGTGGTTGAAAAGGGTTTGGGAGCATGGAATAATCTCTCGTCCTATGCAGGAATAGGATGTTATACTGGAGTCATGATTTTTGTCTAATACGGAGTAGTAATGCTAGTACTAGTATATATATACACACCTCTACTTAGTTAATTAAATTACTTATTTTTTAAGATGTGTACATGGAATTCCGTTCTGTTAAGATTTTTATTTTTTAAATACTTATCCCTTGATTTACGAGATACATCACTCTCTCACAATTCATTATCTCTAATTAAAAAAAAAGGGTACTCCTACTTATTTTTACTCAGCGGAAGGGGGCCAATTGTTGGTAATTACCTATTTATATTTTGTCTGTGTGGTGTGTGCATGCAGTCAGCTGGTGAACCAGACAATATTACTCATCTTGTTCAAACACGTGCTAATTTATTGGTATTAAAACTGTTACGTTTCCTAAATGAGTTAGGTAACTTACCAGATCATTTGTCAATTTTTTTTTTTTAAAAGGCGAGATCAATTAACATGTACACATCTTTTCTGTTCTGTTTTGTCTTTTCATATAGAGACGTGAAGAAACTTGACACCAAGATGCCACCTAATTAATGATCATAATTGACAAAAGGAAAGGTCGCAAATTATAGTAATTAATGATCATAAATATATAGGGTCTTTTATCCAGAAATATCACGTGACATCTCTTTTAGGATCTTTTGATCTGCCAAATGTTTTTGAGGAACTCCGATTCATTGACTCAATCAAGCAAAAATGATCTCTCTTTTTGTTTTTGTTTTAATTTATTTTTCCAACCGAAGCAACATATAATTGGATCTGACAAAAAACTTGATCCAATTCTCAAATCGCATTACGAGAAACATATACTTAGGATCTATCAAGTAAATTTAATCCAATTAACTTCAATCCGACATACTCCCTCCGTCCCTAATTAATTGTCCACTTTCACTTTTTCCAAATTTTTTTAAATGAGTTATATCTTTTAATTTATATTGTTTTTCATAATTTTCAAAATTTTGTCTAATAGAATCAATCGAGATCTATCAAACAAGATCCATATTGGATATAAAAAATATTATACTTCGGAAGATATAAATGATTTTTTAAAATGTCCGGAATAGTAACATGGACAATTAATTAGGGACGGAGGGAGTAGTAGATTCGAGGCAACATATGATGGATCAGTACTTTTCCATAGCATCATCGCACCTTAATTACATTTTGTAGCTAATAGCCTCGATCAGAGTAGTACAAATTAGTGACCATTTGTCTACTACTTAGAATTGGTTGAATCAAACATGAAGTTAGTTAACAAATCTTACTATCTTATATAGTTGTTGTCTGAATGCAACAACTACTGGGCGAATTATTATTGGGGGATGTTTAAGTAGTAATTGGTAAATCTGCCCACAAGTTTTTTCCACACAGATTCTTTAGATGCATCCAAGACTCTTATCAGTTTTACTATGTATCAATAGAAGAAAGAGAACACCAGTACATACAAATTCTCTTATGGACAATTTACTCTGTCTAAACAGTTCAATTAACATATAAGTGTGCCCTAATTGATGAATAATAATCGATTCATATAAAGTTACTTGCCATTCACCTAATCATCGAGTCTCATGGAATCAAAACTCAAACAAAATTAACACTTCTTTATTTCAAAGTTGAATTTAACTTTGCTACAACACAACCGCAACATGACAACACAACACTGACTATTTCCCACTCTCCTTAGTAGTACGAATTTGGGAATGCTTTAGGATGCTCCATGTAGTGCACCTTGTAGGATATATCCGGATCATCCATCCCTGCAATCAATGGTTGAGATTCGTCGAAACATTCTTATCTGAACTGCTGATTGCTGAGATGGACTGTCCGAATTTTCTCTACAGAGTGCATCATAGAAAAGCACCCTACACTATCCACTTATTAGTACGAAGACCTTATTTCACCAAAGTAAATGGCTCAAAAGCATACCCAAAACTCAAAACACCCCTTAATTTACATCACAATACTAGTCCCATTCACTTCCATGGGGACGTGTGGATCCCAGCCCCATGGGCAAAACACAACTCTAAAATCGGTCCCACTTGTGCAGGTAAACGTGCTTGTAGGATCATCCTGAGGATAGCTATAAGCGTCGCGGCACCTATCCTTGAAGAACCTTGAATAATCCGTCGGGCCACAAGG
>BPLS01000277.1:304134-314930 GCA_019656275.1 Rhododendron kiyosumense | reverse complement strand
GAAGTAATACTTGAATTAGGGTTAAGAAAGTTGAGGAAAATTAAGGAGGAGAGAAAGTTAATTAATTATCCATCCTTTTTTTATACCAACATTATTTTTCAACAGAAGTAATACTTGAATTAGGGTTAAGAAAGTTGAGGAAAATTAAGGAGGAGAGAAAGTTAATTAATTATCCATCCTTTTTTTACATCTCACCATTGGATAGGATGAGGTTCTATTTTACATCCAACTAACTTTTAACCACTTTTTACATCTAAAATAACTATCCAACCCCTCCTAAAATACATCCCCATTGGGGATGCTCTAAAAGACTAGCTAGAGCTTCGAAGGTGCTTGCTATGGGACAAGATGAGCTTAGTTTGTTTACGAGAAAAAATCTATCTCAAGCGAGTTTTATTAATCGAGCCGATCACAAATCGATCTTAAGTAACTCAAAGTTTTTGAAAACCACATAAGTCGAACACGGTGTTTGAGCTCGGTTTGAAAAGTTAACGAACTTTAAAAAACATTTATGTTTAGTTTATGTATAGAACAAACTGATCTCAAATGAGTTTTTCACGAGCAAACTCAAGCTCACACTCATACAATTTTATTAGTTTTTCAGCAAGATGCTTTCCTCTAGGGGTGATTGCCGTTTTGTCATTATTCTCCTGCTTAACCCTTTTAGTTCTATAGAACAAGTTTTTAACCAAGTTGCATCTCCAACGGAACGTATCAAAAAAAAAGTTGCATCTCCGGCCAAACACTCTCTCTCTCCTCAATTCTTTTTGAGTCAGCTCCCTCGGCCACAAAAAGTCATCATTTCCTATCTTATGTGCATCCACCAGCCCCCGACACAGATTAAAGGTGTGGCATTAATATTGGACTGCATGCTACCACGAGTATTTGATAGAAGACCAAATTGCAAAGAGTATAAGTTCTCTTCGGATGAGGCGGAAACCATGGGGTTTCCGCCGCCACTATTCATTGTGGGTTCTAACAATTGTTTACTACACTAATTTGAATCGTCCATCTTGTAGAACCCACAAAGTAATATATTCACGCAAAAAATTAATTTGTTCGGACATCAATAGAGATATCAAAAATTGAATTTTGATTTATAAAACAAGGCAGTCATGGTTTTTCTTACTAGTTTCTTAAGTTAAACTGTCTATGACCGTCTATGATAAACTCAATTGCAAATGAGAAACTATCGTACTTCTATTTTTTCGATTGGTTGGTTCATCGAGGGTTTAGTTCTGATCGATTTAGCTCATATTCCTAAAGGGTTTAGCAGGTTTAGCAAAAACAAGGGAGGATTTAGCAGAAATATTTAGAAATAGACTGAAACCTGGCTTTTGAGCAATTCTTCTTCAACGGCACAAAAAGAATTTATTACTCAAATGTACATTGTTACAAATATACTAAAGCAAGGAGGCATCACAACGAAGAGGCAATATTCTAACAAGGTTAGTACCCCTAGCTACGACAATCACATGCATGCCAGCCACTTTAGCCTCCAAAGGTTCCAATTAAGGTTGACAAGAGTTAAGCCGAAGGAACATGAATGATAACAAAACTAGCTACAAGAGTCAAAAATAGATGCTACAGTACAATAATAACCCAGTATTTAAAAAATAAAAATCTTAACGAAACGAGACCTGAACTAACTTTAATATCCTCAAACTGAAAGGGCGAGAGTGTAAAAGCAAATAACTGATCCACGGTCACTACCACATGTACTGGAAAGAAAAGGAGAAGAAAATTCAAAGAAATGATGAATTGGTGGGCCCAATAATGACGTGTAAGAATGTTGTAAGCCCAGAATAGCTCAAAGAAAATTAGGCAATAGCCCATGCCTAACTTTACGTTGTTATCTTAGGAAATTGCCGATAAGTTTGTCGGTTTTGTGCGTTGTTATCTTTAGCTAAAGTTGCCTTTTGTCTACATCAAATTTAATTCCAACCTTCAAATCACAGTGGAAGATTTTTCAAGTTCCAACAACGACCTGTGTACAGTGCTCTTGCAAGGTACTCCACTCTTTTTGTTTTGCTTTATTTTCAGGGCAGTAGGTTTTTTTTGGGTTATCCTTATTTCAGTGGAGTTGGTAAAAAGAAGGCAGTAGTTAATTTATCCCGGCTAGGTTTCCTCGAGTTGTGTGGTTTTGTTGGGATTTCATTAGTTGGTTTTGAAAATCTAGTCCTCTTGATTATTATCTCTATTTAGAATATTTAACTCTCTTGGTTATCGATCTATTTATTTTCTATCAATAAAATCTCCTACCATTTTGAAAGAAAAAAAAAAAGAAGAAGTGAAAACACTACTAACGCCCTGAAAACTGCTTTCTCGGAAAGGAACTGGTACGGTGGTACCTAGACGAGGAAGAAGAAAAAGAACCTTAACATAGGGATTAGGAAATTAACATAACTAGAAATTTTGGATCTATTCTAAAAGTTTAAGTTATTTGATAGACATGTAGCGATGTCATTGTAAAATCTACTGACTTAATTTATAGGATTTTGTTAATGTATGCCCCTAAGATTTACTGACTTAATTTATAGGGTTTTGTTAATGTATGCCCCTAAGGGGTCGTTTGGATGCCGGAGAAGGAAGGGGGATAAGTTATAACCCCTCCCTTAGACCTGGGCCCATCTCTAAGACCTGGTTTGGGAAGCCAAAACAGAGAGGTCTTCGTTTATCCCCTCCTTGCGGAAGACCGGAGAAGAGGGCAATGAGGGGTATTATTTTCGGATGGGATTTGAGGTGTCCATAAATTATCCCCCCCAATCCCCCTCCTTCTTGGACGATTTTGCCCCTCCTAATCCCCTCCCACAACCCAACCCTCCTGGGTTTCGTCTGCAGCAACAAAATCGAAACAAGAAGAAAAAGAGGAAGAACAAGAGGAACACCAGCAGATTGGAGATTGAAACTGTGATGTTCAGCCGGAATCGGAGAAAGGGTGTGTCGTAGTTCTTCTTATTCTTCTTCTCTGCCTCTTCGTCTTCTTTCTCCTGTTCTCTCTCTCTCTCTCTCTCTCTCTCTCTCTCGCGCTGCCTGGAACTGGAAGTGATGAGAACGAGGGTTAAAAAGAAAAGAAAAATTATCCTGTGCATTTGACACCATGTGCTCTCACTAAAAAAAGGGTATTAAAATTTCCCCACTAAAAAAACGAAATTAAAAAAATGCTTTTTAATTATTTATACATATTAAATTAATTTGTTAATTAGTAAACTGAATTATTATTGTTTAATTATGAAAAAGTAATTAAATTTATTAAATTTTGCAATTTTATATTTAATTTAATGACCAATCTAATTTAATACCATACAAGGGCAAAATGGTCATTTGGCAGCTTTTTATATCATCCACCCTTTCTTATACCCCTTATTAATCCTTCATCCAAATCAAGTATTATTTAATCCCCCTTCTCTAATACTCCATCCAAACAACTTACTATTTAATCCCCCTCCATAAACATCACATCAATGTGGGTCCTCCCTTATTAACTAATACCCCATACTATCTTATCCTCCTTATTAACTAATACCCCCAATTCTTTCCCCGCATCCAAACGGGCCGTAAGGGATAAAACACAAGGACGGGGATAATGCCACAACAACATTCTTTAGTGCCACGATGATTTGTGTGGTCTTTACAATACTACCCTTCAACCTTGTCTCACGTCTCCTACGCATGTATACCTTCTCGTCTCCTGAGTCTTATCGACTTTGCCACCTCTGCTCCAATTTTGTTCTTCCACAATGATAATTGATACACTTCCTAAGTACCATTTTTCTACCCGCGGTGGTTGCCGGAGAACACCACTGGAGATGGAGACCGTTTGGGCGGCGACCACCAGAGATGGCGACGGTTTGAGGTCACCAATCGGTCCCAAACTCTTCGTCCCGCGTAACACTAGATCATTGAGACCTCCTTCATGGTCTAATGTCACCGAGTATCGTTGAATCAACTTATTACCTCGCGTGTCCAACCGGTATCTCTCTTTTTATCCAATCTGCTGGTGTTACCCATGAATATTGATCGTACCCATGGAAAAATACATGAAATCGGAAACTTTGGAACATCAAACAACGCATGGAGTGAGAAATATTGGAAATAGATCTATAGATAAGGGTTTCAATGTGGGGCGGTGGTAGTTAATTGGTTCCAACTTCAAGTGAGAGAGAATAGAGGACAACGAGACAAAGTGGGTCTTGTGGTGTAGGAGGTTAATTGAGGAGATGGATTCGAGAGGTGGCCCAGATGGGCTGCCGTTTGCTGACGTTGAAAATGGTGAGCGACGCTGAAAATGGTGAAGAAGCAAGGGGAGAGAAGGTAGAAGGTACAGTGGTGACTGGTGAGAGAAAATGGCAGATGATGAGGAAAGTCTACTATCTTTGACTAAAGAGGTTATAATGGTCACTGCCCATCGAGCAGTCGTGGCATTAGAAATTGTTGTCGTGGCTTTATCATTTTCCAAACATAATAACTCCCTTTTTTGGCTCACTTTTATAGGGAATGCAAGACTAAAAATAGTGTTTCTTCCCCTCTGATTTGTTTGTCCCTTTTCACTATTTGAAACCTCTTACAAAATTGTCTATATATTTCAATTTATTATGTTTTTGATATACAATATGGATTTTGTTTGATAGATCTCAATTAGATTTAAAATATGATGTTTTTGAAATTATGTAAAATATTATAGATTGTGAGATATAGATAATTTTTTAAAAGACACGTATGTCGAAATTAGACAAACAAACTGGGACGGAGGGAGTATCATAAATTATGATCATTTGAAGAGATTAACTTTTACGTACCGGACCAAAAAACTCCTGCTTTAACATTTACTCCTAAGAAACCACCGATGCACCGCGGATAAAAAAAAAACCACCGATGCACCCATAGCCTATAAAATTCTCTTCCCTCCGAGATTTGTCATTCATTCCCACCTATTTCACTTTTCCAAATTCATATAGAAATATAAATAATTGAAGAAAATTGCACCAATTGCAGAAAATCCCACTCGATTATACATATACTACTTAATTATTTTTATGTTTACATTTTATGTTATTTGTTGTTGGATATTTTTCGTATATTTGAATTTTATGGATTCACTCTCTTCTTGTCTTTGTGAACTCTATGGTCATTTTGTCTGTGTTTTGAAGATGGATCTTCTTTTAATTGCACTTACTATTATTTACAATTTTTTTTTTTGCTGCCCTTGGTCGATTAAGATGGAGTGATTAAACATGTTGACCACTGACTTCAGTAATAAATCAAACTGAACTGGTAATCTATAGTTTGGGTTATAGTTTAGAAAAAAAGAAAACTGCCAATTTTGCTTGCAGTAATTGTGGTTTTTGTTTTACCTATTACCGAACCGAAAATGGTTATCATCCGTACTAGTAGAATATTTTTTCACATTCGTACTCGGTCGGCCTAAAAAAAAGGTCCCCAATGATGGACAACATCAAAACATAGATTAATAAAAAAAATAATCAAAACATAGACTAAATAAACCCATTAACTGATAGTACAATATTAGAGAAAGTCATGAACTGATAGTACAATTAGAGAAAGAAAAAATTTAGGAAATGTGAAAAGGCAAAAAGACGGAGGAAAAATGAAAACAAAGGGGAGATCGAGGAAGTAAAAGGGTATTTGAGTAAAAAATATAGAAAACATTTCGGTTCATCCAACGTGCCAACTAGTATTACTATTTCCTAGGTGAGTGGAGTTAGTCATGAATGCATTTATTGAGCACTAACATATGCCTTAAGGGCATACATTAACAAAACCCTAATTTACAAACAACTAATTAACAAGACTTAAAATTATCTAACGTGAATCGACCGTTTCATAGTTGTAAATAAAATCGATCACAATTACTTATTCCAATTACAGATCGCATGAGCACATAATACGCGTACGTGCTCGAATTTATTCTTTTCAAATAGCTAGCTTAAAATCCTCATCATAATTGGATTTCAAGCCCTGTTATTATATGTATATATAAACTACTAGCAACGATGCTTGCGTACTGCAAAACATCTACTAGCAGTATAGTATTTCAAGGGCAAAACACAACCCTGTAGTTGGTTCCCCCTGGGCAAGTAAATGTGCTAGTCTGATCATCCTTAGGGTAACTATAAGCATCCGGACACCTTTGCTTGAAAAACCTTGAGAGGGGAGTCGGTCCACAACTTCCGGAGTTGCAACAGTATTGATCGGTCTTGTACACGGTGCATGGGTTGTTACATCCGCCCGGGGCGCGCAGCTCGTTCGGGCACTGCCCGTTTATGTCAGCAGTGCATCTGATGCCGCGGGTGCACCCACCCGAAGTAGGGCTAAACTCCATTGGCACGTTGAACCCGTCTACGAGGGATATGTCAAAGAAGTCCAAGTTCTGGTATTGGTTTAGCGCATATTCAGCTAGTGTGTTAGGGGGTTGACCATACCCTCGGCACTCGAGAACCCCGCCACAGTCACCGGTTTGGCACCTTCCTTGGCCCGCTCCGTTAAAGTTGCAACCAGTTCGGGGCCACACGCGGGCTTGCTTTGTGCCTGCAGGTGGATTGATGGTCCAAGTCTGGCCCCGATTAAGGCGACGACCACCACCTGGAACAGCTCCGGCCCAAACTGTGTATGGACAGTTGTTTCGGATGTCAATAGTGGCAGCACGAGTAGAGGTGGTGAAGAGGAGGGTAGTAGTAAGAAGGAAAATGGAGAGGGAAAGAGATTTGAAGAACGTCATGCTTTGTGGGAACTTAGAGGAATGGGGTATTGTGGGTGGTGTTATGTGTGGCATTGTGAGAGAAGGGATTTGGGTAATTTATAGGCGTAGAGTGGCCATGTCTATGGGAGTACATAGTCAAATTGCTTGGCTCGACTTGATCTTTGATGTACCACATATTTTTTTTTGGTAGTGAAGTTATAGTTTACCCATTGTGTTCGTTTTGGGTCTCGAAAATTAACCTTGTTTTTTTTTTCACGATTCTTAATAAAAAAAATTTCTAATTATTACTATCATTTATCTATCCATATATTTTTCCACTCATTACCTCAAAAACCTTCTTCAAAATTCGAAAAAAGAAAAAGCCGACGACCATTTTGTCTAGAAGGGAGGGTGAGAAACAAAGAGAGAGTGGCCATTTGTCCAGAAGGGATTATTATTATTATTATTATTTATTTTTTTGCGTGATCGGCCTAGAAGGGACTTCCATAGTCAATTTCTGTATGAAATTTTGCTTTGAGGATAGAGTTGGTTAATTATTGATCTTGGAAAATTGTAACAAACCTTTCAATGTATATTATTATAGGTAGAAACGTATGAAGTAAGAAGTTTGTTTGGATTTAGTTTTGATTATTAAGGAGGTTTTTGAAAGTAATAAATAAAGAGAGATAGATAGAAAAAATTGACAACAAGAGTAAAGACCAAGTTAATTAACGAGGGTTAGGACCAACTACATCAAGTGTGAAGACCAAGCCACACAATGTTTTCCTAGAAATGCCTTGTTTTGATAATTTTCCATTGATATTTCGGTGGAGCCTGTAATAATTACTTCTTTATTATTATTATTTTTTTGGTCTTTTTCAATCGGAAGATGAGCATGTAAGTACTTGACAAGGAAATTACACAAATGCTGGGTTGAGTTTTCAGTGGCATCTACTATTTGGGGAGAAATTTATATATTCACGGTTCCATGCAATTTCGTCTGTCCAGAAGTACTGCTTTGGAATTTTATTACCGTTAATAGATTATTTTCAATTCGAATCATACAAAGTACTTCTGGATAGCCAAGATTGAGCACCGTTAAAACTTATTCACGGCTCTTTCATGAATGAGTTGTTCTCTAACTATTGGTGACCCTCATTCTTGTCCTCGGTCCTTTACGAGTCCAATTAATTTCCCTGATAAAATTGGAAAATTTTAACGAAAGGACAGCTAGGGAGGTGGAAAAATCTCGGAGAAAACAGAAGAGAATAATGATTCGGGGGCGCGCATCAGTTCAAAACCCTTTCGGATATTCGAACCCAGATGCAATTGGTTCCTTGGACTTGAGAGAGTACCGATTCTATCCCAGTGGCTTGCTCAGACTTGTATTGGCGTGCGTATTCTTTTTACGTTCAATTGTCAAGATTCAAGGGGTAAACTCGATCTATACTAGTAGTATTTTTTTGGAACGATTAATGCCTTGTTCACTTTACTATTTTACTCAAAAAATATTTTTCAACCCAATTATTACTTTCATTTTTCTTATTTCTCTCTCTTACTTTTCTATCATTATTCTCATTTCTCACTCTATCTCTCTCAACTTTTTAGCTCTCTCTCCGATCATTACTCTCATTTCTCTTTCCACTTATTATCCAAAAACACTACTCAAATCACAAACCAAACAAAGCAAATTGATGACCAAATTATTCATAGGGATTTGCAAGTATTAGTTACATTATTTTTGTATGGGGCTAGGATTTTACCGGTTGTACTATTTATGATTTCTTTTTCTAGTTTCCATATTGAGTGGCTCAAATCTTTAATACTTTTCACTTCATTTGGCTTATAGGCTTGACGGGCAAGTATAGCTTCATGCAGTAATGAATATTTCAAAGTTCCTTTATGATTTCTGTATCATAAAATTGATCTATACGATTTAAGGCAACTCGGTTAAGTTTCCATAATATGAAAACAAATGTAATTTTCTCTGTTACTTGTGCTTTTGTTTTCTTGTTTTTCTTATCTCAATACGCTTTCGTACGTGCATTGTTGGAAAGGGATTTGAAGAATGTTTGTTTTAAGTTTTGATGAAGATTTTTGGGATAACGAGTGGAAAGAGATATTTAGATAAATAAAAAACAATAATTCAAAAGAAAAACATATTGGAGATCGTTCACAGAGAAAGAGAGAGATTGAATCTAGATACCGAAAGGGAACAACTACGGATCAAAAAAACAAAAGAGAGAACAACTAGAGAACCATTCGGCTGTTGTTTGTCGATGTGAGAGAATGGATTTTGGGTGTTTCTAGAGGAACGTGGCCGTGTCCAGGGGAAATACTATACTACGGAGTATTAGGCCCTGTTCTGGATTAGAAAAAATAAAATAAAATTTTGAAAAAGAAGGTAATTTGAAGTTTAAAAATTACTATTATATGTTTATGCAAATAATTTTTCTATCAACATGGATCTTGTTTAATAAATCTCATTGAGATATTTTATACGAAGCAAAAAAAATCAAAAAATTATTTTTATTTTCATTATATTTGAGTTTGAAAATTGAAAAAAAAAAAAAACTTTTAGAAAATGAAGGTAATCCGGAACGGGGCCCTATATGAATTTCAGTGCCAAACGGGTACCAGGTGGTGCCCGCTCGCACATCCGAGCCATTCATTGCGTGTTTGAACAGCTCAAATTTTGCAGAGAGAATAAGAAGAGAGAAAGTGTTGGGTAAGAGGAGAGAGATGGTTTCAATCCGAACTGTCCAAAAGTGTATCAGGCTATTCGAATATGCCGAACAAGTACCACATAGAATATACCCACTTCGCATTGAAAAATCACTCCTTATATAGTTTTCGTTGGAAATTTTGGTTAGGTAATGATGTATAGGTTGGCTTGACTTGACCTTAAGACAAGTGGAATCAAGTAGTAATGGAGAAAGAAAGACTTATCTGTTTGGAACATGTGGAAAATGAAAGAAAAGAAAAGAAAAGAAAATGAAAAAAATTTCTTAGGGGTTGTTTCGTTCCTGTGTCAGGGAAAGGAAAAGAAAATAGAAAGGAAAAGAAAGGAGAAAGCTCTGAATTGCTGAGGAAAATGAAAAGAAAGGAAATAGCTCTCATTTCCTTTCCATTTTCCTCTTGAAACCAAACAAGAGAAATTTATTTTCCTCATAGTTTCTTTTCATTTTCTTTCTATAACCAAACAAGAGAAAAGAATCTATTTTCTTCACATTTTCCCTCTCTTCTATCATTATTCTCATTTCTCACTCTATCTTTCTCCTTGCTAGGATGGGAGCAAAACACACAGAAGCCCTCATGTTTATTTCAGACATGCCTATCGCGATGAGAGAATTTGTAATTAGAGATAGCCTGAATATCAGGCAAGTGCTTGACTAGATTGCGAGCTCTTATGCTCAAGTGCCCAAATCTTTGTTTGTACTCTTAATGTGGTACTCTCTTGCTTAAGTTTTATTGAATTTCCATTTGACCAACAAAAAAAAAAAATTATTACTCTCATTTCTCTCTTCGCTCATTATCCAAAAATACTACTCAAATCATGAACCAAACAAAGCAAATTAATGACCAAAGTATTCATAGAGATTTGCAAGTATTAGTCACAATATTTTTGTATGGGGCTAGGATTTGACCGGTAGTACTATTTACGATTTCTTTTTCTAGTTTCCATATTTGAGTGGCTTATCTTTAATACTTTTCACCTCATTTGGCTTATAGGCTTGACGGGCAAGTATAGCTTCATGCAGGAATTAATAATTCAAGTTCCTTTATGATTTCTGACTTTCTGTATCATAAAATTGAGCTGTACGATTTAAGGCAACTCGGTTAAGTTTCCATAATATGAAAACAAATGTAATTTTCTCTGTTACTTGTGTGTTTGTTTTCGTGTTTTACTTATTTCAATACGCTTCCGTACGTGTATTGGAAAGAGATTTGAAGAATGTTTGTTTTAGGTTTTGAGGAAGATTTTTGGAATAACTAGTGAAGAGAGATAGATAGAGAAATAAAAAACAATAATTAAAAAGCAAAACTTATTAAAGACCGTCCACATATAGATCGAGAAATTGAGTCTAGATATCGA
>BPLS01000277.1:263430-303661 GCA_019656275.1 Rhododendron kiyosumense | reverse complement strand
AAGCGAACATAGCCGGGCATGCTTAGGACTGTTGAAGTACAGTAACTAGAGAGCCATTCGGCTGTTGCATGTGTGTCAATGTGAGAGAATAGACTATTATAGTTTCCGTTGGAAATTTTGGTTAAGTAATGATGAACAGGTTGGCTTGACTTAAGGGGGAATACTGTACCGATAAATCTGTCCACACAGATAATTTGTGCACAGATTGTGCAGTGATTTTATTGTGGGATTCATCACGGATCCCACACAAATGATCCGAGCCGTTCATTAAATGTAAATTTTTTTAAGAGTCTCCATTAAAAAATCAGCTCAATCCAATACCTATAAGTGTTTGATCTAAAAATCTAACTTTTTATTACCCGAAAATCTGAATGAAAATTTAGATAATTGGATCGAGCACTTTTATGTATTAAATTGAGCTGATTTTTAACGGGAACCATTGAAAAATAATTTTTCGTTTAATGACTGGCTCGAATCATTTGTGTGAAATCCGTGATGGGTCTCATAACAAAATCTATACACAGATGAATGTGTGGCTAGCAGGGTTCATAGTATACTACGTAGTTTTCGTTGGAAATTTTGGTTAGGTAATGATGAATAGGTTGGCTTGACTTGATTTGAAGACAAGTCGAATCAAGTAGTAATGGACAAGGAAAGACTTGGTTGTAAATGGCGGTCAACTTAAATAAATTAAGGATAAATATGGTTTGTTGAAAATCGGAACACTTAAAATAATATTAAATAAATATTTGTCAAAAAAATTAAATAAACAAAATAAAAAAAAAGATATAGAGAATATTATGGGATTGTTCGGCTAAATAAGCCATTTGGTTTTTTTTGTTATTATTATTTTTTTTTTACATGTGTTAGTTTTTTTATCAATTTTTGGGATTATTGCTTTTTCATGACAAGAAGAATCTAAAAAGTAAAAAATTACGATTGAAATTCAATTTTTTTTAAATAAAGACGAAAAAATTGACTTTATTAGCTTATATTTGCCTTTATTCAAAAAAATTAGGTTTCAAACGTAATTTTAACATTTTAGATTCCTCTCGTCATGATGAAGCAATAATCCTCAAAAAATTGACAAAAAACTAACAAATGCAAAAAAAAATTAAATAAGAACAAAAAAATAAATATAAAAATGGGGTTATATACGAAAAATTGGGATGTTTGAATCGAGTATCACATCAGATGCCATTGATTCTAGAGTGGACCCCCTTATTTTTTTTTATAGAATTTTTGGATGGCTCAAATTGGCTGTCTGGCGGCCGAAGTTGGCCCGGTGCGGCCGTCGGTCCATTTTCGATATGGTACCGATCTATACCAATAGCTTTATTGGAAAATACCCCGCCAGCCTACGCCCCCAGAAATACCCCAACCCCATTCTCATATTTCTCTTTTATTTATTTAATAATCTTTATATCTTTTTGCTCTCTTATTTATTTAATATATAAAACTTCAAGTAAGAACGCTCTTACTATATTAAAGTGAGGACATCCTTTTTCCGACCAATTTGCGATGATCTGAGCCGCTTAATATGTTCAGAACGTGATTTTAAAGGTACACAGGAGAAATCGGCAAAAAAAAAGAAGACCGAAAAGGGTTTGATCCAAGCAGTTTTTATTTGTATTTTATCAAACGGTTCAAATAAAAACTACTCAAATTAAGCCATTCCTGAGCATTTTTTTTTGCTAATGTTTCACTAATACCCTTAAAATCACATTCTGAACACATTGAGCGGCTCGAATTATTGAAATTTGATCGGAAAATAGGAGAAAATGGGGCGTCCACATTTTAAATAAAATGTGGACGCCCTTACCTGAAAGGAACTCTTATTTAATATTATTTAAGAGCTCCAATTTTTAATCCGGTTGAATCGGTATAAAGATTTTTTTTTATCATTTTATTCTAAATGGTCATAATAAATTTTTGACTCTAACGTCTTTCAACAAGCACCCAAATGCTCCTTATTTAGTTTCAAATTTCTCTTAGGCTGCTCATTGAAAGGCCTTAAAGCCAAAAATTCATTACGACCATTTAGGATGAAATAATAAGAAAAATAAGATCTTCACACCGGTTCAAACGGATTAAAAATTGAAATAATTTTTTTACACCGTTTATATATTAAAAATATAGTTAAAAAATTAAGTGTTTCACATTTCAATCTATTTGAACCAGCGTAAAAATCTTATTTTTTTGATCATTTTATCTTAAATGGTTAGAATGGATTTTTGGCTCTAAAATCTTTTAATAGGCACCTCAAGAGAGCCCTGAAACTAAATAAAGAGTCTTATGGTGCTCGTTGAAAGGCCTTAAAGCCAAGAATTCATTACGTCTATTTAGGATACGATGATAAAAAAAAAGATTTTTGCACCGGTTCAACGAGACTAAAATTTGGAGCACTTAATTTTTTAATCATTTTTAATTAAAAAGGAAAATGACGGCTTAGGACGTATTTTGATAATTAATACCTTTTAAAGACGTGCTAAGAACATTTGTTAATGTCACGACCAGAATTTTCAACATAAATATAAATGATTTTCATTATAAAATACTCACAAATATCCCTTATGGTACCCAAAATAATCACCGTATTCTCATTTCCATAATAGTACTTCCAACTCCAAAAGGTTCCAAAATATTACATCACCGGCTCGACGGCCCCAAATTATCATAAGTATCGTATTTCGAAAAAGAATTAATTGATACAATATTCCAAGTCAAAATAATTACAACTTTAGTTACAACTACATCTTTCAAAAGAAATTTACAAAAGATGGATAAGTAACTCCTTGGTTAGCTTTCAAAAGTAGTGACCACACTCCAAGCACTTCAAGCAATGCAACCTATGGTCCCGGATTAGCACCTGAAAATAATATAAGGCTTGAGCTTCACTAGCTCAGTAGAAAAGTCTACGCAAACTCTATATGCAAATGAGCGAGACAAACGAATGAATAATGGAAGATCAAGACAACGGAGGAAGTACAATTATTATGAACGAGTGTTCCAAAATCTCCAATCTTTCTTTTCTTAAACCCATAAATCATACTCATCCAATTTATGTCTCAAAACGTCGTATCGTCTGAGTGTCTGAGCCGAAACTCCTGCCAGGCTAATTTTGGGACCCCGATATCCCCTGCCAAGCACCCACCAGAAAGGTTAGGCCTTGAGTAATTAATTTGAGCAATAGCTCTTGCCAGGCTAATTATGGGACCCTGAATATCCCCTGCCAGGTCACCCACCCGTCGATGGGCCCCAAATGTTCGCGCGTTGTTACTGTACTCAAGTGTACCGTTCATAAAACAATGTACAATTCGTAGCTCATCCTCATCATTCTAAAAGAAATTCACATTTTCGGACTAATTCAAGTTGGATGCTTCATGACCATGGTATCATGCATGATTGCCCATGCTATAATCATACATAATAAACTAATCAACCCATGGGAAGATCTTTAGGCTGGAAAAGAAAAAGGCAGAACGGCACATGCAGTTTCTGGGTTTTGTCAGGTGGCCTACCGGTAGGGATTGGCTCCTACCGGTACAATTTGGAAACAGGAAGTGCAAATTTTGGTGCACAGGAGTTCTACCGGTAGAAATAAAAATGGTACCGGTAGGTGAGAAAAATTAGCAGTCCTACCGGTAGGGAACAAGTCCTACCGGTACAAACACAAAACAGAGAGTACACATTATCACAAAAACAAGGTTCTACCGGTAGAGAAAAACGTCCTACCGGTAGGAAGCATGAAATTTGGCGATTTTTCATCAGTTATCAGATTTTGATCCAGACCAAACAACAATCAATACCAGCTCAAACAAAGTATGGAGATACTCAAATAAGATAAAGGAGAACCCAAATAACATATAAAGAGAGGTAGAATTCCCTACCTCGAGTATCCAAATCGAATTCGAAAAGAATTGAGCGAACCCTAGCTTCCGGAGTCCCAAGCCAAGCAAAATACACCAAATCAAGCTTCGTCCAACGCAATACGAGCTCCAAAATGCGAGTAGAAAATAATTTGGGAGTTGATTATTGTGGGTTTCGAGTTTGGAGATGAATTTTGGTTGAGAGAGTGAGAGAGAGACCGAGAGAGAGCTGAGAGAGAGAACAAAGTGAAAATGAAAAAAGAAAGTTTTTCCCCTGGTATACACGTGCACACACATGCACAATTGCACCAACAACCCATGACTTTCAACTTCTTTCACATTGACCCCCAACTTTAATTTTCATGCCATTTTCACCTCTTTTCCTTTCTTTTATTTTCTTTTACTACAATATTAAAATTAAATAGAAATTTACGGGTCTCTACAGTTAATGAACAAAATGTCCTTAGCATGTATTAATTATCAAAACACGTTCTTGGCCATCATTTTCCCTATTAAAAAAAAAAACCACATATTCCGATCCAAAACTTTTTTTCTTAAAAGGATTAAATCTTTTACCTCTCAATGACCGAATCGAGGAAAAACATAGATTCTCGTGATTTCTAGTGAATGAAATCAAAATCCTTAAATGCATAGAAGAGTGGGCTCTTTGATTGTGTGCCTTATCAGCAACAAAACATTGAAAATAAATGTTGACCGATATATTCATTTGTGTATGCTCTTGCATTGATAGTGTGATAGTTTGAAAATACAGAGACCTTAACATATATTTTCATGTATTGTAAATATGTATTCAATTATAACAAAATGAAATTTCGTTTAAATTTATTATTGATTAGATATTTTTTACTCCCTCCGTCCCTTTTTTATAGTCCAGTATTCCATTTTGGGCTGTCCCTTAATAAGTGTCCATTTTGTAAAGTTAGTGGGTAAAAGTTGGTGTATTGTCTATTTTGTCCCTAAAAGTAGATTACTTTTTGAAAAGTTAGTGAGGAAAAGTGTAATGATGACGGGTAAGTAGGGAAAGTGGAGGAAAAAATTGATGTGAAAGGTATAATGATGATGTCTTTTTAATAAGTTGGAATTACGAAGTAGGACAATTAAAAAGGGACGGAGGGAGTATTTATCATTCATTGTTAAGACAAATTAATTAACTAATTAAAATAATATAAAGTTCTGAAATATAAAGTCAAATTTAGTTGTAAATATAATTTGAGTTAATTAAATTAAAATTAAATAAGTAATTAAATAAATAAATAAATAATTTAGTTAGGGCGGGAGTATTTCTGTCCGGGGGTGGGGTCGGGGAGGGGGCGGTGTTCGGGGTGAAACTAGCTCTCGTTGATTTGGAAGAGATTAATTAATAAATTATGTCCGCGTTTCTACCGTATTCATTGTGATTGCCTCATAGTACGTTTTCCGTGCCAGTTAATATAACAATGTAAACGAGAAACTTTCCCAGGGATATCAACCCCTTGATATTCCCTTCTGATTTGTTTCTTATTCCTTCCGTTCTTTAATGTTTGACAGTTTTTAGGAATACATGTCATTTTTAAATTGTATATATTTTTTAATCTAAAATATTTTAGGCGATTTTTTGAATTTTGTTTAATAGAACAAATTAAACTTTATCAAATAAGATCCATATTGCTTATGAAAAACATTATGGATTAAAAGATATAATCAATTTTTCCGTAAGGCTGGAATAGTGAAAGTGCCAAATATTATGGGACGGAGGGAGTATTTTTTGATCATATTTTGATGATTGGCTCGGTTCATTTTGTCGAGTTCAACGAGAATATGAATCATACAAAAAATCATGTTTATCGGACTTCATTTGATACATGATCGGTACAATTGAAAATTAAAAAAAAAAAAAAAAAACAGGGTTCCGATTTGGTGTGTTTTTTGACCCAATTTTGGTTTTCTTCAATTTTCACGTGTGCCGATCATGTATCTATTAAAATTCGATGAACACGATTTTTGGTACGATTTAGGTTCTCGCCAAACTTTACAAAATGAATAGAACCGATCATCCAAATATGATCGGAAAATGCGAAATGTAGTAGGGCTCATGCCCTCAGTGGGCCTACATTGGCTCCGCGAATGCTCCTCCCCGCCCCGACTCAACTTGATTGGGGTAGGTTCTGATCAAAGGGTTTGAATATAGCGGAGTTGGATTTGGGAGACATTAGAAAAACCTCATTAGAATTGGGATGGTATAAACTAACCCCACTTCGAGGAAATTTTTTACATTTAGGTTCAGTTTGTTTGGGTATAAAATATTTTCTTGAAAAATGTTTTACTTATTTTTTGATGTTTAATTGTGCAAAACACAGAAAAATATTTTACCTGGTAAAATATTTTACTTCATATGGTTGAAAATTAATATTTTTCGCTTAAAAATGCCGTAAGTCATTTTTCAGAAAATTTCTTGTATGGATCAACTATCAAGCAAACATCGGAAAATATATACGAAACTTTTGTTTTTTTCAAAATAATTTTACATCAAAAAATATTGTACTTTGAAACAAACAGAGCCTTAAATCATACTTTTACCCTCTTACCTCCAACCTTGTTACTAAAATGACAACTTAAAGCAGTATTATGTGTTTTCTCATTTAATGCAATTCTAAGTATTATATTCCCTTTTAAGTCATGTTTACAAATGGGGTGGGGCGAGTAAACCCATGCCCGGACAATGGCAACAAGGGTGGGAATGGGTATGTTACCCTACATTACCCGCTCCGGGTTCAGGCCAGGGTCCCCCAAGGGGGCCATGCGGTCTTTTTAGGGTTGGGGTACGGAAAAACTTGCCCGGTCTGCTCTGTTGGCATTCTTATTAGTTGACAGTTCAAGCCACGAAGGGAGATCTCTATTTCAGCTATAAGGTAATCGCCAGGTCGTGTTGCTGCAATTGGAATCTAATCCAATGAATGATCATTCTCGGAATATTTGGGGCGGCTTTTGGGTTGGGAGTATCAGTTTGGTTTTATTTGGCTGTTGTTATATCTATGTTGTCTCTTGTAGTCCTGTATCGTTAAGTTAAAGTCCCTGTTGCTTTCGGTTGTACTCTTGTCAACCTTTAAATTTTGGGAAATGCTATGGTAAATACTCCGTACCATATGCACCCTTATAACCAAACCAATGAAAGTCGTAACTAAACTATTGAATAGTGTAATCAATCCATTGAAAGGTGTAACGAAACTATTGAAAGACATAACAATTGAAGGAAGTGTTTGGTTACGTCTCTTAATAGTTTGGTTACGCCTTTCAATGATTTAGTTACGCCTCTCAATGGTTTAGTTACGACTCTCAATAATTTGGTTATAAAAGTTTCTCTTAAATTTTAGGGCTAAAGTCTAGAGCGGAGCTAATATGAATGGAGAGTGGCGCAGGCCACCCCGATTTCCTATAGTATTATTTAGTAGTTATGAATTAGGCATTTATCATTATTATCTAAATATCAGGGTCCTAATCGGTGCACTTATGGGTAAGAGACATATGGTGTGATTTGCTTTAGGAAATGACTTGCCTGCAGTCGAAGTGATCTCTCTCTAAAGCACCTACTATTGGAGAGAAATTTATTGACAAGGAAATTACACAAATACAGGGTTGAGTTTTCAGTGGCATCTACTATTGGAGAGAAATTTATTCACGGTTCCGTGCAATTTCGGCCGTCTAAAGCACCGTTAATAGATTGTTTTCAATCCGGATCATTCAAACACTTTTGGACTGTCGAGATTGAGTGTCATAAAACTTATTCACAACTTCTCCGTGAATAAGTTTTTCTCCTACTATTTTTTTTGCCAAAACAAAAACAAGTGATATTATAGATCCAAAAACAGTACATTAAAAGGAAACTTCAGAAACCAAAGACTAAGTCCAAAAATTACACCTAACTCCAACTTAACCCACCGCTCCAAAGTGCAGTGCAGAAAATAACGAGGAGAAATCCCACTCATGAGACACCTACGAAGAGAACCAGAAAAAGAAGAGGAGAAAATCTGGTAATGGAACCAGACGGAGTACGCCATATTGGAGACTTCATAACCTTGATCTCCCTCTCCGGCGAGGGGAGGACGCCTCCGGTGACCACGATCTGCAACTTCCAAAAGCCATCGGACTACACAGCGGAAGAGACAGAGGAAGGGCGACGGATAGTGGTTTGGGGAAGACGAGAATGGGGTAAAAGGGGAAAGAGAAGAAATTAAACCTCCGAAATCTGAGATCGAAAGATGGAAAAACTCCACTAGGAAGAGAAATTCCTCTCCTGATGTCAACCATTGAGACGTAAAACCCTTGGGGGTTGGGAGGCGGCTTCTTGAGGGTCAGTGAGTTTCTCCTACTATAGTTCCCTATTCTTGTCCTGGGTCCTTTACGAATTGGAAAAATTTAACAGAAGGGACAGCCAGGGAGGTGGAAAAGTCTCAAAGGGAGTAATCAGGAGAGAACGGGGGCATTAGTTCAAAATCCTTTCGGATATTCGAACCGATCGAGATGCGGGAGAGTCTTGCACAGAATTACAACACGGAAGGCCTATTGCGAGGAAATTTGGCGAGGAAAAGAGATTTCGTCGCTAAAAGTACACAATCTGCGAGGAAATTTAATTTTGTCGCTAAAAAGTTACATTTAGCGAGGAAATTTAATTTCCTCGCCAAAAGGGTTACATTTAGCGAGGAAATTATTATTTCCTCGCAAAAGTCTGTTTTCCTTGCTAAATGTAATCTTTTGGCGAAAATTATTTTGTCACCTTTTTTTGGACTCATTAATTTTTTTATATGTAAGTCATTATTAATTATGTTCATGTATCTTTAATATCACGTGGTAACGGATAATCGACTACATAGTTCAATATCATAAGCAAATTTATTAAAATAAAAAAGTGATAATTGGAAAAAAATAGTTTCCTTGCCAATCGCATTGAATTGATGAAATCAAAAATATGTTTCAAACGAATTATATGAATTCACTTTTCCCCAACTGAAATTAATTGTTAACAATGTCAGTATGTTCAAATTGTACTAAAATTTATTGTTTGAATACAAAATTTTTTAAGGACATGCTAAAATAAAGCTCATCCCATAGTTATTGTCAACCAATTAGTGCAAATGATCAATTGATCAAGAAAAGAGGTCCTCTCGCAAGCAACGCACTGTTGCTCATTCTTCAACTAAATCCAAGTACAAGGCTATTGCAGATGTGGTCGCCTAATTAACTTGGCCGGGTTCAGTCACTCCTCTTCGAACTTGGTCTTTATATCTGTGCCACTCCATTAATATGGTGTGATAATATATATTGGTGCAACATATCTTACAGCCAATCCCGTCTTCCTTGCCCGCACAAAGCATGTTGAAATTGATTATCATTTTGTGCATGACAAAGTCGCTCAGGGTGATTTAACCATCCAATATATTAGCACCAAGGATCAAATTGCTGATATTTTTACACAAAAGGACTTGCATATCTTCCCGCATTCGGACACTACGTTACAATTTGAAGGTCATGCCTTGACCATTAGCTTGCGGGGGGTGTCAACCAATCAGTGCAAATCAGTTGATCAAGAAAAGAAATCCTAATAATGTTAGCCATTTCAATGGTTATATGTTATCATTTGCAATATCTTTTGTAAAGCTTATCACTTGTAACCATATTTGTATATAAATACCCAAGGAATAGAACACTCTAGGTAACAGAGTGCATTCATCAATTCTATCGTATTATTCTTTTGACTGTTATAAACCCAAAAAAAGGACTGGACATAGGGATTATAAGTTTGTGGATGAATGATGTGCTTTTCAGAAAAAGAATGCAGGGGATATATGGATTGCTTTTCGTAGAGATAACTAATTATTAATTCATACAAAAAAAATTAATGACAAGCTAAACAAAAAATAAAGTACTTAATAATTGCGAAATGTATTTTCAAAATATCACTAATCTATTTCAAAATATGTAAGGTTAACCCCATTTAAAAAGAAACATAACAAATTATTACTATTGTAATATTGTAGTTGAGTTAAAATTGTTATGGGGGCATATACACAGTAAGAACAGATTAACCCACCAAAAAAAATATCGTATTTGCAGAAATTTAAAGTGCTCAAACTAATTTAGGCACTACAAAAGGTTACTAAACTTAGAGAGAATTAAAACGAAGTATAAAATAAACAAATTTAGAAAGGTATAAAGATTTATTAAAGATATATAACAAAACATTAAATTATAAAAAAATTCAATAAAAGCGATTAATGTTAATGATTTAAAAAACAAGTTTAAAGAAACACTACGAAGGGACTAAAATTAGAGAGAAAGGTTTAAAGAAACAAATTTAGAGAGGTGAAAGAACGTACAAAAGGTTTATATATAAAAAAGGCAAAGGTTTGAACTGAAAAGGAAGTTGGTGTGATGGATGGAGTGAACGCCTCCATACAGGAGGCCACGGTTTGAGTTCGCGCGGAAGCAAATGAGCCGAAGAACTCTCTCTTTTTAGTTTCAAGGGTTTTAGCGAGGAAAAGTTTCCTCGCCGAAACTATAATTGGCGAGGAAAAAATTAGTCTAGCGAGGAAAATTTTCCTCGCCTATTTTGTAAACAGTGCATTAGTCTAGTGAGGAAAAACTATAGCGAGGAAAAAATTCCTCGCTAATTGGGTTAGAATTTGCGAGGAATTTTTTTTCCTCGCAAATTGTTTTTGCGACAGGCTTTTTGCGAGGAAAATGGGCGAGGAAAAATTTCCTCGCAAATACATTTTGCGAGGAAATCAGCGTTTTAGAGAGGAAATTATTTCCTCGCTACAAGCCTTTCGTGTTGTAGTGGAAAAAAGAAAAAAAAAAAGCCTTAAGCTGTTTGGTCCTTATTAGATTTTTTTTGTTTTTCTGCATTTGTTAGTTTTGCGCCTACCTTTTGTAAATTATTGATTCGTATTGAAGAAATGAATCGGAAAAGTAAATATTTTTTTTCCTTTTACCCCCAAGTATTTTGAGAAATAACTATTTTTAGCAAAAATAAGTGAAATAAGTTGATTTATTTTGCTAAAAAATGGTTATTTCCCAAAATACTTGGGTAAAAATAAAAATATTTTGCTTTTTCAATCTTGTTGAGATGAATCAATAATCTACAAAAGTTTGGTGCAAAACTAAAAATGCAAAAAAAATTCAAATAACGAAAAACCAACTTAATTTTTTTTAAGTTTAGGATCAGGAGAACTCGGTTATCTTTTTCTTTCTTACTAGTATTTTTTTACAATCTTGGCTCTACCTTGGACTTGAGAATCTACCGATTTTATCACAGTGGCTAGGAATTACCAGTAGTAAAATTTATGATCTCCTTTTCTAGTTTCCATATTTGAGTGGCCCAAATCTTTAATACTTTTCACTTCATTTGGCTTAGGCTTGAGGGCAAGTATAGCTTCATGTAGTAATTAATATTTCAAGTTCCTTTATGATTTCTGTATCATAAATTGAGCTGTACGATTTAAGGCAACTCGGTTAAGTTTCCATAATATAAAAAATAATAATTTTCTCTGTTGTGTGTTTGTTTTCGTGTTTTTCTTATTTCAATCAATACGCTTCCGTGCATTGGAAAGGGATTTGAAATTTTGAAGAATGTTTGTTTTAAGTTTTGAGGAAAGATTTTTGGGATAATGAGTGGAGATAGATAGATAGAGAAATGAAAGCAATAATCAGGTAGAAAATTTATGAAAACCGTGCACCGAGAGAGATTAATTGAGTCTAGATATAGAAAGCGAACACAGTTGGGCGTGTTTAATTAGGACTATGAAGTAGTACTAGAGAACCATCCGGCTGCTGTGTGTCAATGTGAGAGAATGGATTTTGGGTGTTTCTAGAGGAACATACGTGGCAGTGTCTGGGGGGGGAATACATATATAGTCAGTTTTCGTTGGAAATTTTGCTAATTAGGTAATGTTGAATAGTTGGCTTGACTTGAAGACATATATGTAAGTCGAATCAAGTAGTATTAATGGTCAAATAAAGAGAGGATGGTCACTGATCACCAGGTCCGACTTTTCTCGGATGTCTTGCAGGATGAGGTAATTTTTTCACTTCGGTACTGAGATGCCAGGGTATAGAAAAACTTGCCCCGTCCCACTTCGTTGGCATTCTTATTGGGATGCTGGGGTACAGAAAAACTTGCCCTGTCCCGCCCCGTTGGCATTCTTTTATGGTGTGGTTTGTTTTAGGAAATGACTTTTTTTGTAGTCTAAGTGATAGCAACCTTTGGATAGTATTTTTAATGGTCCACATTTGTTTTAATATTCCTACCAAACCGAGAAATCAGAAAACTGAAGAAGAAAACATGTATCTTGTAGAAACTTTGGATCTGATCCAGAAATGTAAGTTATTTCGTAGGAAGGATCCAGAAATGCTACAGTGTCCACCCGCCATTTTGGGACATCATAATTTTTGACATAACCAACCATTACAAGCATAATCAAGATTAGTGATATGTATAACCACGGCCTTACAGGCATAACTTCCAAAATCCCCATAAAATTCTTGGGATTTTGGGAGTTATGCCTGTAAGGCTGTGGTTATACATAATTCTGGGGATTTTGGGAGTTATGCCTGTAAGGCCGTGATTATACATATCACTGATTTTGGTTATGCTTATAATGGTGAGGTTATACCAAAAATTACGGTGTCTTCAAAATGACAGGGGACATCATAGCATCATCCCAATTGTATATTTAGTTATCACTTGCCTTTCAAAAAAAAAGTTATCACTCATTCTATACTCTACCAATGCGAGACTTAAAATTATATGGCAAATCTAAACGTGAATGGCTCTTTTCATAATACTGTATAAATTAAAAACCTTTCTGGATAACATCGCAAGTTACAGCAAGTACAGATCACATGTGTGTGCAACATACATAACTTCGTGTCCCCAGATAATTTATTCTTTAAGATAGCTTTATATCCTCGTAACTGGACTTCAAGCCTCATTATTGTATACTAGAAACGATGCTTGCATACTGCAAAACATCTTCTAGTGGTGGAGTATTTCAAGGGCAAAACACAACCTTGTAGTTGGTTCCTCCGGGACAAGTAAATGTGCTGGTCGCATCATCCTTAGGGTAACTATAAGCATCCGGACACCTTTCTTTGAAAAACCTCGAGTAATCTGTGGGTCCGCAGTTTCCGGAGTTGCAACAGTATTCATCAGTTTTGAATACTGTGCATGGGTTGTTACACCCGCCTGGGGCCCGCAACTCATTCGGGCACTGCCCGTTTATGTCGGCAGTGCATCTGATGCCGCGGGTGCACCCACCAGAAGTCGGGCTGAAATCCATTGGCACATTGAACCCGTCTACGAGCGATATGTCAAAGAAGTCCAAGTTGTTGAATTGGTTCAGTGCATATTCAGCTAGCGTGTTAGGGGGTTGGCCGAACGCTGAGCACTCGAGGACCCCACCGCAGTCACCGGTCTGGCATGATCCGCGGCCTGCCCCGTCGAAATTGCAGCCAGTTCGGGCCCACACCCGGGCTCCTGCTGTGCCTGCTGCCGGATTGATGGTCCAAGTTTCACCTTTGTTGAGGCGCCGGCCGCCGCCAGGAACAGCTGCGGCCCAGACGGTGTCCGCGCAGTTGTTTGTGATGTCAATGGTGGCGGCACGAATGGAGGTGATGAAGAGGAGGGTAATGAGAAGAGAAATGGAGATCAGGGAAAGTGATTTGAAGAAGGCCATGGTTTGTGTATGTATATTTATGGATTGGGAAGTAGAGAAATGGGCTCTAATGGGTGGTGCTGTGTGTGGCAATGTGAGAGAATGGATTGGGGTATTTATAGGGGGAGGGTGGCCTTGTCTACAGGAAATACGTACTTCATTTTGGTTGGAAAGTTCGCTTAGGTATCGATGAATTGATCTTGTAGACAAGTCATGTGTTCCAAGTAACGGTGAGATTACAAGAGAATGTGGCCATTTTGTCTAGAAGGGGATTTCCCTTGAAAATTTTGCATAGAAGAGGACAGGCAATTGGTTGATTATTGATCTTGGAAAAATTGTAATAAATCGAAAACGATGGTTGGTTTTCAATCGATACGATGCCAAGAAGCCAATGGGCTCTTGCCCAGTTTGCATCTCTTGGTTCTCCCCTTTCAGGAGACCAGGGTTACAGCCCAGTTGTGGCCGTTTGTGGTTTCAAGACTATGAAGAGTCTCTGAATCTCTTGTGGACTAACTAATTATTAACTCTTCTCTAACCCTCGCATGTATAATGTTTGACACAAAAAAAAACACCCTCACATTCAAACATATTACTACTATTTCAGTGGAGCATGAACCTTGACAAAGGAATTCCTTATCTACTATTGTCCTCAGACCTTTACGGGTCCAATTTTCCCTTCAAGTGAATTTAACACGAGGGACAGCTAGCTAGGGTGGTGCAAAAGTCTCAAAGGGAGAAAACAGAAGAGAATGAATATTCGGGGGCATCAATCCAAAACCCTTTCGGAGACTCGAACGAGAGTCACTAGCGAGAAAATTTCATGAAAACTGTGAATTTCTTGATCTTATCATAGCTTGTTTTAATTTTTTTTTTTCTTTTCGTAGCGGATTTTGCTCAAATTTACATTGTAATATCCTATTTATATGCAATTGTCAAGGCTAAGGAGTAAACTCGATCTAGAATTTTTTTGTGTGAAAAGATTAAAGTTGATGGCTAAACTAATCATAGCGATTTGAAAAATTAGTTTAGTCTGGGGCTAGGATTTTATCAGTTTCATTAGTGAATCTTTACCGAACAAGCTTGGGCATGTTTAGGACTAAGGAGTGTGAATTAGAGAAACATTCGGCTGTTGCGTGGCAATGTGAAAGAATGAATTTTGGGGTGCTTCTAGAGGAACGTTGTCATGTCCACGGTGTTTTATGAATATGCATTGATTAGAATTTGTGATTTTTTGGATGCCTTTTTTCTTGTCGTTGGTTGGCTCTGTTGACTGATTTAAAGGGTCGTTTCTGTTAATTCAGTGTATGCTTTGTACCTTGATGGAAGTAAGGTCCCGTTCCAGAACACCTTCTTAAAAAATAAGTATTTATTTTATATTTTTAAACTCAAAAATAATGTAATTAAAAAATATTTTTTTTATTTTTTTTTGCACCGTATAAAAGATCTTGATAAGATCTATCAAATAAGATTTATATTATTAGAAAAATTATTTGCATAAACATATTACTGTATTTTTTAGCTTAAAATTACCTTCTTAAAAAATAAGTACTTATTTTACGTTTCAGAACGGAACCTAATTATGTTCAGTATATATTGGTTGGATTCCATTGTAAGTGCTTTTGGGCATTCGAAATGATATGCGATTCTGTCAAAAAAAAAAAAATGATATGCGATTGCTTTGTCTTAAAAAAAGGAAAAAAAACAAATTGTTGGAAATTTTGCATAGGTATTGATGATTTGCTTGGCTTGACTTGAAGTCAAGTCAAGTACTGGAAAAACAAAGAGAGGATGGTCATTGTCACGTAGGGATGAAAATTTTAACCGAAAAACCGAACCAACCGACCGAACCGATGATTTTTTAACAATTTCGGTCGGTTTTAGTTGTAGGTCGGTTCGGTTCGGTTTCAAATTCTAAAAAAAATTGAAGGTTCGGTTCGGTTCGGTTTCTGGGTGAAAAGACCGAATTGAACCGAACCGAACCGATATATAACACTTGAGCTTTTTTTCATCCCAGCCATTCATTCCAAAGCACATCATGTGCTTCCAGTGCACATCCCACACCAGATAATAATTCCCTCATTTAACAACTGTACCCAACTGGCACATCTCGTTCTCTTCGTCTCCGTCTCTCTCTGCAACACATCGGATTCTCATCCGAAAACCACTCTCTCACATCTCTCACTCCATGTCTGATTTGCACCGATCACAGAGCCCCTGTCTCTCATCTCTCCCTCCATGTCTTATTTGAAGATTAATCTCAATAATCACGTATTCCTCGAAGAAAAAGACACAACGGACTGGTTCGGTCGGCGGCCATTGGCAGGTAAGTTCATCGTTAGATCTTCTTTTTGCCGGCAACATCCCAAGTCGGCAAAACCGACGAAACCGACTAGACCGAACCGATTTAACCACTACCGAACCGAACGGTTTTCTCCCTTAATCAGTCGGTGTCGGTTTGAAGTTTTCGAAAACCGACTTGATCGGTTCGGTGCAAAAATCGGAAAAAAACCGACCGAACCGAACCGATTTCATCCCTATTGTCACGAGGTCTAACTTTTTCTTCTTCTTCTTGTTTTTTTTTTGGGTAGTATATGGTGTTCGGACTCAATTTGTAGTAGTGTGCGCAGAATCGTGCTATGCACCTCTGAGACGTCGAATCGTACATCCGACGGCTCGGATCTCATCTTGGTAATGAACAGCTCTCGATCGTTGGTTGCCGAGATGAGATCCGAACTATCGGATGCATGATCGAACAGCTCAGAGATGCGCAGAACGGTGCTGTGCACCTCACTGCACAACACCAACCCCAAGTCCCATTTGCATACAATATAGTAAAGATTTGAAATTGAACCGTGGTCTCTATTTAGGGAGAACCACGTAAATATTATTGTGGTTTGCAATATTATTCCATTAGTCCAGTTCCCATAAGGGATTCTGCACAGTCTTATCGTGTAGGACTCTCCTTTTCCGATCGAATTGCGACGATTCGAGCTGCTCAAAGTGATCAGAACATGATTTTAAGGGTACTCCAGAGAAATCAACAAAAAAAAAAGATCAGAAAGGACTTGATCTAAACAGTTTTTTGTTGAACGGTTCAGTAAAAAATTGCTCGGATCAATCCCTTCTCAATTATTTTTTTTGTTGATTTTTTGCGGGTACCCTTAAAATCACGTTCTGAACACATTAAACGGCTTAGATCGTCACAATTCGCTCGGAAAAAGGGAGTCCTGAATAGTAAGGCTGTGTGGGATTCCTCGTTGGATCCGTGGTGTATATCCATTCTCTATAACCGAAAATTTAATAACTATGGGCAGAAAAATTCGGAACTTTATTATCCCAACCTTTTGCTTCCCAGAGATTTTTGGCATACGAGACTTATTAACCACGTGGTAAAATCTACTACGATATACTAAACAAAATTGCGAAAAAACTTAGAAGCAAAATTGTTGGATAAACAGTTATAGTTAGATCACCCATTTCAAGAAAAAAAAAAAATGATTTCAAGATACTAATTGATCCATATACATGTCACCGTAGAACTGCAAAGTGGTGAAGTTACAAATCCTTAGAGGTAATTTTCTCTTTTTGTCATTTTGCCGTTAAAAACAATGATTTTCCTTTTCTTAAAAAGTAATTACTGATTAAATAAATAAATTAAATAAGACTGGTAAAAAAGGGCGCCTCCAAGATTTGTGTTTAGCGGTGAAAAAAATGTATAGGAAAATCAAATCGTTACAAAATTCTAAATAATTTTTTTTGCTTTTTTAGTTAAAAATTTATTAGGCCTGATTTATTTGATTTATTTTTTTGATCGGCACTAATTTATTTTATTTTTTTGAGCTATCTATTTACTTACTAAAAAATATAAGTGAATTTTATTTATTTTCACTTCCCACTATTGATCAAGTGCAGACTATAGAAAACTCAAAATTTCTAAATCCAAGCGCTCGATTGATGGTAGAGCCGCCCATGTTAAAACTGAAATAAACACGTACGCTGGCGACTAGATTGATTTTTCAGAGCGGCATTTTGGACTGTTTCTTGTTTTGTAAAGGGACTAGTGCTTACCCGTGCCTACGGCACTACGCACTCCAGTTAGAATTATTCATGCCTACGGCACTTGCTAGCCAGTGGCTCAAACGCTAAATCGATTTATTAGTGTATAGCATGTGATCCTCTTCTTAGTGGCATGAAAGAGAATTACCTGTACTTACGGCACTCCCACAACTAAATTTTTAAGCTAGCTACAAAGAACATTTCTAACACCAAAAATTGCCAACGATGATCCCAATAGAGCATTACCTTTACTTTTAGATACCAAAACTCCAAAAAAAAAAAAAAAAAAAACAAAGACAAAAAATCCAAAAAAATCCCAATCCCAATAAACTCCAAAAATTTCCAAATACCTTTGCTTCCGGGGAGCTTTCTTTGCCTACCGTCCACGCAGCTCATATGCCGGCAATTGCTAGCCAGTGGCTCAAATGCTAAGTCGCTTTCTTTCCCCACCGTTCACGCAGCTCATATGCCCGCAATTGCTAGCCAGAAGTCAACGAATTTTGAGTTTTTTCTTGTTTTGTCCTTATTCAAAAAAAAATTCACGTTTGTTAGTTTTGCACCTAAATTTTACGGATTATTAATTCGTCTCATCAAGACAAATTGAAAAAATAAAATTATGATTTTTACCCAAATATTTTTTTAAAATATCCAAAATAAAACCCAAAAGCCATATTTCAATGAATATTTGGTTAAAAGTCTTAACTTTTTACTTTTTTGATTTGTCTTGGCGAGACGAATTAATAATTTACAAAAATTAGGCACAAAACTAATAAATGCAAAAAAAAATTGAATAAGAAAAACAAGAAAAAATTCAAAAATCTTAGAGAAAACCTTTTTTGGTTTAACTCTTTGAAAGTTATTTTGATGTAATGAGCGGCAATGAGTAGAGAAAAATATATTGAGAAATGTATAGAGAGAAAAATGAGATGAGATGAGAGTTGAACCAAACAAGGTTATTTTCGGAGTAGCCATAAATAAAAGTTTACAGCGCTCAATTGCGACCGTCCAAAAGTGTTTTGGCGGTCTGGATGTTAATAAAACTTTTTCAGAGAAGAGTTAAAATTTTCTCCAAAAAAGTTTTATTAAAATTCGGACCGTCCAAAATACCATCGCGATCGATTGCTGTTATAAACAAGTTCTTTTTGACTGCTCCGGAAATAAGTATTTCTCTTGAATATTAAGTCAATTTTTTCGTCTTTATTCAAAAAAAATTAGATTACGGACAAAATTTTTTACTTTTTAGATTTTTCTTGTTGTGAGGATGCAATAATCCCCAAAAAATTGACAATAGGCCAAATGATACGAAAAAATTTAAATAAGGAAAAAAAATAAGCCACTTTGACTTATTTGTCCGAACACCCTAACATTTGTAGATCACCACTTGGCAGACTGACAATTTTTTCCAAGGCTGTTTTTGATTGGTGTGAGGCAGCAATGACGTGTTGCCCTAGGGCAACGAATAATTTCTCGCTCAGTTGACTGATACAAAGTGCCGGTTCTGTTAATTCAGTGTATATTTTGTACCTTGATGGAACTAATTAGGTTCAGCATATATTGGTTGGATTCCATTGTACTTGTCATTGGCATTCGAAATGATATACGAATGCTTTGTCTTAAAAAAAATTAAATTAATTCTTTGTTTGGTTCATGATTTGAAAAAAATTTTAAAAAATTGTAGAGGTAATAAATGGAGAGAGATAGAGAGAGAAATATTAGAAATAGGGGAAATCTAAGGAAAATTTTTTGAAAAATTCTTTTTGAATTTGGAAGAGAACAAGGCATAAATTGTTGGAAATTTTGCATCGGTATTAATGATTTGATTGGCTTGACTTGAACTCAAGTCAAGTACTGGAAAAACAAAGAGAGGATGGTCATTGTCACGAGGTATAACTTTTTCTTCTTCTTCTTCTTTTTTTATTTTTTTTGTATATAGTATTCACATGCCTGAGGGTGGAGATTAGGTAATCACAAAAATAATTGACAAAGAAAATTGAACTTGAAACTTAAAGATTAAACAAATATCTAAGTTTAATGCAAGGATCACTCCTCAAATTTATCATATTATTCTAAAATGGCATAATTAACTTTTGTCTTTAAGATTTTAATAATCACGTTTCTGTTCCGTAAGATCCTAAATACAGAGCATGTATTTAATTATGAGAATTCTAGAGATAAAAGTTAATTATAATCCCTTAAAATAATATGTTCAGAATAATAAGATTTTCGTACTTGTTCAAACGGATTTAAAATTGAATCACTTAAACGTTTATACATTTAAAAATAAGGTTAAAAAATTAAGTGCTCTAATTTTCTATCAGTTTGAACCAGTGTGAAAATCTTATTATTTTGATTATATTATTCTAAATAGACATAATTAAATTTTATCTTTAAAGCTCTCATAATCACGTTTCTGCTACATAGGATTGCAAATAAATAACTTAAGATTTTTTTTTATTCAAAAAGGTGCAGTTTTGGGGGTGTGGGTAGGGGGTGCGTGCCTCAGGCACAGTAGAGCCCCCGGATCCCACCAAACCAACCCTTTCGGTTCACAAAGTCTAACTTTTTGTTTGTATAGGATGTTTGCTCTCTTTTTTTTATTTTGTCCGTCCGAATTTAATAGTCTCTCGTTTAATTTTAATCGGATAAAAAATGAGTTATATATTTAAATTGGTAATAAATTTTATGTTAAATATGGATTTCATTTGATAGATTTCAATTAATTTTATAAAAAAATATTTTTAAAATTACATAAAACATTATAAATTACAAATTATAATCGATTGAAAAATTATACCAACTTTCAAAAAAGACTATTGTGCTGAGAATGTTGCGCTGATGAGTGATGAGGTAAACTTCGCTGCAATTCCAGTCAAGCACAGACTTGGTTTATTTTGTCAGAAAGTCTGTTAACACAGACTTTTGTACACATATTGTGGATGACTAGTGTTTGTTCTTGTTCAATGCACGGAATTAAAATATCATCTTGGTTTTTTTGGTCCAATGTATTGAACAGATATAATGCTAATGATACAAAATATATTAGGTGCATACATATTTATACACTAGTATTGGTTTCATTTTATAGACTAAAAAACGTGTGGTGAAAAATAAATTTAAAGTACCACATGATGGTACCTTGCAAAAATATAGAATAATTTTTTCTCTATATTCAATCCCCAAGTCTCCTCACTCTTCCCCTCTCCCACGTTCCTCTATCGCTCTCCCCGCTTCCCTGTCCCCCCCTTCTCAACGCATTTGCTTGTAATATATATTATTATTGTTATACTCAATCGAAGCACGAGACAAAAAAAATTCATGAGTGTCTTTTTCCGTTTCTTTGTGTATTAAACGGAGACACCGCTATTGACAAAAAAATGTAGGAGTAGTTTAAGAAAAAAAACATTGACTTTTTTTTGAATGGCAATAAAATGCTCCTATTTATAGAACATCAATTTGTAACAAAAAAAAATTACTTCAAATGACGAATATTAAATAAAATTTCAAATTAGAAGACTCGTGGGTGTTCAAATTAATTTGCAATTTTAAAAAATACTATAGGATAAACAAAGCAAATCAAGAAAAACTATAAAGTATGATTCTTATTTGTCATTTTTTTATCTAATAAAAGCAATTTTCAATTCCCCTAAAATCTCTCTCTCTCTCTCCCCAAACCCTCCCCACGTCTCTCTTTCTCTCCCACACCTCTCTCTCTCAAATTTTCTTTTCTAAAAAAATTAAAATTGTAAGAATTGAGGATTAAGAGTTTAAAGTATTTTGAGTTCAAACTACATCCGCATGAATTAGGGGATGGTGTTGTGCAGTGGTGTGTGCAGCACCATGCTGCGCACCGCCTCCGAGCCGTCGGATTGTGCATTTGACAGCTTAAATCTCATCTCGGCAATGAACGGCTCTCGTATAGGAAAATCAAATCAATACAAAATTCTAAATAATTTTTTTTCCTTTTTTAGTTAAAAATTTATTAGACCTGATTTATTTTATTTTATTTTTTTGATCGGCACTGATTTATTTTATTTTGTTAAGCTATCTATTTACTTACTCAAAAATATAAGTGAATTTTATTTATTTTCACTTCTCACTATTGATCAAGTGCAGACAATATTATAGAAAACTCAAATTTTCTAAATCCAAGCGCTCGCTTGAACCCACTCGATTAATGGTAGAGCCGCCCATGTTGTTAAAACTAAAATAAACACGTATGCTGGATTGATTTTTCAGCGGCATTTTGGACTGTTGTTTTGTAAAGGGATTTGAAAAGTCTCAAAAGCAGAAAATACGCAGAAAACTGCTCCAGTAATTTGGAGGCATCAAACTAATTAAGAGCCAAAATAAAGTTTTAGCAAGTCATGTGACGCTATTCTATCCTCATAGACTTTGTGTAGTACTAGTTGGAAGAGGAATGTATGGTGTTGAGACTTTGATGTGGAAAAGAGTTTTAAGACGTCGAGACTTTGATACAATCAAGCTGGCCCGTTGTTTATAACTCATGTTCCAAATCTCTCCGGTTCAAGTTTTGGACTGGACGGGACAGTCCAAATTTAGATCGTATATACATCGGTATAGTTAATAATTCGGATTTTCTCAAAGACTCTTATCAGTAAGAGTTTTTGACCAAATCTGAACCCATTAATCGCAGCAATGGACTCTTTCGATTTATTTAACACGACACTGATTTGCCTACTTTTATCCTTTGGTTGTTTGCCGACCACATGTGCAGTTAGAAGGTTTGTGCCCACATAGGTACCACAAACTTTACAATTATAAGTCATGTTTCACTAAACCTTCTTAAAAAATAAATACTTATTACATACACTACCATTCATCCACTACACCATTCACTACATTTTTTGTATGGCCCATTCTGGGTCCCAAAAAAATACAGAAAAATGTCCATAAATTTTAAAATAATATTTTATGGAGCCCTGTAAAAAATCAGCTCTAACGGATATCGGTAAGTATTATTTCTTAATTTGTAGGGACGAAACTGTTTAACTGCACAGTTTCGCCCCTACGAATCAAGAAAAAATACTTACCGATATTTTTTGGAGCTAATTTTTTACAGGGCCCCATAATATATTATTTTAAAATTAAGAACATTTTTCTGTATTTTTTTTGGGACCTGGAGTGGATCCTACAACAAGTGTAGTGGATAGTGTAGTGGTTGGAGGTAGTGTACCTAGACTTATTGTTAAAATATTGTATTTACTTAACTAATTTTTCAATTTTGTTAAAGCTTAAAAGTGGTTATTTCCATATTGCGTAAGAAAAATATCTTTAAAGTGGTTATTTAAGTAACAAAGTCAATATTTTCCCCTTAAAAGTGGTTATTTTTCAAAATATTTTGGTAAAAGTAAAAAAATTTACTTTTCCGATCGCTCTCCACGAGCCGAATCAAAAACCCTTAAAAATTTGGCTCAAAACTAACAAACGCAAAAAAAAATTGAATAAAGATAAAAAATGCACTTTTTCTAAAAATTAAAAAAAAATGTTCGTGGTACGGGGTCTAAGAAGGGTAACGTCTTTATCTTTTTTGTTCCAAGTACAGGAATTTTCAAGATTGATCTTACCTTAATAAATTTTGAACCCATGGGGGCAGTGGCTCGACATACGTTGATGGAGCATTGTAAACAAGCTGAGCTGTTCGACAGCAACTCAAGTCTCGAATTGATAAGGGCTCAGCTCAACTCTGTTCGATTCATCATAAAATTAACGAACCTTGCTTAAACAGAATTTTTGGCTCATTTAATAAATCAACCAAACTCGAGTTCACGTAGCTCAGCTCGTTTACAGATTCTTTGTTTTTGGAGAAAGACAGATTTATAAAAGGAACCTAGCCCAAAACTCAAGGAAAGACCTTGAGAAAGAATGCAACCAGACCAACTAAAATCAAACAAAACCTTACCAGCCTAATCAAACTAGAAAAAGAAAATTACAAGAAATTTGAATCAATAATTCTCCAATCACAACAAACTCTGAAATTGCCAGGGGATTTGATCTCATGTCTCCAAGAGCAAGTACAACTCTTCACTTCCTCCAGAATCAACTTCTCCATAGTAGAATGATCATGACCCAACTGTTGAAAAATACAACCATTCCGTTCCTTCCAAAGATGGTAGACAAAGGCTACTAAACAGAGCTTAAACAAAGTAGACCTCATAGAACCTCCCTTGCTATGAAGAAGACCCCACTGAATTTCAGAATTGAGATCCCATGCATGGGTTGAAAGGCCACAAGCTGCCCTAACCCGGAGCCAAACAGAAGAGGAAAAAGGACAATCAAATAACAAATGGGAGTCACTCTCCACTCCCACACAGTGCAACACAGATGCAATCATTTATAATCCCCCAATTACACAACCTATCCTTGGTAGAAAGCCTACCAAGAACAACCAACCAAAAAATGAAAAACCACCTTGGGACGTGCTTTTTGTACTAGACCAAAGGCCACCAACCAACAACAGATGTTTTGAAGCGCGAGGCTTCCCAAGCTGACTTAGTAGAATAGCAACAAGAAATAGTCAAGGTCTAGATAACTATATCCTCTCTCCCTTCATGGGGCAACAAGTCAGGAGCAGTGTTATCCATAATCTCTTTAACTATAACATTTTTGTTCCTAGGCCATCTCCATCCCCCATTATTGATGATAGTGCTAACTTTCACAAATCTCCCTAAATTAAAAGCCACTCTATCC
Source organism: Rhododendron kiyosumense (assembly GCA_019656275.1). Taxonomy (NCBI): domain Eukaryota; kingdom Viridiplantae; phylum Streptophyta; class Magnoliopsida; order Ericales; family Ericaceae; genus Rhododendron; species Rhododendron kiyosumense. Next base: position 279,321 of record BPLS01000277.1, on the reverse strand, counting down.
CCATACTTAAGGTACAAAGGACCAAGAGAATGCCAGTTATCTAACCATAGAAAAGTGTTATGACCATTACCAATCCTGTTTTGAATAAACCTCTGACCATCTCTTTGCAAACCAAAGATCTTCCGTAGCTTGAGGGAGATCGATCCAAAGCCTAGATACTACGGTTTTTTATCACATAAGAGTGAATCCATTTGACCCACAGAATGTCTTCCTTTCTGCAGAGAGCCCATAAATGCCTTAACATAAAGCCTTGTTCCATTCGGTGAGCCTCTTAAAATCTAGACCTCCTTTTTTAGGAACACAAACTGCAGCCCAAGCAACCTTAGCTCCAGAGGATTTCGACTCCAATCCTTTCCAAAGAAAAGCACCGAGCAAACTTTCTATTTCCTTCGAAGTTTTCTCATGAAGAATGAATATAGAAGCCCAATAAACCTGAATACTAAAAAGAACAGAATTAATCAACTGATCTCTCCCCCAAAAGACAAAAGCTTATTGGACCAGGATTGAATTCTCTTCAACAATCTTTCCTTAAGAATCACACAATAAGAATGCCTTAGTTTTGAAGAAATTAGAGGAACCCCTAAATATTTCACAGGGACACTGTCCTCAAGAATGTTCAGGATAGATCTCAGTTCTACTTTCAAATACGCGCTAGCACCAGCAAAAAAACCAAGCACTCTTACTAAAATTAGGCTGCAGCCCAGAATAGGAATGGAAGTCCTTCAACAACCCATCAATAATAGCAAATGTTGGAGAATCAGCCCCACATAGTATGAACATATCATCAGCAAAACACTAAATGAGATAGAGACAGAGCAGCATGTTCACAGATTCTTGTTTGGAAATTAGTGCGTGAACTGAGTTCAAGTTCTCAAATATAAATCGAGCTCGAGCTTACTAAATCTGAAACGCCGTAAAACTCCGCGGCTTGGCTTGTGTGCAAGGCTGTTAATCGAGATCCGTCCCAGGCTATCAAGATTTGCACTAGGCGAACGGGCTGGGAGTCTCTTAGCGCGCCAACTGTTTGATAGAAGTCCCAAATAAATTCTCCGTAATTGGTACTAGTAGTCAATACGAGTTTCATCACTATGTCCCCCTGGTTTTGGTGGCGAGAAGAAGTCAGAGCAATCGATGAAAAAACAGGTAGTGGAAGGATGGATTCCAGCGATTGAATAGACATGGTCATGAGTTCTGTCAAACATGGGGAATGAACCGTGGAGAGATCGAAAGAGGAGAATTGATTACTGATACGGGGAAAGCACCCGAAACTCATCTACGACAAAATGTTTTCACAGATGAAGTTGCTCTTAACCCTCTTCATTGATAACATCCAGTGGCGACGCCACAGTGGTATTAGTGGGATCACGCGACTGGCGACCACACCGGGAGGGGAAAAAAACCCAATATTAATACTCCCTCTGTCCCAATTTAATAGTCTTTTTTGAGAGTTTATGCCATTTTTTAGTCAAATAAGATCTATATTCAATACGAAATTCATTACCGATTTAAAGTTATAACAAGTTTTTTTGCCAATTAAAATAGAACGAGAGACAATTAAATTGGGGCGGAGGGAATATTTGATTCGTGTTAATGTTTCCACGGGAAATTATTTTTGAACTTCATTTTATAAAGGCACTCTAAAACTCACCTTCATGGTACTCATGCCTCACCTGAAAAAGAACCTTCCCACAGCCATACTAACTTCATGAAAAGTTCCAATAACGGGATGCAGATTAGATGTGGTCATGTGGACATCAAGCTCAGATTTATTCTGCCATTCACAATCAAATAAGAATAGCTTTCAGTTCTAAAATTGGATTTCATAACTCTTTATCATCGCATACAAGCAACAGTTCCGTAATCCCAGAAGGTATGTCGGAAGGGCAAAACGCAACCCTGTAGTTGGTTCCCCCAGGACAAGTAAATAAGCTAGTCGGATCATCCGTAGGATAACTATAAGCATCCGGACACCTTTCTTTGAAAAATCTCGAAAAATTTGTGGGTCCACAATTTCCGGAGTTGCAGCACTATTCATTCGTCTTGAATACGGTGCACAAGTTGTTACAGCCCCCGGGGCTCGAAGTTCATTCGGGCACTGCCTGTTGACATCAGCGGTGCAGCTGATGCTATGGGTGCATCCACCAGAAGTCGGGCTGAATTCCATTGGCACATTGAACCCGTCTATGAGAGATATGTCAAACAAGTCCAAGTTGCTGAATTGGTTTAGCGCATATTCGGCTAATGTGTTAGGGGGTTGACCATAGGCCTCACACTCGAGGAGCCCTTCGCAATCACCGGTCTGGCACTTGCCCTTGCCCGCCCCATCAAAGCTGCAACCGGTCCGGGCCCATATCCGGCCTTGAGTTGTGCCTGCAGGTTGACTCATGGTCCAAGTTTGGCCCTGCTCAAGGCGGCGGCCACCACCAGGCCTGGCCGCGGCCCAAACAGTGTAGGGACAGTTGTTTACGATACTGAAAGTGGCTGCATGGGTGGAGGAGGTGATGAAGTTGGCTCAGCTCGGTTCGGCGAATTGCACCAAAATAAAAACTAGCCAAGCTCAAACATTCACTCGACTTGGAGAGCTCAACTCGTTTGTACCCCTATCAACGAATCGTGATCCGGCGAAGGCGTCTAAGATTTGCCATGGACGAACACGGAGGGAGTCTATCTTAGCTCGCCATCTGTTTCAATAGAAGTTCCAATCCAGTTTTCCATGATAGGTAAGAGGAATTTTATGCCACCAGAATCACCAAAGTAGTCAATTTGAATTTCATCACTGTGTCCCCAAGTTTTTGTGGCGAGAAGTAGTCAGAGTAATGCAAGGAGACAAGTAGCGGAGGGATGCATTCCAGCAATGAATGTGCGTAGTCATGATAACTTATGAGTTACCATAAGTTACCGTACAATTCAAACATGGGAATGAACAGCGGAAAGACCGAAAAAGGGAGAATGAATTCCTGTCTCATTTACGACAAATTTGGGCAAATAAAGCTCATCTCATTGATGACATCCCAGAGAAAGCTAATGATCATCTATGGGTGAAAAGAATTAGGGAAAATTTTAAAATGGCACATGAACTTTCATTTGAATGTCACAGAAACACCTAAATTTCACTTTATTTCAATTAAATATCTGGACTTACAAAACCTCTAAAATAAGGTACCTTCCGTTGGCCTCCATCCACAAAATTGCTGATGTGGCACACTTTAACCGTTAAGTGGGCCCATTTCACATGTTAGGAAGCAAATAAAATGTACACAATCACAACCCAACACTATCCTACTTCACTTTTCTTCACCTTTTAATTGTGCGCACAATCAAATGTGCGCACAATCAAAACTCTACGGATCAAAAATCAAAACTGCACAAACCTCCAATCTAGTCCCCTTCACTAGACCAGTCGAAGAAGTTCCCACCGCCACTGATGAGGTTTCTTAGGAGCGATTTCAGTGGTTGAAGCAAAGACAAATCACGTTCCAGCCCAATGTTCAGAATCAAGGATTGTTGAAGAAATTGAACCAAATTTGGGAGAAATTGTGGATTCGGTTGATGGGAAAGCAGAGGAAATTAGGAGGGTTCAACAAGTGGAAGCGACGATGGATCTAGCGTAGTGAAAGGTTGGGGTTTTGATTGTGTGCATGTCTTTTACTTCCTAACATGTAAAATGGGGCCAGTTAACGGTGATGTGTGCCACATGAGCAATTTTGTTGATGAAATGGATAGAAGCTAATGGCAGGTGCCTCATTTTGGGGATTTTGTAAGTTTCAGATGTTTAATTGAAATAAAATGAAGTCCGAGTGTTTTGGTGACATTGGAGTGAAAGTTCATGTGTCATTTTGACATTTTTCCAAACAAATATTATGCAACTTTGGAGTAGTTTTAGGGATCCTTTCATCGGCACCAAACGAAGTAAGAATTTGGGGGAACAGATTTGGTCTTGTTACCTATGACTGCTGGGTACCAGCAGATGCAGCAATTAAAAAGGCCAATGGAACCTGGTGTTTATCAATGTGAAGAAAGCTGCATTTGACAAACAACTGAACAAGGTAAGGTCACTAAATCGCAACAAGCCAGTTGGTGTACCAATCGGTAGAGTACTCGATTACCATGACGGAAGAATGATGCCATATAAATCTTAGGAAAAATTTCAAAAAAGCCCCTGAACTTTCTGACAATTTGCAAAAAAGCACCTGGACTTTCACTATTAACAAAAAAACACCTGAACTTTTCTGACAACTTGCAAAAAAACACCTGGACTTTCACTATTAACAAAAAAACACCTAAACTTAGCATTCCGTTAACAATTAGACCCATACAGTCCAATTTTGTCAATTTGTAACGGATGGAGCTAACGGAAGGCGTTAACTTTTTATTTTTTTTTTACTTTTTACATTCAAAAATGACTTTTTACTCTTTCTTTCTTTATTGGTAAATATATGTGCAATAAAGTTCTTTTTTTTCTTATTATTTATCGAAAATTACTTTAACCTTATTTTTTATTTTCAAATTTTACATCCACCACACCCCCCCCCCCCCCTTTTTTTTCTTATTAGAATCGACTCCACACCACCAATTAACCCCACAACCAACCGCCAAAGCCTTGGCCACAATTTCAAAAATTCAAAAGTTCTTTTAACCTCCTCTTTGTAACATTTTCTCTTTTTTTTTTACTACTTTTACTTCCAAAAATTACTTTTAACTCATTCTTTTTTTAGTCATAAATAAATATGCAATAAAGTTCTTTTTTCCTTACTCTTTTCCAAAAATTATTGACCCCCATTTTTTAACTATTTAGAAAAATTATTTTAACACCCCCCTCTTCCCCGCACCCTGCCCCGTTTTTTTTTTTTTTTTGTTACTTTCAAATTTAACCCCACAACCAACTAATAGAGGAATTTTGGGTTTCTCCAAACTGGTCAAATTTAACCCCACAACCAACTGATAGAAGAATTTTGGGTTTCTAATAAGAAAAAAGAGGGGGGGTTGGGGGAAAGTGAAATTTGAAAATAAAATATAAGGTTAAAGTAATTTTCGATAAATAATAAGAAAAAAAAGAACTTTATTGCATGTATATATATTTAACAATAAAAAAAGAAAGAGTAAAAAGTAATTTTTGAATGTAAAAAGTAAAAAAAATAAAAAGTTAACGCCTTCCGTTAGCTCCATCCGTTACAAATTGACAAAATTGGACTGCAGGGGTCTAATTGTTAACGAAATGCTAAGGCTCCGTTCCGGAACGAGTTTGAGAACTTATTTTTTGTTCAATAATAAGGCTTGTTTCACAAAATAAGGAATAAGTACTTATTTTTTGGTTAAGGCAACTTCAAGCTCAAAAATCATGTGTTTATCCAAATAATTTTTTGATCAATATGGATCTTGTTTGATAGATCTTATTGAGATCTTTAATACGGTGCAAAAAAAATTAAAAAATTATTTTTCATTTACGTTATTTTTAAGTTTGAAAATGTGAAATAAGCTGCAATAATAAGGTTTTGTGGAACAACCCTTCTTATTTTCTTTGAGAAGATGCAAAATAAGTACTTATTTTTTAAGAAGCGTTCCGGAACGGAGCCTAAGTTTAGGTGTTTTTTTGTTAATAGTGAAAGTCCAGGTGTTTTTTTGCAAGTTGTCAGAAAAGTTCAGGTGTTTTTTTGTTAATAGTGAAAGTCCAAGTGTTTTTTTGCAAATTGTCAAAAAGTTGCAGGGGCTTTTTTGAAATTTTCCCTAAATCTTATACGAGGGTCGTTGAAGGTGCTACTTAGGGGTGGGTGTGTATGTGTGTGGCTTAGATGAAATTCAAGTGCATTCCATCGGTAGCTGGCAGGTAGCAATTGATTGGGAGTTAAAGGCTCGATTCGGTTTGGTATGTGTACTCTTCAGTCTAAGGAGTTATTTCACTCCATGGTAAAGAATAACATGATATTTCTTTCTAACTGGTTCAATTCAGTTGAGAAAATGGAATGGGCAAATAGTTCCGCCAACAAGATGCGTACGGCTTTCATATCTTGGAGTTCCCTTTGATATTTGGTCAGCAGAACATTTGCACCTATGGTTATTCTTGGGGGGACGATATTTTGTCGTTGGATGCATGATAACACGTATAAAAGCTTGACAAAGGTAGAGTAATTATGGATTGTATTGACGAGGCGGTGATTATGAATCCAAGCGCAAATCTATCATGATCAGAGTGACTGAAGATTTACTGTCGCGTGTGAATAAGGAAGATTTGGTGATTACATCCAGCATGGCTCATTTTAGCTCCTGCAACGAGGGGTCCGAATCCGGTGAAGTCATGTAGCTAAATACAACAGCCTCGTGTATTCTGGCACAAGTTCAAGTCATGAAAACCAGTATCCTCCCATTGCAATCAGGAGGTAGTTGTCTGTAGACCTACTGAATAAGACCTTCTATTATATATACCATGCGGTCTTAATTTGTTGCTTTCAGCATGTTGCATATGAATTTTTCTGCTTCTACCAAGCGAGTGATTCTTTATTGTTTCTGTGTGTGAGCAAAGATTCATTTGATAGAAAATTTGTTGACGTGCAAACATCGTTTTCCATCACCTACCCTGTTAATAAATCTAGTTAGAATTAGGTTAGAACATTATCCTAAACCAAGCTAGAATTTTGTTAGACATTTGATGGACTAGGAGTAGGACTAGCTGTTTTGCTTGACTGGAAGTGAAGTCAAAAAGTCACTACGTGTTTTTGTTGAAATTTTTTGTCGATGGTCGAGGTCATTGAGCTCGAATATTTATGCTCGAGTTTACGAGCCGAACTCAAACACCCTAAAAGTTGGCTTAGCTCGGTTCGGTGAGCTGCACCGAATTAAAAACGAGCCAAGCTCAAACACTCACTCGACTTAGAGGGCTCGACTCGTTTGTACCCCTACCAGTGAATTGTGATCCGGCCAGGGGGTCTGAGATTTGCCATGGATGACCACGGTGGGAGTGTATCTTAGCCCGCCAACCGTTCGATAGAAGTTCCAATCCAGTTTTTCATAATAGGTACAAGGGATTTGATGCCACCAGAATCACCAAAGTAGTCAATATAAATTTCATCACCGTGTCCCATAGTTTTGTGGCGACAAGTAGTGAGAATGGTGCATGAATTCATCGCCTGCATTTTAGCTCGCCAGCAGTTCGTTTCCTCGTCCAGAGCCGGTTGGCGTTTGGCTGTATGGATCTGTCCATGGGATCTGTTTCATTAGCCTGTTTGTTGTTTCTTGTCTTGATTTCCATCGGCTTTTGTTGTTAGCTCTGATATGGATCTCTGTCGTCATGAGGTGAGTGTCTCGATTTCTATCCCCACGTTTGCCAAATTTCATCGTCGGTGTGGAGAGAGTCTAAGACTCGCGTTTAGGATTAAGACATAAGTATCATCTCTCTGTTTTTCTTGTATATCTTTAGTTTTTCGGGATTGGGTGTAATTCCTTATTTCCTGTTTAGGCTGGAAATCGTTGCAAGTGCCGGATGACTTTTGTTGAATGCAATTTTATGCTTCAGATAGAAGATATTGTTTTCATGATGGGAAATGATTTTTGCACTTTATTTTTCTATAAACACACCGGTACAAAATTTGTGTTTTATAAATAAAAATTACACAGCACAAGTTTCAAAGCACACCCGAAACTGGATTTCAGATTAGTATAGCTAGTAATTCTGAACTTGGATTTCATAACTCTTTATCATCGCATACAAGTAACAGTTCCTTAAGCCCAGAAGATCTCTTTGGGGAACAAAACACAACCGTGTAGTTGGTTCCCGCAGGGCAAGTAAATGTGCTAGTCGAATCGTCCATAGGATAACTATAAGCCTCCGGACACCTTTCCTTGAAAAACCTCGAGAGAGTTGTGGGTCCACAGGTTCCTGAGTTGCAACAGTATTCATCAGTCTTGAATACTGTGCACGGGTTGTTACACCCACCCGGGGCCCGCAGATTGTTCGGGCACTGCCCGTTTACATCGGTGGTGCAGCTGATGCCACGGGTGCATCCACCAGAAGTCGGGCTGAATTCCATCGGCACATTGAACCCATCTACGAGAGATATGTCAAAGAAGTCCACGTTGTTGAATTGGTTCAGCGCATATTCAGCTAGTGTGTTAGGGGGTTGGCCGAACGCCTTGCACTCGAGGACCCCACCACAGTCACCGGTCTGGCACGATCCGCGGCCTGCCCTGTCGAAATTGCAGCCGGTTCGGGCCCACACCCGGGCTCCCGCTGTGCCTGCTGGCGGATTGATGGTCCAAGTTTCGCCTCTGTTGAGGGGCCGGCCGCCGCCGGGAATAGCTGCGGCCCAAACGGTGTTCGGGCAGTTATTTGTGATGTCGATGGTGGCGGCACGAATAGAGGTGATGAAGAGGAGGGTGATGAGAAGAAGAAGGGAGAGGGCAAGAGATGTACAGAATCTCATGTAATTTTAATAGAGGAATGGGCTCTAGGAGTTTTGTTTTTGCGGATGAGTATACGGATATGGATATTTATGAGGAGGGGGGAGGAGGGCCGGTGAGCTTAATTGGATCCAGGAGTGAATCATTAGAAAAATACTCCTATAATAATGTGTTAAAAATTTTGTTAGATGTTGATGGACTAGAAGGGAGTAGGACTAGCCGTTTTGCTTGACTGGAAGTGAAGTCAAAAAGTCAATAACGTGTTTTTGTTCAAAAAGTCGATGGTCGAGGTCATTGTTTTGGTTGACGAGAAGGCAAGCCAACTGAATCAAAGGCGAGACTTGGTCTCCTGCTTTGGGTAGTTATAATAAGTACGGGGATGTTTAAATTTGATTTGAACCCTAAAACATGGCTCGGTTCGGTTCGGCGAGCAACACCGAATTAAAAACGTAGCCGAGCTCAAACACTCATTTGACTCGAAGAGCTCGACTCGTTTGTACCCCTACCAGTGAATAGTGATCCCGCCCAAGGCGTCGTCCGAGTGTATCTTACTCGGCCACCTGTTCGATAGAAGTTCCAGCCCAATTTTCCATAATAGGTAAGAGGGATTTTATGCCACCAGAAAGTAGTCAATGACATCATCCCAGAGAATGTTAACGATCATCTATGGGTGAATTTGTGGGAACAGATTTGGTTTCAAGGATGCTTTTTATCCGTACCAAACGAAGTAAGAATTTGGGGGAACAGATTTGGTTTTGTTACCTATGACTGTTAGGTACTAGCAGATGCAGCGATTAAAAAAAAAAAAACCCAATGGAACCTGGGGTATATATGCTCAATGTGATCAGAACGTGATTTTAAGGGTACCCGCGAGAAATCAGCAAAAAAAATGACCGTAAAGGGCGTGATCCGAACAGCTTCGAATAGTTTTTTATTGAACGGTTCAAATAAAAACTGCTCAAATCAAGCCTTTCTCAGTCAGTTTTTTTGCTAACTTCTCGTGGGTACCTTTAAAATCACATTCTGCACACATTGAACAGTTCGGATCATAAAAATTTGATCAAAAACTATGAGATTGAGATTTGGAATGTTTTTTTTTTGTGTCTCTTAAACTGTCCCTATATATATATATATATATATATATCAATGTGAAGAAAGCTGCATTTCACAAACAACTGAACAAGATAAGTTCGCTAAATCACAAGAAGCCAATTGGTGTACCAATCGGTAGAGTACTCGATTTGTAAAGACCTGGTATTTTTAACCAATAATAATAATCATCAAAACAAAAATATTATTTGCGCTCGTTAGTTTATTTAATGCGAAAGATTATTTATGTCGTCACATCAATTTTATTGCCTTAATCGATTGTGTGCGCGTGTATCCAGCGAATAAATTCCTTGATCGATGTGTACATGTGTGTGTACACTTATGTTACACTGAATCATTTTATCCAAACAATTTTACCCGGCCTTAGTAATTTTCTTCCATCTTTGTCTGCAAATTCCTTTTCCTCTTAGCCAATCAAAGTGTGACAACACTTAAGAGTAGTATTCTCTTTTAACCCCTTAATAAAAGCCCCGATCCTATTTGGTTTTTGCCTAAGAGTTCTTAACCAAACTCACCTTATACCTGCCACCCCATTCTCTACAAAGAAAGAGAAACCATTTTTTCCCCTTCCCCATTCTCGGCAGAGAAGAGAGAGAGAGAGGCAGCCGGTCACCACCTTCGGTCACCATCATCACCACCACCTCTAGCCACCATTTCCAACTCTATTTTTTTTAGCTTCAGAAAACAGCCATTTCCAGTCACCAAAACAGCTCCAGAACCAGCTAGAAAATAACCTTTTTCAACCTCGGATCGGCTCCGAAACAGCTCCGGAAAATCTGCTCCCAAAGCCAGTCCCTAACAGCCGCAGAAATAGCCCGTTCCCGCCCCCGAAACCTGCTGCATTTCAGTTCCTTAAATGCTCCGGAGAATGCATTGAAAATCAGTTCATATCGGCACAACCGAGCACCAATGCCGCACCTCCTCTGCCGTACACACTATCACCACCGCCCGAGCTCCGACCCGTCGCCATCTCTTTCCAAATCCCTTTTTGCCGGACGAGAGGTAGTTCGGAACTCACCTCCCTAAGTATATGTCGTGTTTCTACTATGATTTTAGCGTAACAGTATGATATTATTCGAATCCGACGCCGCCGGTCGAGTCCGACGGGAGCCCACTGTTTCCGTTGAAAACAGTCACGGGAAAATCGAAATGTTTAAATTAGTTTTAGAAAAATTACAGTTTGGTACCTCAAGCTTGTTTAGCTTGTAAATCTAACCCTAGTGTGTTAGAATCTAAGAATATAAGCTCCAACGTTAATTAGTTTCCGGTTCGATCCTAGATTTATTGCAATAATGTATTTATCTAATACCGTCAACATTCCGAGATGATTAAGAGTAAAGGTAGACTTTAGTTTGGAAAAGAAAAGAGGATATAACAAGAACCGCATAGTTTGTTTTAATCGCATGATTTGTGTTATCGCAAGGTTAAATATTTTTAGCATGTTAGTATGTTTATTCGGGTTATCTAATCGCATGATTAAATTTAACATACGATAAATTATTCGCGTGTTTAGCCTTATTGCGTGATTTGTTATTATCGCGATTTAATTGCTGTTATAGCCTGTGAGCATATTTCGAAAAATGTTGAATTGTGTGAAATGTTGTTATACTGATAGATTGGACAAAATAGGTTCCCGGGGTGGTTTACGATGAGAGAACTGATAGACGTTGTTAAGTTAATGGAAATCAGATAATGTGTGGAGAGGGTGTGTACGTGTTGTGGAAATCTGAAATGGGTGACCAGGTAGGGCCCAGTGATCAAATGGTGACCAGGTAGGGCCATTGTGATCTCAAAAGTACTATGATTTTGAAATGGGTGACCAGGTAGGGCCCAGGGTGCTAATCGAGGCCCAGTGTGTAATGTGTTGTGTGCGACCCTAACAGACGGTTACGTCATGGGTAACTTGACCCTTGTTATGGTCTGAGTGAAACATATTTGCTTAAGACCCCGGTGCAGGACAAGCAAGAGGTGGGTTGTCCCATGAAACGGGCGGAGTTAGTGGTATGGGAGGAAATGATCTTGTGAAGAAGATCCCTAGAATTCACTTAAGTTAAAGGATAGTAATGAAAGAAAAGTTGATTGTTCTCTTTTTATGTTATTTTAATGCGTGTCAATTATATTCTTATTGCTTGTAAGTTATGGGTCCGGGTAGGTTTTAGCTATTGAGCGTCATCGCTCACGGTACTATGTTGCCCTGGTGACTCGAACGTCAGGTACCGAAGACGGAGCAGAAGTGTCGTACGATTCGTTCGAGTTCGATCCTAATGAGGAAGAAGCTGAAAACATTGGTTTCCGTATGCATAGTCGCTCTGATTAATTTAAGTCAACCTTATTTTGGGAAGCTTCTAAGTTTATTTGGAAATTGTAATATTCTGATTTATTCGAAATGGTTGTAAAATAATGACATTTGCTTTTGAAATGGTGATGCAGTAAATCTATGAATTTCTTTTGTGAAAATAATCTTTTAAATATTTTTTTTATGTCTCCGAATTTTCGGGGCGTTACACGATTACCATGACAGGAGAATGATGGCAACTAAATCTTATATGACATTCGTCGAAGGTGCTACTTAGAGCATCCACGGTGGTATAATCAAAATCAAAAGGTTGTTAAAGTTGACAACATTTGCTCAAAAAAGAGCTCACATTAGAATAACCAAACTTAGCAACCTCTTAGCAACTCATCAAATTTTGGCCTTTGAATAATCAAAACTAGCAACATTTTGTTAATAACCAAACTAAAAGTTGTTCCTACATTTCCTCAATCAAGTGTACCATCATTACACAAAAATCTTCTCTCTCTTTCCATTTTCAACATGTTTCTAAGAAAAATTCTTTTAAAAACTATTTTTTTTAAATCATTTTTTTTTTTTTTGTAAAAAAACTGTTTTTATATCCCAAAACAGGTTTTTTTTATTAAAACCTTTTTTTTTCAAAAACTGTTCATTTTAATTTTTTTTCAAAAAACAGTTTTTTTTTTTTTACTTTTTCCTGAAAACTGTTTTTCTTTTAAATCAAAGTTTTCAAAAAAATTATTTTCTCTTTTTCCAATAACCTGTTTTTATTAGTTTGAAAACTATTTTTAAAAAATTATTTTTTATGTCACAATTTTTAGATTTTATAAGTTGAAAATGTGATGTGGCAAGTTTTGGTTATTCAATTTTGATTGTATCATTATGGACCTCTACATTGCTAACCTTAGCAACCCATTAAATGAATAATCAAAAGATGATGTGGCAACTTTTGATTATTGACATTTGATTATTCCACTGTGGATGCTCTTAAGGGTGAGTGGGTGTATGTGTGGGGCTTAGATGAAGTTCAAGTGCGTACCATAGGTAGCTGACAGATAGCACTAAAAGATCCCGTTAGATCATTATGAGGTACATCCAATTGACACATTATGAGGTACATCCGATTGATAGTAGATTCATTTTATTAGGGTCGTAATGGTTGGATTTTTTTTCAGATTTGGGTCGGGTTGGACCTGACCCGATTGTAGTCGGATTGAATAAGTGCCCACCTGAGCCTGACCAAACAATTTGTCGGGTTCTGATCGAAACGTTGTCGGGTTGAGTTGGTCGGGTTTAGTAGGGTAATCGGATTGGGCCAATTTTTGGGCCGATTTTATTTTTCTGAGTCATTATTTTTTTTCTTCTTCAATTATTTTGGGCTAGTTTTCCACAATTTCAACAAGCCAAATGGCCCAAGGATTAATAAATATTTTGGGCCATGCCCCATAGCTCAATCCAAGCCCTGTTTTCCACATTTCCATATTACAACCAAGCAAGATTAAGCAGTAAGCGATCAGGAAAAAAAAAAAACCCAAGAGCAAGACTGAATGAAAGCACAACCACAAATTAAAGCCGTCAGCCATTTTTCGGGTCGGGTCGGGTTGTCGAACATCCCTAAGATTCATATAGCCGACTGCAATTGATTGGGAGTTAAGGCTCGATTCGGTTTGGTTTATGTACTCTTCAGTCTAAGGAGTTAAGTCACATAATTTGTGGCATATGACATGTTTCTTTTGATACGACACGTTGTGGTAACAAAATGAAAATTTTTGGTGTTGTCATAACAATTGTGGTCATTTTATATAATTTGTGATATTTTACACGTGTTTTGGTTGGGAATAACAATTGCTAATTATGGTACGACATATGATTTTGTTACGAAATATCATACTTGTCAAAGAATTTTTGGTACGACCCATTGTGGTAAGATAACGACAATTTATGGTGGTGTTATAACATTTGTGGATAGCATTATTTAATTTGTGATCTTGTGCGCATATATTTGGTTGGGGTACAAATATTATGGATTCTGGTACGAATAATTATGGTTAAAGTACAAGTCGTAATTAGCATCATAAATATGTATTAGAAAACTAAAAATCGGCATAATGAAAATCACAAATTGTCATAATTTAGACATACGGTATACCCTATATAGCTTTCTCCCTAAACGACGTCGTTTGGTTAGACAAGGAGAATGAGATGTTGGGAGTCCTTGGATCTCTTCATTAATGTGTTGGCACCTCCATGTTAAAAGCCTCACAAAATCCTCATAGAGGATCCGGATCCGAAAATTTTGGGCATGATTGACAAGGTAAGACAACTGAGTCAAAGCCAACACTTGGTCTCCTACTTTTGGAAAAGAAATGTTTGAAATTGATCTTTCCTTGGTGGAGTTTGAACCCATGAGGATTGTGGCTCGAGTTATGGAATGGAATGGTTGCAACCCAAACCGAGCAAGTAGCTCGAGGCTTAACTCAGTAAGGACCCTACTTGGTTAGTCTCAGTTGATTTTGTAAACGAGCTGAGCTGTAACAAATTTTTTGGCTTTCTTATTAAATGAGCAAAGAGCTCGAGATAGTTGTAATTCAGCTTGTAAGTATGCGGTTGACTCACTTATTGAGGCTTGTTCGGTACTCAAACCAAGTTCAAGTTCTAAAATACATTGAACTTAAATATTTGTGCTCCATTCCAGCTCTTCGACTTAGAGTTCATTAAAGTTTAAACGAGTTGAACTTAAACACCCTAAAACTCGTCTCAGCTCAGCTCAGCTCGGCTCATTTGCACCCTAACATTAGTTGATCGAGGTCCAATCAAGGCCTTCAAGATTTGCAGTGGCCGAACCCATGGGTTGAGACTTGAGACATGTTAACCAGAGGTAGCAGGATTACCTAGTTCTTTGCCAGCAACTCAAGGCTCGGCTCGGCTCGGCTTGGTTTGTTTTGCTTGTTTAGTACTCGACCCAAGCTTGAGTTCTCAAATATAATCGAGCTCGAGCAACTATTTGGGCTCGATCCAAGCTCAAGCCGCACCGAATCATGAACGAGTCAAGCTCAAACAGTCACTCGGCTCGTTTGTACTCCTAATGTGTTGAAAATTAGGTAATTTGCCCTTACGCCCCTTCTGTACGATCACCGATTTGAAGATACACCCCTTGTACTTTAAATTTAAGCACTTACACCCTCTGTATTTTTACGTATAAAATGTGTAAGTGCTTAAATTTGAAGTACAAATGTGTATCTTCAAATTAGTGTTAGTACAGGAGGTGTAAGTGCAAATTCCCTTGAAAATTTTGTTAGATATTGATGGACTAGGACTAGCTGTTTTGCTTGCTTGACTGGAAGTGAAGTAAAAAAGTCGAATTTGTGGAAAATTTTGGTAGATGGTTGAGGTCATTGTTTTGCTTGATGAGAAGGCAAGTCAACTTAATCAAAGGCTAGGTTTTTTTGAAAGGGAATTGATTTGGCACTCTAATTTTAGTCACTATAATTTCACTTTGTATCTTGATTATGTGAGAAACAAAACTAAAAATGAAGTGCCATTAGTTAAAATTGGGGTGCCAAAATCACATCCCTTGTTGAAATTGATTTGAACCCTAAAACTTGGCCGGTTCGGCGAGTTGCACCGAAATCAAAACGAGCCAAGCTCAAACACTCACTCGATTCGTTTGTACCCCTACCACCAGTGAATCGTGATCCGGCCAGGGCGTCTGAGATTCAAGTGCATTCCATAGGTAGCTGACAGGTAGCACTAAAAGACCCCGTTAGATCATTATGAGGTACATCCAATTGACAGCAGATTCATGTAGTCAACCGCAATTGATTGAGAGTTAAGGCTCGATTTGGTTTGGTATATGTACTCTTCAGTCAAAGGAATTATTTCACTCCATGGTGAAGAATAACATGATATTGCTTTCTAACTGGTTCAATTCAGTTGAGAAAATGGAATGGGCAAATAGTTCCGCCAACAAGATGTGTACGGCTTTCGTATCTTGGAGTTCCCTTGATGTTTGGTCAGCAGAACATTTGCACCTATGGTTATTCTTGGGGGGACGATATTTGTCGTTGAATGCATCATAACACGTATAAGAGCTTGGA